>CM073510.1:20600000-21200000 GCA_037074495.1 Acacia confusa
CGATCTGTACCACTTCCTCCTCTTGGTTTTCAGGTGTGTTAGCTTCAAAAGCTCTTGGATATTTCTTGTTTTCAGCGGTGTTTTAGTAGCTTTGGATCTACGTGGCATAGACCAAAGTACTTGCAAAACCAAATAGATCTCAAAGTATCAAACTAATACTAAAAACTAAAAAGAAAAGAAGAAAAAAAATATTACTCAAACTAAAACTACTAAAGGATTTCTAATACTAATCACCAATTGCCTTGAGTCCCCGGTAACAGTGCCAAAAACTTGATGCTACCAAAATTTAACTAAGCACCGCAAGTGTACAGGTCATGAAAATAGCAAGTGGTAAATCAAGGTCATCCCACAGGGACTCAATTCAGCTAGTGATTAGCTGTCAAATTTCCTTTTTCATTTAAGTTGAATAGAGTTGTTTTCAATGAATAGAAAGAAATGCAAATAGGATAAGAAATCAATATCAACAAAGACTTTTCAGGAGAGCAAATTTCAATATCAAAAGGACAACCAAGAGTCACTAATCCCTTGTTTGTTTATTAGATTTTATTCCCACTAAATTAATTTTAACTTAATTTAATAAGCTAATCTAGAGTATTAATGTTTATAAATGCCTTCCAGTCCATTTATATACTTATCTCAATTAATTATGCAATGTCTCACACGACTAATTAAGATGCAATTCAACTCGGACTCACTCTAATTTGATTATGCGGAGCCTCTAGGTATATGCCTATCCTAGACGCAAATTAAATGAAAATCTAATTCCACATTATTTAATCTCAAGGTCAATTTAGAATTCCCTTCGTCAAGTTCAATCGTAAATCCCCAAAAACATGCTCAATGGTGGCCAATCACTAAGCAATAACAATCAAAACAAGATTAAATAAACTGAATTAATATTAAGTAAAACTAAATAGTGGGAAAAATCTCTAAAATCCAAACAAGTTCATAGGTCCTCTAGGTTGAAAAATAAATTAGCCAGACATGGCTTCAATCTAGATCATAGCAAAATCAAAACTCAAGTTCAGATTGAGTTCAGATTGAGAGACATATGGAATTGAAATCAACTAGAGTCAGGGGAGATAACAAGAACCAAGAATAAGAACAAGAATCAGCAACTGCTTCTGAATTCTTCCTACTGATCTTTGCGCCTTCCTTCTGTTCCCTTCTTAATTGCCGCTAGCGTGTGTGTTCCTGCTTCTCCTTTCTGCGTCTTGTGTCTCAGCCTTTTCTTTCCAATTGCCCAGCCGCGTCTATCCTTCGCGGGTGCCTCCTTGAATTGTCGTCTGCTGCTTCTTTATTCTATTGTTGCTTTTCAGTTTTTGGCCTTCGTTCTCTGATTCCTTTTGATTGCCGCCAGCTGCTCTGCCTACTTTGCTCTCCAGGTTCTTTCGTTCACTCCCTTGTTCTTTTGACCCTCCTGTGCCTTTTAATAGATTAATTTAGGGTTCTTTTAGGCTGCAGGGTCCACACACCATTATTCTTTGAATTTTTTCGTTCTCAGTCTAGTGCTCCGCTCTTGTGCGCTTTCAATCTTATTTTAAATAGAAATGCTTTTAGGTTTTCATTGTTCTGCGGGGGCCCACACGCTATTACATTCATCCGAAATCTTCTTCAAATCTTCATTGATTCTATCTTTCAATATATTTGCTGCCATTTGAAATTCCATTAGCTTCTTTTCTATATATATATATATATATATATATATATATATATATATATATATAGTTTGCTTTGTTAATATCTCCTGCATATTAAACATAGGATATGAGTAGATTTTATATATAAATATCCTTTTATCCTATAATTAATTAAAAGATAGAAAAATCTAAAATATAATTAAATAAGTATAAAGTATTAATAAATTCAATCTAGAATATTTTAGAATCTATACTTATTTAATTATAAAATATATACTTATCACCTCTCACTAGGATTCACTCCCCCTTACAAATTGTAATCAATACACTTGCTTGATTAAACACTCTATACTCAAAGTAATCCTTTCACTAGGATTCACTCCTCTTACAAGCTGTAATCACAACAAAGTGTTTCCCACTCAAGATCACCCAATCTTGAGTATCTCTCAAATAAACTGATTCACAATGAATCTCTCTCAGAAGTGAATGAATAAACACTAAAGCACAATACAAATCATTTCACTCTCAATGATAAGCTATGTAGGCATTGAGAACAACGAGTAAATGATATGAAAATTAAAGTATTAACATGTTGAAGATGTAAGCTTGTGTCTCTGCGTTTTTCTTGTCTGTGGAGTCTTCAAGTCTTCAGGTATTTATGGGTTAATTAGAGGAACTAGCCGTTGCATTTTCTTCTCTTTGATTCTTCAAAGTTCAACTGCAAATCTGAAATATGACTGTTGCATATTTTTCTCTATTTCTTCAATTCTTGGCTGGAATCTTGGATATAGTCGTTGTAGATGATCTTCCAATGTTTTTGTCATTCCATAAACTTTATTTGAATGTTAGAGAGTGATCTGAACGATCTATAATGGTCTGAGCTAGTCTATTGGAATAGAGGAGAAATTTCAGGCTTGTTCTTGGTTCTTCATTAATTGCATTTGACCCAGATCTGATTTCACCTTATCATTGCTGAATTCATCTGAAACTTACTCGAAAAGTCATTAAATAATGTTAGAATCAATAGTAATATATGATATGACGTTTTAAGATTAACCCATGAAGATTCATAGATTGACGCAATCTAGTCTTTAAACTTTAGCGACTGAAACTGGAGTTTGTAAAACAAAACTGAAGTTTTCAGCAGGCTAATCTGGAGTTTCAAAATCCAAACTCGAGTTTAGGTCTTCCAGAGAGGAATGTCGTGATTTGAATTTTGGAGCACACTTGAACTTAAGGCAAAACTCGAGTCATTAAGTGACTAACTCGAGTGTTGGACTTTTGAAGAGAAAATAAGCTTAAGTCCACAAAACTCAAAACTGGAGTTTTCAAATGCAAACTGGAGTTTTCTTAGTTCAAAGTATTAAGGAGCTCTCTGTCTGCCACAAACTAGAGTTTACTAACTCAAACTTGAGTTTTCTTAAAAGATGAAAACATCTTGCTCTCTGTCAAGTGCAAAACTGGAGTTTGCTAATACAAACTTGAGTTTTCTTCTTTATTGCTCAATCAAATATCCTTCTCAAAAGTTCTTTGCTCTCTGACTTGATAAAGATCAATTCCTGGAATCGAGTACCTATCTCCATAAGACTTGTTTAAATCTTCTTTCTAATGCAAGAAGAATCAACTCCAAACTCATTGTAATCTGACAATTATGATCCGATGAACGAAGGTCGTTCTTTGGCTAGCGTTTTTCCAGCATCCTGAATTGACTGTCAACTTCAAAGATTCATACCTCACTCATTTGATCTTTGTTTTCCATATTCTTTATGTTTCTGAAAAGGTATGTGAGTCTACTTTCATATGCCACCGATTTCAGCTCATTTCGATGAGTAGATTGTGAGTTATGCTCAAATTACCGAACCTTGGTCTGCTGTATGAGGGTAACAGATGGATCAACTTCAAAAATTCATAGCTCTCTCATCTGATCTTCTTTGGGCATGAAACTTTGTCAAGATGACGCATTGAGAGTCTAGTTTCATACAAAACTGATTTCACCTTAATCCGATCTCTTGTTTGAAAAATATGATTGAATTACCAGAGGTTGCCCGTGCTAAACGTGAAACAAAGTTGAACAAAGTTGCTGAAAGCTTGCTAAACTTGAGTCATTAAGTGACTAACTCGAGTTTTGAGTTCCAAACTCGAGTTTACATTGGCTAACTCGAGTTTTGCTGATTCAGAGACGCCAGAGTTGCTGAAGACACTACAAACTCGAGTCATTAAGTGACTAACTCGAGTTTTGAGTTCCAAACTCGAGTTTTGTGTCCTAAACTTGAGTTTTCTCATAATCCAGAGGCAAATCACTTCCAGTAATGCAGTAAACTTGACTTTTGAGCATCTGACTTGAGTTTGCTCATCCAGAACCTGATATATGCTTGTTCTAACTTCTATTTGATCGTGAAGACTTCAAGAATCAATCTAAAAACTTGTATGATAATTTCCTCATTCCATTTGACAAGTTTTTCTTTCTTTCTTCTCTTTTCTTGATCATTCTCCATGATTCAACTCTTTCTTTCTTTTCTCTTGTTCTTTCTCTATAGTCATATTTGAACAGATCTATATTAAATGGGGAATTAGTCAATATATATGTTTCTTTCTTTCTTATCTTTTCTTGATCATTCTCCATGATTCAACTCTTTCTTTCTTCTCTTCTCTTGTTCTTTCTCCATAGTCATATTTGAACAAATCTATATTAAATGTGGCAATTAGTTAATATATATGATATGAACTTTTTGCTCTTACTAATGGCATCTATATAAGACATCATCAAAACTAATCATAACCAACAGTTTGGTCCAACACCAAGTACCAGTTCTCCTACGTTAAATATTTTAGAACGAAGTACTATTCCTTTTCTTCTTAGTACTTTTTTAAAAGCCCATTTTCACAACCATAACCTCGTCCTTATCTTCCTCATCATGGTCAGACGCCAGAGAGCTCTTTCTATTCACCTTCCTCTTCCTCCTCCACAAGCCCCTACTCCTCCTCTTACTCTATAACCACCTCCTTCCCCTTCCTCCTTCTCCTCAAATAAAGACTCTGCTGCAGACGTTTGCCAGCCTTGACCGCTCCATAAGGAGTCTCGCTAGATACACCCACAGTCTAAACAAGTAGACATCTTCTTTCATCACAGTCAAGTTATATATGATCACTTCCAGTCAAACCCTTCATCTCCTTCCTCAAACGTCAATGATGTGCTGAGTTAGGGAGAAGAGCAAGAGGAAGAAGACAACAATAGTAGTGATGACTGAAAACCACAACTACTTTTTTTTGGATATTAAAAATAATTCATCGTTAGGGCAGTGTAGACCAAAAATATTATTAAAAACAAAAACAATTGAATCTTCACAGTTATTAGTAAATAACCGTTACTAATTTAGACATTTTAAAATGGATGTTCATGGTTATTAGTAAATAACGGGTTACTTATGTTAGTTGTAACCTTTCCATTTCAAAGGACAAAATATGTTGCATAGCCCATGAAACCCTTATCCACACATCCACTTCTATTCCAAATTCTGACTTTTGATCTTCATTGATTATATGAGAGAGGAAGGATGCTAGACAAGTACTTGAAGGAACTAACCTCTCTTGTTCACACTCGTTTTCTTTTTTTAATTTTTTTGTTTATAATGTAGGATTGAATAATCAAATTTAAAAATTGCTTAAAAAAAGTCAAATAAGTTACGATTATTATGTAAGACTTTAGTCCTACAGCCATGCGAGTTCTTTGATTGTCGCTTTTTTGTTGCGCACGAAGCTAAGATGCATTCCTTCTCATGCATTATCCATTCTACATTCTCCTTATTTTTCACTTTGTCTTGCTTAGGTAGGTTTTGACCTTAGTCGTGCATCTAGTTTTTTTTTTTTTAAAAAAACCATTGCTATGTTCCCTGTGGTTAACTAAGTTTTGTTTCATGAATGAAGCAAAACCTTTGGGGAGAAAATTGTACGTGACATGGAACAATCACTGTCAAACTCTTGAGTCATCATACTTCAACAGCTCCATCGACTTAATGACAAGGATCAATGTTCTTATCTCAGTGATAAATGGCGTTGGGTACAGGAAGATTACGCAAACCTTATTTGGAACAATGTCAGTGTAAAGTATATATATGCATGCTAATTACTTGCTATGTACTAGTAAAAAAAATATTAACTTGAATTGTTTGTTTTGCAGTTTGCATATCATATAAGCGAAATTTCCATCAAGAAATTTGTCATCAAAAAGGCTAGCTAATCACTACGCAAATTCCATCATGCATTGACAAATGTGTACTTGTAGAATCTTGAAGAGGCTGATGAGACAAAAGTTCCTATAGATCTGCTATCCACCATGAAACAGGATTATTGGAGAGATTTTGTCATCTCATGTCGCAACTCGGCATTCTAGATAATTGTTATTCACAATCCATAAGACCTGCTTGTATATGTTTAAAACTTGAGTGTTGTGTGTTTTCATAGGAAGTAAGTCGGGTGAATAGGAAGAAGGTGAAGACCAATAAGGACCCGTTTGGTATGGGGAACATTTAATGAGGGAAAGGAACTTAAAGGAAGGAAAGGAATGGAAAGGAATATTGAGAGGGAACTTAAAAAGTTGAGCTGTTTGGTAGACATGGAAAAAAAACTTAAGTTGAGGGAAAATAAAATGTCTAGTAAGAAGAATTGAGTGTTGGTTAAGTGGGAAAGTGAGATAAAATTCCCACAATGCCCCTAACATAAAAAAGGCCAAAAAAAAGACCGGAATGAATTTTTTTGTTTTGCCAATTAGACATAAACAAATCCTAACCAAATTGAATGTTGGTTCAGATAGAAAATTGAAGGCAATGTCGATGGCATATAAAAGTGTGATGAGTAGAACGATGTCATTTAAAAAACATAAAAAAAAGTATATATCAAGGGAATAATAGTTGTTGTTGTCAATGTTCGAACTTCGCTCTCCCGTTCGAATGTAACATGCAACAAAGCACTTGCGTTCAAACACAAAATTTGATAGTAAACATTATGAGCAGATATATTCTTCACATAAGCAGAGCAAAATGTAAAGGGGAAAAAGAACAATTTCATTGCATATTCTAGCTGCTTGTCTCATTTTCATTTCCTAACTCACCATAAGTCAACCCACAAATATATGGATTATCACAACATGATGCAAAATAAGTCATCCAAATTGCTTCCCAATGCATTATCTAGATTTGTCTTCCCAAATGGAAGCAACAGGGCATCAGGCAACAGTATAAACAGACTTCTAAGCCACCAAAAAATGCAAACCCATTGCAACTTACCTCTATTCCAGCTTTAACTGCCCCTGTGTTGGACTTGTCCTGCGCCTCGCCCTTCCACTATTGTCGCAAGCTTGTTCAACTCCTCCTTTGTCTAGTTTGCTGCTCTTTTTAAATAGCTCCACTTTTTACAAGGGTTTTTCTGTCGAAAATTTCACTCTCCCAGGAATAATTTCAAGATCCCGCCACTTTTTGAGGGATTCAACTTTCCCACATTTAAGGGAACATGACGTTAGACAGGAACTAAGGTTGCTGGAAGAGTTGTGCACCAAACAACTTTTCCTTATGGGAACTCTTTTAAGTTCTCTCTCCTACGCGTGAGTTCATTGTACCAAAGGAGACCTAAATATCCTTACAAGGGAGGGTGAAAGGGGTATACTCATTACTGAAAAGTTTGCTACTGAGAGTAAGGATGGTAGTAGACCTCCCTGTCATAAACTTTGGTTAGTGGCAAGGCAAAATAAATATGAATCTTATGACAATCCTCAGGTGAAGGAGGTCGTCAATAAAATGGTACGTATTAATATAGTCCTCAATTCATTGAATCAATTTCTTCAATTAACTATCATTATTAACATTATTGTTAAATGCATAGCATGCCATGTCCTAGGAAGTTACAACATAAGGGGGCTGCTTTTCTACTAGTGAGGACGTATTGGCCAAGAGATTAGGGCCTAAGAGATGGTGAGGTTCGATGGTGAAGGTGATGATGATTTTTGTGAAAATAACAATTCTAGATATAGAAATGACAACTATACATTTAAAAATGACCACTTGTGAAAATGAGAATACGAGCATAAATTAATTTCTAGAATTGGGTTTACCATGTTTGGATTTGGAAATAACAACTCCTAATATGGAAATGACACCTATCCATTTAAAAATGATCATTTAATGAATATAAGTTTACCAAGTTCGGATGTGAAAATAATAACTTAGGATATGGAAATGACAACTACACATTTAAAAATGAGCACTTGTGAAAGTAAGAAGGCAAGCATAAACTAATTCCTAAAATTGATATGGGTTTACCATGTTTAAATTTGAAAATAACTGTTGGGAATCGTACATGCAACGGAATTAAATTTATCCAATAAATTATGAATCCCAAGAAGAGGATCTATCAACAGCATTTAAATCGGGTTAGTAATTAGAAACTGTACTTATGCAAACTCGTGTGCGTGCTTTGCAAACTCGTGGGCTAACACCTTCTTGATCAATTAATCTCTAGGAGCTGACTCTACGAATCCACTCCCTCTACCGGTATCCACACCGAACAGCACTCCAACACGAACGGCAATGTGCTAGCGCCTTCAAGCTATTGTCTCACGTCTCGCTTCTAGGGATTCTTTGTGGCACTTGAATTCTCTTGTGCATGTAATCCAATTACTTACAACCTAAGGGTATTTTATAACCCTTATGGGCCGCATTAAATATTCAAAATCAATCTTATTAATTTTGAAATTGAATTGGAGATTAAATCTATCTAATTGATTTAATCCAATCAATTTATTTAATGCAAATTAGAAGCCAACTGATTTGATTTATCTTCATAAATCAAATATGAGATATGATATCTATTAAATCATTGATTTATCTTCATAAATCAAATTAGGAAGTTATTTAATGATTAGCCCCTAGGCTATAATTTCCAACAGACTCCCACTTGCACTAGGTGCAATCATTAGATATATATCCTCCCTAGATAAAACGTTGTATTCATTAAATCTTAGACATATCTTAGATTTAATGAATCTGGACATTATAGCTCGTGTTAGGCTATTCTTGTGTGCGACCCTGTAGGCTTACATGAGATTGGCAGCAGGCCAATACTGTACTAGCCCACAAGTTGCAAGCGGCCTCTAGCAAGAGATTGTGACTACCCAATTCACATGAGGATCGATTTTTCGATACAACCTATCATACAACCATGTCACGTCCCTTTTGTCACGCGATAATTTGGTCAAGGATGAAGCAAGGATAGTGTCATCCTCCTGTTCTTGACCATTACTTTCTCGATTCTTGAGTAGTGTAATAATTGAAATGGAAACTCCTTTCCTTCATAGTATGGCCATACATTTCTTAGACTCACTCATCGAGGGGCCTAGTATTATCTCTCTACAAATGTGAGGGACAAATTTCATCTTGACCGCTCACATTTCTCTGCATGAAAACCACTGATACCGATCCAAGCCTTTATCATCACCCGGTTAAAGGTGACTTTTGACTAGGTCAAAGATTAGTGACTTATCATATAGGAATCCATGATGATCTCAAGTCAAAGGGCATTGTAACGTGGTTATACATGAGAAAAGCTTATGACTTAATCCATGCAACTTTCTCATAGTGGGTCGGTCCAACAACTTGTACTCTTACAAGTGCCCATGACTTTGATTCGTATCTCCATACCTCATCAAAGTCATACTAGTCTTATCTCATCTTTGCTCCCACGTAGATAACTGACCAGGGACATTTAGGATAATCTATAAAATATATCCAAGGATACAGTTATCAATATAAACATGAAAATGAAATGATAACTAAAAGAGAATACTTTAAATAACAATAATGTTTAAAGTACAATGATTAGCCTTTCCAACAAAATACTCCCACTTGCACTAGGTACAATCATTAATTTCTCTAATTCTCATTGTCCTCACATGACGTTCATGTATTATCTATGCAAGCGACTTAGTAAGAAGATCAACAACATTGTCTTCTCCTGGTACTTTGCATATTTTTATGTCACCTCTATCATTGATTTTTCTGATAAGATGAAAGCACCTGAGTATATGCTTGGTCCTTTGATATGACCTAGGCTCCTTGGCCTGCGCAATAGCCCCGCTGTTGTCACATAATAGGTCTATTGGATTTGAGATGGTAGAAACCACCCCTAGTTCAGTAACGAACTTTCTAATTCAAACGGCTTCCTTAGCTGCATCCGATGCTGCTATATACTCAGCTTATGTTGCAGAATCAGCTACAGTGCTCTGCTTTGAGCTCCTCCAGCTTACCGCACCACCATTTAACAGGAATACATATCTTGACTGCGATCTTAGATCATCTTGGTCAGTTTGGAAGCTTGCATCTGTGTAACTAGTCACACAGAGCTCATCCTCCAAGCCACCATATACCAAGAACAAGTCCTTAGTCCTTCTCAAGTACCTCAGGATATTCTTGATAGCAGTCCAATGACCCTCACGGGATCTTGTTGATATCTGCTGGTCATACTTAAGGCAAATGAGACATCCAATCTAGTACATAACATGGCATACATGATAGATCCAATGACAGAGGCATATGGAATCTTACTCATACGATCTCTTTGATCAGGTGTACTAGGACACTGATCCTTACTGAGATGGATGCCATAAGACATAGGCATATTACCCCTTTTAGAATCCTGCATACTGAATCTATGCAGTATCTTGTCTATGTATGTTCTCTGACTTAGGCCTATCAGCCTCTTGGATCTATCTCTATAGATCCTGATCCCTAGGATATAAGTGGCTTCGCCTAAATCTTTCATTAAAAGGACTTTCCTAACCAAGACTTGACACTCTGCAAGGTAGGGATGTCATTCCCAATGAGTAGGATGTTATCTACATAAAGCACCAAAAATACAACTGTGCTCCCACTAACCTTCTTGTAAACATAAGGTTCATCAATGTTTTGAATGAATCCAAACTCTTTGACTACTTCATCAAAACGATGATTTCAGCTCCAAGATACTTGATTCAATCCATAAATGGATCTTTGAAGCTTACAAACTTTACCAGAGTCCTCTGGACGCACAAAGCCTTCAGGTTGTGTCATGTACACATCCTCAAGTAGATTTCCATTAAGGAAGGCTTTTTTGACGTCCATCTGCCATATTTCATAGTCATAATATGCTACTATAGAAAGAAGGATTCTGATTGATTTGGCCATTACAACTGGGGAAAAGGTTTCATCATAGTCTACACAATGAGTTTGAGTGAATCCCTTTGCAACCAGTCGTGCCTTGAAGACACTTACTTTGCCATCCATGTCAGTTTTCTCCTTGAAAACCCATTTACACCTAATGGTTTTTACACCTGCAGGTAGATCGACTAAGGTCCATACTTTATTGTCGTACATGGATTGCATTTCAGATTTCATGGCGTCTAGCCATCTTTTAGAGTTTGGTCCCACTATGGCTTCTCAGGTAGTTGGCTCATTCTGCTCAATGAGCAAGATATCACGACTTCCAGTAGTTAGAAATACATATCTCTGAGGCTTTTGTCGTGTCCTATCGGACCTTCGTGGGCTTTATGTTACTAGAGTAGGCTCATCAACCTGTTGTGAGTCTTCTTTGTTTTCCATTTGTGGTTCTACATTGTTTTGTGACTCTTGACCTTCTTCAAGGGTTACCTTACTCCCACTGGTTCTTTTAGAGATAAACTCTTTCTCTAGAAAGACACCATTCCGGATAACAAACACTTTGTGATCGGTAGAATTGTAGACATAGTATCCTTTAGTCTCCTTAGGATTCCCCACAAAAAGGCATTTTGAGGATCTGAATGATAATTTATAGAGGCTTGTTGTTTAACGTAAACCTCACATCCCCAAACTTTATGAAATGACAAACTAGGTTTCTTCCCAGTCCATATCTCATATGGTGTCTTTTCAACTGCCTTTGATGGAACACGATTTAGTGTGAACGTAGCTATTTTTAGGGCATGGCCCCAAAAGGACGGCGGAAGATCTGTTTGACTCATCATAGATCGAACCATATCTAATAGAGTTTGATTCCTCCGCTCAGAAACACCATTCCATTATGGCGTTCCTGGAGGAGTTAGTTGTGAGATGATCCCGCAACTTCTAAAATGGTTAATAAACTCTTGACTTAAATATTCACCACCTCAATCAGATCGAAGTGCTTTAATTGTTTTGCCAAGTTGGTTTTGCACTTCATTTTGGAATATTTTGAACATTTCAAAAGATTCATACTTATGTTTCATTAGATAGATATACCCGTACCTACTAAAATCATCTATGAATGTAATGAAGTACATATAACCTCCTCTGACAGATGTATTCATTGGTCCACACACATCAGTATGTATAAGGCCCAATAAATCAGTGGCCCTCTCACTATGCCCAATAAAAGGTGCCTTTGTCATCTTTCCCAATAAACAAGACCCACATGTATCAAATGATTCAAAATCAAATGAGTTAAGAAATCCATCTTGATGGAGTTTTGAAATGCATTTCTCATTTATATGGCCTAGACGACAATGCCATAGGTAGGTCGGATTCAAATCATTTGACTTGATCCTTTTGGTAGACACGTTATAGATATGTCCATTACTAGGATGTTCTAAATTTAGTAAATAATGACCAAAATGCAAATCACCATCAGCATAAAAAATGTCATTATGATAAATAGAACATTTACCGTTCCTAGTAATGGAAGTAAAACCTTCCTTATCCAAATAAGAAAAAGAAACAATGTTGCTACTCAAAGCAATAATATAAAAGCAATTGTTCAAAATTAACAAAAGCCCACTGGGCAGAACTAATTCATAAGTGCCTATGGCTAAAGCAGCAACTCTTGCTCTATTTCCAACTCGCAGGTCCACTTCACCCTTCTTCAATTTTCTACTGTCCTTGAGACCCTGCACATTCATGCAAATATGAGAACCACATGCAGTATTTAATACCCATGTAGATGAAGTAGAAAAATGAATGTCTATAACATAAATACTTGAAGAGATAGCCCCGCCATCCTTCTTATTCTTTTTCAGATCTTCAAGGTAGAGTTTACAGTTCCTCTTCCAATGACCAGGTTCATTGCAGAAGAAGCAAACCCCGTCCTTTGAAGGCTTTGCCTTCTTGGCTGCAGGCTTAGTTTCGGGCTTGTTTAACTCTTTGGTCTTACCAATTGAGCCATTGCCCTTTCCTTTGCCCTTGCCTTTCGTTTTTATACCCTTTCTTTCGTGATTGAGAACAATTCTCAAGTTTCTAAAGCAATCAAGAAAGTTGGTCCCATTTAGTTTGTCCTTCTCAAGGACTTATCGCAGTGATAATGTAGCGGTATTACTAGTCAACATGATTCTACAATTAAAAAAATATATATGCAAAGTTAAAAATCTCCCACTGAATTAACAACCCTCAATATAATTAGTGGGCTAAGATCCATATTTGGCTCAAATTTAAGTCCGCTTTGGCAGAACGCTTAAAATCAAGTTATTTAGGTAGGTAACCCCTTTACCAATTACATCACATGTAACTCTTAGATCTTTATGGGATTCGATCATCATATGACTTGACATGTTTAATCCCATCTAATGCCTTGAGATCCAAAACCGTTTTGATAATCTCAATTAAGTCAAGACAATAATGAATGTTAAGTATCACCATTACCCACTCTTGTCTCACCAAGATAACTCAAGTGCATTCACTTTGGTGGAACATACAAATAAGCGATCTAGGCTTTGACAAGTATCCATTAATTGACGGCATTACGACTTAAGATTTCATTTGGAGGGTTTAATCTAATTAATTATATTTATGTGAATGCAATAATAGTTGTATCTCATATAAACAACACATAATTCGCAAAATAAACATGCTATGATCTAATCAAAAGCATAATTAAAACGTGACACAAAAATCCTCTCAAGCCAATGAGAGGACTTCTCTAAATAAGAAAAGAAAATTACATCAAGAGAAACTTCGTTTAAACATTCGAGGGGAGTGAGATGAGAAGAGAATTTACATAGAGAATATTTAGAGAGAGGCATGGCACGCAGGTCATATTTAAATATTACAACCATTGTAAAGACTAAAGCCATGTTGTTCACCATACCCAAACAATTTGAAAGTAAATCATAACATGTATTAATTCATACAATATGAAATAAAATTTCATGATTTCTCCATTGATTAAAAATTATAATAATTATAACATGATGTCAATTCCCAATTCTCATCAATTGCCTAATTATAATAATTATAATATGATGCTAATTCCCAATTACCATCAATTAATAATTATATGATTTCCCAATAATATTATTGTAAATCAATTCCCATCAATTATCATAACATTATTATAATTGGAAATCAATTATAGTAACGTGTTGCCTAATTATCAACAATATATATTTATCCAATAAAATATATTCCATCGTGATATGAATTTCTTAACTCCATTAAATGTAGATGTAGGATGCATTTACAAAATCATTAACAATATAATATAAATCGGATGAACCTAATAGCCCAAAGAAAACGACATGGACCAAATTCAATATAATTTAATTATACATCCACTTCATGTATATTTCTCCCACCACGTTATGTATATATCTCATATATATATATGATGTGATTGCATTTAAATTTCTATGAAGGCATATTTACACGGTACTCCCTCTGGTCCTTATTATAAGGCACCAACTACCCACAATTTTTGGTCCTTTTTATAAGGCACCAACTATATTTAACTAACTTATTTATTACTATTTTCCTATTATGCCCTTACTGTAACATCCCAAATTTTCAAAAGCGGAATATTATTTTTTCATCAAAAATCATTTCAAACCATCAGAGTAAAGTATTTGAGCGGAAGAGTAACTGATACTTGTATTTCAAAATGCCATAAGTTTGACTGGATACAGAAGCGGTATAGAAACCGAGTGTTTCCACAACGAAGTAAAATAACAATGGAAAGGCTTCTGTCAAAGGAAATCTTCAGCCGGGTCTTCTACGCATCCTGCTTGTGCTTCTCTTCGGTCCTCGGACCTCCCGAACCTGAAGCTATGTTAAGAGCTGAGGTTCAATGCCCATTGAACCTTAGGTAACGGTTAACCTCATATTTACATATATGGTATAAAATCACAGCAATTGGTTCACTTCCAAACATGTCACCAACTATGTCACTCCCAGTGAATGCAAATGTACCGCTCCCAGCGAAATATACCACTCCCAGTGAAAACAGATATATCACTCCTAGTGTATGCAGATGTACAGCTATCCTTTAATAACAACATGTACTCAAACAGCACACCACAACATGCACACAACACACATAGCACATATACACATACTGTAAATATCAGAGTTAGTGTTACAGTACGTGAACGTACATTAATTACCTCATACAAGCAAACCATACATATACGCATACAGTAAACATCAGAGTTAAAGTTACCAGTACGCGGACGTACCTTCGTTGACGAGCGTTTAGTACGTCGACGATAAAATGCACTTTTGACGGAAAACAGCGGAACGACAGCGAAATGACAATGGTACAAGATTAATGATATCCTATAATGATAATATCACATTTATCAATATTTGATATCATAACAGGCATTTTAGGTACAAATTACCATTTTACCCCTGATCCCCTAATCGGCGGAATTTCGCCAGAACTTCGTTACTTTGACTCTAATCTTCCAGAATTTTAACATATCTCTTACTCCGACATATTTCCCAAAATAAATATCATATCTATCCTAAAACATGATATATAAAATATACTGGAAGATTAAAGATCAAAACAACGTCTATTCTAAAACTTTAAGAACTATCGAACTAAAGACTAAGGACCGAAGAACTTACTCAAAGCTTTGCTACGAATTTTCCCCGGACTTCTCCTCCAGAGCTCCTCTCTCTAACTTCTCTCTAGGATTGTGTGAATTGGTGAAGAATGAAGAGGAATGATAGCCTATTTATAGAAAAGCCCAATGGCATTTTCGTAATTCCTTTGAACTTTGTCTGATCAGTTTCTGGCCGTTAGATCGCACTTCTTGGAGGTGGCAAGATCTTGGCCTTACACCTCTCAAGGATGATGTCATCCCTGCTGCATCATCAAGTCTTATGTCATCTTGCTTTATCTGATGAAATCCCGGTTCGGTGCCCCGATCACGAGATTCCGTAGCACCTTAAAATTCCGGAAGCAGTACCCTGAAGGTCTTTGCTTCCTCTTCAAGAATACTGGGTTTTCCTAACCTTATTCTCTCATTAAGGACATTCCGTTATCTGCCGAAAATCCTCGGTATTCGCGACCGGTTACAGAAATAACTTCGGTCGGTACTAACTTCTGGATAAAAATCCACTGACCAATAATATATTCTGGTTTTTCCTAACTCATTCCCAGAATCTCACAACGGAATTACTTTCTATCCGTGGTCATTTATCCTGTTCATTTTTCCTCTGATTATTATATTATTATCTAATTAACACATGTTTTAATTATATCATTATTATATTATAAGATCTTATCTCTTATTTTATTTTATTATATTTTTTTTTCTCTTCTTTTTTTTTACTACACACACACACATGCACAACACTTAGGCGCACAACACTTAGGCACACACACACTCACAACTCACAAATATCTCCACCTTCTCTCTCTCTTTATTTATGTCTAAACAATTAGCCATTAATTATCTAATTAATCATTTACTAATTTTTGACAATTTTCTTAATTAGTAATAATTATTATCTCACAACTATTTTACTGAAATTGATAATTTATGCATTATGCAAAATATTAAAAACCATGGGGCAATTTATGTTCCCCAAAATGATATTTAATTTTGCCTCATTATTTCCCAAGGAAAATAATCTCATAAATTACCTAAATTAGAGACAACATACTCTCTAATTTTTAATAAATATTTAGTTGCCTTTTAGGATTTATTATAATATTCTCAGGGTATCTCATAACCCACAAATTCACCTATTTTCAATAGGTATTTATTTGTAAATATAATATTCCAGATAAATAATTATCCGGGTATTACACTTACTTTAACAAACTCCTTTAATTCTACATCATTAAAGTATGGATAAAGTTGGAAACTTTTATCAATTTTAGGCTCATTTAATAATTTAACTTCCACTTTCTTGGTTTGTGAGAAAATATAGTTGGTGCCTTATAATAAGGACCAGAGGGAGTATATATCACGTCATACATACAAATGGGATATATCTCATATATATCACGTCAAAACAAAGGGAATATGATTTGAAAAAGATATATCATGTCAATATATATCTCATATATAATCACATTAAGAATATAAACCTAACTTAAACGCACAATTGATCTGGCTCTGATGCCACTGTTGGGAATCGTACACGCGGCGGAATTAAATTTATCCAATAAATTATGAATCCCAAGAAGAGGATCTATTAACAGCGTTTAAATCGGGTTAGTAATTAGAAACAGTACCTATGCAAACTCGTGTGTGTGCTTTGCAAACTCGTGGGCTAACACCTTCTTGATCAATTAATCTCTAAGAGCCGACTCTACAAATCCACTCCCTCTACCGGTATCAACACCGAACAGCACTCCAACATAAACGGCAGCGTGCTAGCGCCTTCAAGCTTTTGTCTCACGTCTCTCTTCTAGGGATTCTTTGTGGCTCTTGAATTCTCTTGTGTGTGTAATCCAATAACTTACAATCTAAAGGTATTTTATAACCCTTATGGGCCACATTAAATATTCAAAATCAATCTTATTAATTTTGAAATTGAATTGGAGATTAAATCTATCTAATTGATTTAATCCAATTAATTTATTTAATGCAAATTAGAAGTCAACTGATTTGATTTATCTTCATAAATCAAATATGAGATATGATATCTATTAAATCATTGATTTATCTTCATAAATCAAATTAGAAAGTTATTTAATGATTAGCCCCTATGGCATAATTTCCAACAATAACAACTTTGAATATGGAAATGACAAATATCCATTTAAAAATGATCAATTAATGGGTATGGGTTTACCAGGTTCAAATGTGAAAATAACAACTATATATATATATATATATATATATATGTGTGTGTGTGTGTGTGTGTGTGTGTGTGGGTATGGAAATGACAACTATCCATTAAATATGGCCACTTGTAAAAATAAGAAGGCATGCATGAATTAATTCTTACATTTGATATGGGTTTACCAAGTTCAAACATGGAAATGACAACTATCAATTTAAAAATCATCAATTATTCTTGCCGAAACTTTGGCGGGGTATGTTGTTGGCCATTGTCCGGTGGCAGTCGACGATCATTGACGTGGGTTGGGGTTACTTTTTTTAAGAAAATTGTGTGAAAGATATTTATGTCATTTCATTTTAATTTCAGAAAAGACAAATAGAGCACTACCATATTGTAAGGGTTCTTGAAATTGGAAACACCTCTCTCCCCTATACTATTTATATGGGTATTTACATGTCCTTTTCCCAATTAAAATAGAAACGATATATAAAAGTAGGTATGGGTCGGTATTATAAATAATTGAGAAAATTAATTAAGGAGGTTGAATTGCTGTGGACATGCATGCATGTTTGTGCTTTTGATAGACAAAGTCTGAGAAATGTGTCCCTTGTATAGCTGAGAACTGTGAGGCAGAAAATCCTGACTCACCCGAACCAGAATCTTTCCTCAGAAATCTATAGTACAAGGTAGGAGAAGAGTCCCTTTCCCTTGTACTTTTCAATTATTTATCTCTCTTTCCTTATTGACAGGCAAGCCCATAGTTTATATTATTATTATTATTATTAACTTCTATTGCACTATGAATTCATATATGCACGCTGTTCTTATAATTGGACAATTACAGAGTCACCACTAATTATGTTCTTGCTCGGTACTCAAACAAAAGCAAAATCATCATGAATAAATGAAAATGGAGTCCCATGATACTTTCTTCCGTACTATTTATATGAGATAGTTAGTGGCTTAGAACTTCAGCTAATAATGTAAGATCTCTCAATCTATTTTATCTCTTAAATTTATAGCTTTTTCTTCTTAAAATATCTATATTAATTACACATATTAAATGGATTTCTATCAGACGATAGTTTTCATGTAAATTCTAAGGTATTTTGTTACCCAAAAAAAAAAAAAAAAATTCTCGGGCATTTTAGACAAATCAATATATTTTTTGTATAAATTTCATATTACTCTTCTCCATATCATCATCAACATTCTTAATTGACAGTATGGTAAGTTGGTTCTAAATTTCTTGATCCAGCCAGAATCAGGGGTGCAACACACAATGGTCTTACGTTGGATATTTTGTTTGGCCGTGTTTCTTTCCCAGTTTCCCATGACATTTTCTTGTTTTCTAGAATATTCTCTCCATGGGATCCTCCTCTTGAATTTGTATTTTTTTATCATTTATCTTGACTTCACTATATAAATGTCTTTATTTCAAAAAAAAAAAAGGTATATGAAAATCTGGGAAAAAACATTTAAGATAGTTACCCCAAATAAGCACAACAATGTTCAAGTCTAACCTAAAACTCGATAATATTGGATATCAAATAATGATATAAAAAATATTGTATATTCTAATTTTTTTAAGAAAAAAAAAAGAATAGAATTCTCCTATTATATGCATATTTAATTTGCGTATGATCTAATCAAGTACTGGATGTTTAAACCATAGTGATCCTTGTGAAAATAGCACGTGTTAGTACAAAATTTTATATATGATATTGATCGATTCATAAACAAAATAATAATAATAATTTAAAATTAAGAAATAAAAGAGAGCATGAGCAGGAAAGTTTAGAGAGGTGGTCCTGCAGAGAGGGGAGATTGGGGCAGTGATTGTTGTGTGTACTAAGGGAATGGAAAGGATGCCCCATGTCTGGGTGCAGCAGTGCAAGCCATATCAGTTATTTAACTAATTAAAATACAATAATTCATAAACTGATCTGACACATTATTAATATTAGATGATATATTAATAAAATTAATAGATTTTACAAAATTCATTTTTTTATTACTTATGAAATTTTAAATAAAAGATTATTTTTTTAAGAAGAATAAGAAATGGAATACATGAACAGCCAGCTATAATTAATGTTAGCTAAGTTATTATATTTTAACATTTTTTTTTATGAGAATATTTTAACATGTTAAACTGCCAATGACATCGCAAAGATCACCCAAGAATATTTCTCTGCTCCCCCTCTGCCGGCCTATTTCCTGGGTCCCACCCCCAACCCATCATTTACTCCTGTGGGCCTCCTTCCCTCTCTCAACCATCATTTACTCTAGTGGGCCTCCTCCCCTCTTTTCTTCATCTCCATCATGTGTTATTCCTTGTAAGTCCAAAGCATCCAAATTACCACTCTTATCCTTTTTCGAGGCATAGTTTCACCAAATATCTTGATTTTTTTAGAGGTATTAAGAAAGTTTAATAAATTATTTTAAAGTATTTATATTTTTTTCTCTAAATTAATTAATCTGATTTATAAACTAGTATATAACTTAATCATATACAACATATACTATGATATAGTAATATATTGAGTTTCCTAAATCTTTTCAACAATAAAAAATTCAACTGAGTCCATATTTATATCTGGAGAGAGTACTAAAAAAATTAAGACATTTCATATTTCTTAAATTGATTAATTTTTTGTTTTCAAATCTACCCTAATTCAATGAGTACTGAAAAAAATGATATACATTTTCTCTCACATATTTCTTTTATTCAATAGGGTAAATTTGGCACAAATATTAAGGGTAAACTTAGTTACATCTGGTCCTTAACATAAGATTTAGGTAACTAATTTGGGATCAAGTTAGTTATTTATAATAAATATATGTTGTTTTTTCTATAATATCATTTTTAATTATGTGCATTGTAACAAATATTTAACGAAAACCTCCTTAATATGCACTCCCTCTGAATCTTAATATAGGATATATTTAGAGCGTTGATCATAGTTCTAAATGTAAGACAAAGTTTTCATATTTATAATTTTTTTTAATATAATCATATTGATGTTTACTCAACAATAAGCAATGAGAAGAGAGAAGAAGGGAATTGAAGAATGTGACAAAGATGTTTTAGAAAATATATCATATTAATTAACTTAACTAACTTTCTTAATTTAATCAAATTAGGTAAATATGTTTTATATTAAAGATAAGAGGACTATAATCTACAAAGATACTAAACGGTTGGCAAAAAAAAAAGGATACGATAGGGGAACAATTTTAGATTTCGGTTCAAATTATACTTCTTGTTGAGTTCCTATGTTTAGTATTCTCTTTAATAAAATTGTTATCTGTTCTGCTTGTAGAACACAGATGTCTAACCCCAATGGACTAGTGATTGGTTTATCTAGGATCAGATGTAATCTCTCAAGTATCAATTAGTTTAGACACCAAAAAGAAGTGGACTACTCAATGATATTTATGAAGGAAATATCATAGTGTCTTTGAGATCACTGTGCTACACGAATATGTCGAGGGCCAAAAAGAGTGGGGTGTGTGCACAATGAGATTGAATGTAGAATGAATCGAGAGGGGCATACCTGTTGGATAACCTCCCTATTTATAGAAATTATCTTTAGAGTTTTGCCTACTGCACTGTGCACCGCGCCTCATGCAACGTGTGACTCCACGTCCTGATCATGCGCCCACGTTCTGGTCATGCTTGCTGCACTACCTGTATTGTCCTGGATTATAGGCGTGATTATGGGGTAATTAGTGTTTTACCTGATTACTGAGAGATTCTGTCATAAAGTCCCCTTGTTGGGTCGCGTATCCCTTAGGCCCAATGCGCATGTCCATAACATTATCTTTTGGTTGATATTGTTTAGTAAAGACATCTATAAATAAGAGACAAATTAATTACGTGTCTAAAAATTGCTCTCTTAATTTAATTACTCGTCTACAATTTTTAGCATCATTTTTTTTCAAATTAATTATTAATTGATATCACTAAATCAATTACTTATTAGTCTCTCTTACTCTCTTTGCATAAGGAGGGATTATTCCAAAAAAAGTATTTACTTTTTTACATATTTATCATTTTTAATTGATTTTAAACCATTTTTAATTTAAATTGGTCACCATCATGGCTATTTCCATTCATTGTTAACCATCCATTATTATTGTGGTTGCTGCCATGGAAGGACCGGCTGTGTCGGCCTCGAGATTTCTAAGGCCATTATCGGCGGGGCTCCCCTGCTTGGTGGGACCACTTTCAGTAGCCACGTGAGGTATACGTGAACTAGCTGTTTTTTTTTTTTTTTTTTGGGTCGGAAGTGAACTAGCTTTTGCTGTAGAGTGAGATTGGGATAATAAGACATGCACACTAATATAGGCTCAAGCATTTACAAGTTTCATGTAGTAATAATTCACAAATCACCATTAGTTACACATAACAAAACTTATATATATATATATATATATATATATATATATATATATATATATAAAGTGACTCTTTTTAATAAAGTTATGTTGTTATTTAATCACATGACATGATTATAAATTAATAAATTCAATTTAGTAATTCATAAATTCATATGAGTTATTTTTTGTAAATGAAATATCACCTAGAGGGCAAAGAATAAGTGATTTAAAAAAAAATTCGGGTTAACTCTAAGTGCAGTAAAGTAAGAGACAAAGAGAGAGACACACACAGAGAATTTATACTGGTTCGGTCTAACTCTTTGACCTACATCTAGTCCCTAGATCTATTAGGTTTTTCACTATTTCACTAATACAAATACAATTACACACTCGTACTCGAGGTGATCCTCTTTCACTAGGACTCACTCTCCCTTACAAGTTGTAATCGTACAACCACACTCAAGGTTTCTCAACATTGAGATTAAATAGATAATCAAATAATAATCAAGTGTTTAAACTCCTCATTGAGTAGATAAATAATAAACATTGAAGTACAATTATATCCGAAGATATTGACTAAATCAAGTGAAACACAGAAGTGAAATAATATCAAATTGATTGCGCAGAGTTTCAGTAGTTGGCGAATTAATGCTTCGAGCTTTTTACCAGCTTCCATGGATGACCGTTGAGGTTTGAGAAAATAACCGTTGTGAAATATTCATAATTCCGTTAGACTCAGAATGTTTTCTGTCAGACTGAATTTTCCGACTTTCGTTGCTTTCTGTAACACCCTGAATCCAACACCAAAAACTTGGCAAAATATTTGAAATATATTTAACAAGGTTGATTGTCATTCAAATCAAATAATTTAAAACGTAGTTTATAACATAAAGTACAAATAAAGATAAACACAAGCGGAAGTCCTAGGGTCTTGGCAAATATAAATAACATAACTTAAATCACAGAAGTACATAAGAGCTTTCTGGGCTCACTCCATTGGTGCCTCCCCTTGTTTCTTATTAAGATAATTACCTGAAAAATGTTAATGTGGGATGAGATTTCCATGTCTCAGTAACTACTGAAATTTTCTACCGTATACAAGTAAATTATATATGACAAAAAGTAGGAACAAATTATAAATATTTAAATATATATATACGTTCATAAAATCTTTCATACAGAAACTTTTACTGTATATAAGTGTGTATCACATTTTTGTAAATCTGTAATCCATGAAAAATAATGCAACATGCAGCCCCCCTTATATCTCCTTCCATCCTTATACCGCTGATTGGAGCCATAGGCTAACACATGGTCCAACAGAAACATATCATTTAACTGAGATGTCCCAAGCTCACCAAAACTTAAGATACACCCGGCCAAAGGTATAGAGCTTAAGCCTGAACTATGGCTCCCCTCCTTAATCACAACTAAGGAGGTGTCACGTGTCCCACAACTCCAATGCAATCCCGGCCAGAGGATAACATGGAAGAAGAGGCCCTGACAAGTACCATCCACTATGCACCGAGTGATGATGTTAAAACAGTATCATACAAAACCCTCCTAACTCCGTCCCATCACATACAGCCGTCATGATAAACATTTCTATTCAAAAATATTAAATCAACATCGTATGTTATTTTACCGGGTCAAACAATCATTTTGAAATCTGGGACGTAAATAGTAAATTACTATTAAAAAATACGTATCTTACTATGCAAATAGTAATTCACTATTCAAAAGTACGTACACGTACAAATAGTAATTCACTATTCAAAAATACGTATAAGTTACTATGCAAATAGTAAATAACTATTCGGGTCCAAAACTGTAATATATGTGGGTACAAATTCGTAAATTATTCGGGAACATAACCGTAATTTATTCAGGAACAAATCCGTAATTTCGACATTTTATTATAAAATATTATAACACATACACATATAAATCAGTCCATAAAAATAAATATTTAATAATCATACACAATTCACAAGTGTATAGAAGAATATTCAGAGTTACCTGTTATCTCCTAGCTTACAGACTTCAATTCTCTCGATGAGATTCTTCTAGCACCCCAGATAATCTTCACAACACTATCTCTCTCTCTTACACTCTCATAAGGCTGAACAGTGGAAGTGTGTGTTTGTGTGGTAGAAGAGAAGTGGTGAGGTATTTATAGAATTTTTCGGTCTCAACTACCTTACAAATTTCACATGCCTATCTACCACTCATCTACCATAAACATGTCTATCTACTTATCCATCTACCATACATAAGTTCATCTACCATTTAACCACCTAACACATGTATATCTACCGTCTAACTACCCTATACTTATCTACCGATCAATCTAACTACCAAACACATGTATATCTACCATCTAACTACCCTGTACTTATCTACCGATCAAATATCACATTCGTATCTACCACACAGTCATCTACCATTCAAGTATATTTATTTATTTTTTAAAAAAAATTATATATATATATATATATATAAAAGAAAGTTTACTCATAATAATTTCATGTAAAATTTTATTTACTATAAATTAATCTCCTTAAAAAAATCAGGATGTTACACTTTCAACTCATCGTTATCAACAAATCCCTTGGGTTTAAACGAAAATTGACTTATATAGATGGTAAAGTTCTTTCACCAAAATGGGCACCTACCACAAGGTTTATTTTGAATGCTCCGGTGTTCATTCCGTTTGCAGCTCTGTTTCTGCTTTTGCATTAAATGCATCTGACATTGAAGTTGCTTTATGATGCTTTTGGTTTAAATCTTCATTTTACCAACTGAAATCACTAGCAAATGGGTTAAAAGTATCTTAAGAATAATTCTTGATAATAATGGAAAGCAGTAGCTGAAGATTGATTCATTCAAAATCACACAGACGACGGCTCGTCATCATCATTAACAAGAACTTGAGTTGACTGAATTGAACTCGAGTTTCTTTTTCTTCAACCTCAAATGCCTCAGTTCTCTAAGATATGAACTTGAGTTGACAGCATAAGAACTCAAGTTTGTAGTTTAAAGACGATTTGGATTCTTAAATAACTTGGGTTACAAAAGCTCAACTAGAGTTATCAATTTAAGTTCTTAAACAAGAACTCTAGTGTTTAACATTTCAATTAGTTCCTAAGTTCTTTAGAACTGAAGAACTTGAGTTTACATTTCAAGAACTCGAGTTTGGAACTTGAGTCTTTTATATTGAAACTTTAGTTTTCGAGGCTTTTTAATATTTGAAAATTAGAGCGAGTCAGAATCCGCGAACTTGAGTTCATTAACTGAAAACTCGAGTTTTCAACCTTACTAACTTAAGATTGATTTGAGAAAAAGCTACAGAACTCGAATTGTTAAACCATAAACTCAAGTTTTCTTAAATCAGTAATTTGACAAGTGTTATGTTATCATCAAAAATCAAACTGAGAACTAACATTCTTAACATAACTTTAGTAATAAAGTAGCCGCCAACATCGGCGCTAGAGCACCTGCTGACAACAGGGATGGTGGTTGGTTGCTAGCCAAGTTGACTAGAGAAAAAAAAAAAAGAGGTGATGGCTTTGAAAAAAAAAAGAGAGTGATAGGCAATGCGGTTATTTAACAAGATTAACAAAATATCTAATTAGTCTTTTTACTTGATCATAAATTTGTCAACAGTGTAAATTGAAATTGTCACACCCCTTGATAATATCAACATTAATTAGAGTAACAATGTACAGCTCAGTGAACAAAACAGAAATAGCATAATATATTGATATAAAGTTCTTGATCATATAACTGGAATCTCCATAAGGTTTGTACATATTATTTACATATTCTAAAAATAATCTTTACACAAATTCAGAAATCTAGTAGTAGCCCTTGGCCCAATCTGGAATCTTCAATTTTGATATATGCCGCCTTGCCCTGGGAGCCATGTTCACCACATTATTCATTGCATAAATAATTATAAGGGTTAGGATTCAAATGAATTCTTGAGTAACATTTAATCTCACATAAAATGTATGCATAGTATATGGCAGCCAACCAACAAATCAAACTTTCAATGATTAGAGATCACATATAACAAATCACATGAAGCATCAACTTATATCATCTGAATGCAAATTAGGTTTCACAACCCAATGACGCTTGGTCTACTAAGCCCTACCACCTAACACGTGTTTACAACACAAATCATATATTAGTTCACACATGCATATACAATCATTCAAGTTTCACCAATATGGCTCCAACATTTATCCATTTAATTTTTTTTCCTTTTTCTTTTCCTTTGACCAAAATTAATAGCCAAATTTTCATAGTAAAATCCCATATATATTTCTAACATTCAAATCTCAAAATTTGGCATATCAAACTGCCCAAAGTAGGCTTACTCATCTGCCTGATACAGGGTTATTCTCAAATCTCTAAGTCCAAAATTTAAGATATTATAAAAACTATAAAGCAATTTTAACATACTTGGGGGTTAGCGTAAATATGCAAAGAAGTCAAGTGAAAACCCTCTAGTTTTGGGTCTAGTTGATTTCGCTGAAATTATTTAGTTGGAAAAATTAAAACCCATCTCTCTCTATTTTTTTATAGGGTTAAGATGCAAAAATGCACATGTGCTTTAACCCGAGGAGCGCTCAACACCAAGTGTTATTTTAAGTGCAAAAGTATACACATGGTTACAAATTAGGTACAAAAATACCGTTTAACTGTTAAGTTTGACTTTGACCATTAAGTTTGAATTTTTTTTTTAACTTTCAAATGTGCAAAAATACACATGTGATTTGACAAAAAGAGCACCCAACACCAATTTTTTAATTTAATAATTTTATTTCAATTAAAGGAAAATTATTATTTCTCTAAGTATAATTCCTGGGAAGCATTTTTTCTTCTGATTTATTATTTTAGAAAGGAGAATTTATTCAATAGGTAAAAATAATATAAATTTTATTTCCATAATTTAGTTTCTTTTTAAAAAAAAATCCTTATTAAGTTTTCTAATTAATTATTGACAAATGAGTATTTATAAATCAACTTTATAACTATAAGTCTGTAATATTTCTTGATTTACTTTCATTCATGATATAAATAAAAATAACTCATTTAGAGGTGCAAATGTTTATATTGCATATTTCTTAATGCAATAGAAATTAAATAATATTATTGAATTTTGATTGAAATTTTTTTAAAAATAATTTATGGTTCAATTTGTTAGATCAAAAATAAAAATTATTTTTAATTAAATATATTATTTATAATATCAAATTTTAAGAGCATAATACTCATTTATTAATTATTAATTATAAAATTTAATAAGAATTTTAAAAAATAAATAAATTATGGAAATAAAAAATTTGGCCTCCCCAAAATTATACCTAGAGAAATAATAATTTTCCTTTAATTGAAATAAAATTATTAAATTAAAAATATATATATTTGATGTTGGGTGCTCTTTTTGCAAACCATGTGTATTTTTCACCTTTGGAAGTAATAAAAAAAAAATCAAACTTAACGGTCAAAATCATTTTAATCAAGTTAAAAGAACTTGATATCTTTTAAGCAATATTGAGAATTCCAATATTAATCACGAAAAATTTACTAATACCCATAAAATAAAATAAAATTTAAAATATATCTTTTTTTCAATAAATACATGTATCTTTCTATCAAAGGTAAATCATATTCGAAGTTTCGTCGCATTATAAGGATTAGCCACTTTCGCTATACCAACCCTTATATATTTTTTATTCCTATTAACCTATCTCACTAGGTCCCCTTCAGTATTTTGTCATCATTCATTAGATTTTTTTTTCTTTTAAGAAAAAAAAACTAGTATCAAATATCCCTGGGCTCCACAGTGTACAAAAATCATTAGATCACTTGCCACTTGGGAGCACTTTGATTGCAAATAAAATAATCCAAATGTTATCCCTTGACAAATTGAGCAGCTCTTTTGATTAATTAATTAATTAGCGAAGCAGAAAAAACAGAGTGTTCAAATTAATTTTCAACTATATAACTTATTTGGACAAAGATTTTTTTTTTTTTCTTTTAAAAAGGCATCAGTTATCAGGGACAATGAAACAATTTAATTCACGCACATAAACAAGGCCTTCCACATACATACATACATATATATAGAGGCATCTGACTCCGTTTTTTTATGTTTTTATAAATTCGTGGATCCCACTAAATAATTTCGTCACAAATATCTTTGAGAGCAATGTCCATGGGATGTGACATATACCTAATTCCTAAAGGAACACAAGTAAGAATTATATTTGTGTGCACTTGATGAGGCAATAATATGCATATACTTTGATTGTATCTCCCTATACATTTCTTCACATGCACAGGCAGATCTATTGATAAATCATATATCAGGAGTTAGTTTCTTAATGGAGCACAATAACATCAAATAATATATATAGTTAACTGTATTTAGTGTGATAAACATACTTCCAACCGGGGGAAGAAAACGATAAACATACTTCCAATCATTGTTATTCATAATTTTCTCTCTATTTTTAATGTAATTTTTTCATAAATTAATAGATAATATAATTAATACAAATTTTGTATCATGTTTGTAGTACAAAAAAAATATCAAGATTCAATAAAAATATAAATTATTTAAATTTAAAACATAATACCCATTTTAGAGACACACCTCAAAAGGCTCCGTCATATATGAAAGTGGAAGAAATCACCAAGAGGGGGTGAATTGGGGATTTTAAAAATTCTTTTCAACTCTTAAAAATGAAGCTTAAGAAATGGATAATAAAAGAGTAGAAAAAGAAAAGCTTAGACACACAGAATTTATACTAGTTCGATCTCAACCTTGACCTACGTCCAGTCCTCAGATAACTTCTGGGTGTTTCCACTAATTCAACAGATTTTCAATTACAACAATGAAGACTAGACACAATCTTAATCACCTAGGACTTGCTCCCCCTTACACTTTGTGATTAAACAACCCAACTCACAGGCTCCACAACCTTAAGTTCTCACAAACAAATGCTTTCAAAAATTTACAAACTCTCAAAAGAGTAGATAAGGATAAACACTGAAGAACAGGTTGAAAATAACAATACAGACTCAAATTTCAAAGTATAATCAAGATAGCTTCGTTGTGTGTATGTTGCTTTGAGTTTTCACAGCCTCTTATAGACTAAATGGATAAGTTAGCTGTTGCAATTCTTTCTCTAATGTTCAGCTGCAATTCTGGAAAAATGGCAGTAGCATATTTTGCTCTGTTCTTTGAATTCTTAGCTGGAATCTTGGAATTTAGTTGTTGCAGAACGTCTTCCAGATTTTTAGCCATTCCATGATCTTAATTCGACCGTTTGAAGTGATCTTAATGTGTTGAAACGGTCTAAACTGAACATCTAGGATAAGAGAGAAGAATCAGCCCTGTTCTTGGTTCTTCATTTAATGCACTTATTCTGGATCTTGATCTCACCTTGATCTTGGCTAAACCTTATCTGAAAAACACTCAAAACTTCATCAAGGACATTAGAAACAATAATATCATATCATGAAATAATTTCAGGAAGACCCATTAAGATTTCGCAGATCAACATCATTTGATTTTTCAAAATCCCCAATGCAAACTCGAGTTTGTTCTTCCAGACTCGAGTTTGGGGTTCATCCAGAAAGCATGTCCGTTGATTAGAGGTCTAAACTTGCAGTTTGTAAAAGCTAACTCGAGTTTGGCTTTTACAGAGAGAACTATCGGGCTTTGGACTTGGCATGGAATTTTGGTCCTGCTCCTAGACTCGAGTCAATTAGTGACTGACTCGAGTTTGGGTCTATGTTTGAAGAACAAGCCTAAGTTCGTGATTTTCCAGCCTGGAGTTTAGGAGACAGACTGGAGTTTTGGAAAGATGGTAGAAATTCAAGTGTTTCTCTATTTGTCATAAACTCGAGTTTACAATGACAGACTCGAGTTTATGTTTGAGCTGAAACTATTCAAATCTTTCTGTTTGGTCTAGACTGGAGTTTGTAACTCTAGACTGGAGTTTATAACTTGGTCTGGAACTCGAGTGTCTTTCTGTTTGGTCTAGACTGGAGTTTATAACTCTAGACTGGAGTTTATAACTTGGCCTGGAACTCGAGTGTCTTTCTGTTTGGTCTAGACTGGAGTTTAGGAATCCAGACTCGAGTTTGGCTTGCTTGGAATTCTGAGTGCTCTCTGTATCTTCCAGACTTCAGGTTTGGTTTTGCAAACTGGAGTTTGGCTTGTTGTGAAAATTTCTGATTGCTTTCTATAACTCCTCAGACTCGAGTTAGTCCAAGCAGACTCGAGTTTGGCTTTCTTCGCAGAAGTAAACAGCTTTCTGTCAACCCTCAAACTTGAGTTTACATACCCAAACTCGAGTTTGCCTTTGACAGTGAGATTTTTTCATATTGCCAAAAACAAAATTCATATCAAGTTTACAATTGCTAGTTATCATCAAAACACATTGGGAACTAACAATATAATGTTAATTGGGGTTAAAGTTGTATAGTTCTCCCTGTTAGAACTAGTAGACACCCAAAACAAGGGGTGAATTGGGTGTGAAATAAAAACTTAAGAATTTTGTAAATATTTTTGCATCTCAGTGAAAATAAGTATGAAAATAATGAGTCATAAAACTACAATCAATTAAACAATTCATGTATGCTGAAAATATAAGAGATAATGGACAAGAATATGCAAACTGTGATTTATACTAGTTCGATTCAATCCCCAATTACCTACGTCTAGTCACCAAGCTTCACTTAATATTTTCAATCCACTATCTTTTTGTTCTTTCTGGCGCGAGAGAAACCTCTAAAATCCCACAAATTTAGCCAAACACTTGTAAAGCCTTTTACAAATCTCTTACAGAATTACTCCCCCTTACATACTATGAGGATTCAACATAGATGATGAACAATTACAATTATCTTCAGTCCCATAAGTGAATTAAGATGAACATTGAAGCACAATACAAATAATCTCTCTAAAGTAAATTATATCGCATGTAGAAAATATAGAGTATTCGGGTTGAAGTGGGTGATCATGATTTTAACATTTTGGCATAGTTTCTCTCTCTCTCTCTCTATCTCTCTCTCATCATCTTTGAGTGCTTATCTATTTATATTGATGTAGCTTGATGACCATTGAGCATGCTTCTTTCCATTGAGTAGAGAATGACTGTTGGAAGTAGCCGTTAGAGTCTTTGAACATTCTTTGTGTTTAAGGAATTCGCCATTGGAGAATAGAGAGTGTTCATCGTTTGAATATCCTTCGCATTTAATGCGTATGACACAAAAATGTTAACCCTTGTTTGATCACCTGAAAAACACTTAAGCACTAATATAATGAAGAGTTAGAGTGATTAAAAGTAAGAAAAACAAGTTACAAAATCATTCAAATGATTTTTAGAAGTTTCAAAGTGATGCTCTATTTTGAAAGAAAGCATCACTTGAGTGATCGTCTCTTAGCCGTTTGAAAATCTTATAAAGCACTGGATGGATTACTAGAGTAATGTGCTAGTGATGCATAAAATGGGATCACTCAAGTGATCTTGTTTCTTTGAAAACATATCACTTGAGTGTTCTACTAGTAATGCTCTTTGACACATCACTCAAGTGGTCACTTGAGTGATATTTTCTTCAAAACATTTCAGAGCAACATCACTAGGAGATATCACTTGAGTGGCGTGCCAATAATGACCTCATTTTGAATCTAAATAGGGAAAATAACCTATCATCAGAAATCGCTTGAAAGCTACATTCCAATGCAAAAAGAATCATCTCAAAATTAATTGAATTCTGAAATTTATAATCCAAACAATGACTGCTGGTTTGGAATATCATGAGAGTATTGAGTGTCAACTTCTGAGATCCGTTTCTCTTTCTTCCAAGCCTTTTTGAGCTTGATCTTAGCTCTCATGAAACTCATTTTGAGTTCTGTTTCATAAGCAATAAGTTTCACCTCATTCAATGTTGTGGTATATGATATATGTCCAAATTATTAAACCTATGCTGGAATAACATGAGAAATTCTAGTGTCAAATTCCAAAACTCATATTTTTCATATAAACTCCATGAGCTTAATCTTGGTGTTTGTGTCACATTTGGAGTCTAGTTTCATATTAAAAAGGTTTCACATGAATTGTATGTGTAGATTGATAGATATGTCCAACATACTAGACCTTTGCCAGGTTAAATGAAAAGTGAGCACAACAAAGTGATCATCACTTTGACATCACTCGAGTGATGCTGCCAGTCTTCTTTCTTTGATTGACTAATGCATAAGATATTTAATCATTAAATTAGTAGTTAGTTAATGTAGGAGATAACTACATTATGCAAACTTTTGCTCTTAATATTTGGCTTATATATTTGATACCATCAAAACTAATCATATTTAACATTCTCCCCCTTTTTGAAGATGCCAAATCCCTTTAAAAAATATGTGTGAGTATGATGACAAATTGGATATAAATATATGAATATGAAAATAAATCATATGCCTACATATTTTTCTTGGCATTTTCTCTCCCTATTTGACATTAGCAAAATGTTTGAAGGATAAATAGAAAATTCTCCTAGAAAGTGGATAAAACAAGTAAGAAATTCATTTCTCTCCCAAAATAAAAAAGAATGTATCATCCTTCACGCTTAATGTCATGTAAATAGAAGAAGGTTTTCATGAAAACAAGTTTGAAACAATTTGGAGAGGTTTTCAAGAAAACTTTTATAATCAAAGCAAATTGATACCCAAGATGTACAAAATCTAAAGAGATGATACCCAAGATGTACAAAATCTAAAGAGATGGGGTTTAGAAATGCTCATTTGGTTTCAACAAGCTAATGTTTGATCCATAAAGTTTGTTGCTTTACTTTCTAGCAATGCTAGATTCATGATATTAGGTTCAACATACTTTTGCTACGCAATTCAAATGTATATTAATGTTGTCTTCAGAATTCTCTTTCTGAGTTGAGCTTATGTTCCATATTTCCATCACAATATGCTTAATGCTCATTTGTATTAGTATAGGTATTTATTGCTTTGAGTGTTACAGCCAATATATTTCACTGAGAGCTAAAGCATATTTCCTAAAAGTTGATAGATCCTCTTTTTAGTGTGTTGAGGAATCATCTCGCATATAAAACAAATGCTCCTGCCATATGTTAAAATTATTATTGCAAGGAGAATGGTTAGTGTAATCAAGTATCACCAATTTCCTTTCTATAAAAGGTAATACATTTCACATTTAACTATAAAAATGTAACAACGAGGGATGATGAACACGAAAGATGTTCGAGCAAAAAAAACACGAAAGACGGAGTGTTGAACACAAAAGACGATGCTCTGCCATTGTCAACGGACAGCCTCCGTTTGACAAAGAAGGTGCGAATTCGTTCTGATGAGACGAATGGAGATTTGGATGGGGGGGTGGGCTGATCGAGCCATTTTTGTCTTTAAAGCGATCAATTAAACTAGGTCCTAATTAATTATGCAGTTTAGGGTCAACCTAGGTCATTCTCCCAAGGAGCAAGCTGTGGGTTTTCTTTAGGACTAATTTTCAAGTAATAAAAGATGCAGTGGAATGTAAATGGACCTAAACTAGAATGCATTTAACTCTAAAACCTGTATGAGAATGAAACTAAGCTATATGAATTTGAATGCAATTTTTAGGGGGTTTTCTTATGAGAGAATAATTAAAATCATAATAAAAAGATTGATTAAAAGAAAATAAAATAATAATGATTTTATTTAGTTATGATGACGAAAGGGACAAATTATGAATTGCATGGAGTAAACTTTCTTAGCCCAAATTAATTAATTAGACCCAAGGGAGGTTAATGAGATATTGAAATTAATGAGTTCAATTACCTAATTTAAACTTGGGAAACCCTCAAGCTCAATAACACATATTCCACTAGAAAACTCATAATGGAATAAGTGGTGACTAGTTAAACTCATTAAAATCCAACACTTTTAATTCCAAAATAATTTAGGAATCTTGTTTATGTAACACCTCGAATTCAACACCAAAAACTTGGCAAAATATTTGAAATTTCTCTAACAAAGATGTTCAACATCCAAATCTTCAAATTACATAATTATTTAAAACAAAGTTCATAATACAAAATCCAAACATATTTCTGAAATAATTTTAAAGATAAAATACAAAGCGGAAGTCCTAGGATCTTGGCAAATATAAATAACATAACTTATTCCACAGGAGTACAGAAGAGATTTCCAGGCTCACTCCATTGGTGCCTCCCCTTGTTCCCTATTAGGATATTCACCTGAAAATGTTAATGTGGATGAGATTTCCACGTCTCAATAACTACTGAAATTTTCTACCGTACACAAGTAAATTATATATGACAAAAAGTAGGAACTAATATTTAAATATATATACGTACACAAAACCTTTCTTACAAAAAAAAACTTTTACTATATATAAGTGTGTATCAACATTTTGTAAATCTGTAATCTATGAAAAATAATGCAATATGCAGCCCCTTTACATCTCCCCCCATCCTTATACCGCTGACTGGAGCCATAGGCTAACACATGGTCCAACAGAAACATATCATTTGACTGAGATGTCCCAAGCTCGCCAAAACTTAAGATACACCCGACCAAAGGTATAGAGCTTAAGCCTGGACTATGGCTCCCCTCCTTAATCACAACTAAGGAGGTGTCACGTGTCCCACAACTCCAATGCAATCCCGGCCAGAGGATAACATGGAAGAAGAGGCCCTGACAAGTACCATCCACTGTGCACCAAGTGATGATGTTAAAACAGTATCATACAAAACCCTCCTAACTCCGTCCCATCACATACAGCCGCCATGATAAACATTTCTATTCAAAAATATTAAATCAACATCGTATGTTATCACACCGGGTCAAACAATCATTTTGAAATCTGAGACTTAAATAGTAAATCACTATTCATAAATACGTATAAGTTACTATGCAAATAGTAAATCACTTCAAAAATACGTTCAAATAGTAACCTTTTCTATAAGTAATGCCAGGGTATAAGATGTACTTTAGACAAATTTACAGCTCCTATATCATATCTTATACCTTATACACAATAAAATATTTCGTTTAAAAACATATAACTCTTATAAAACTATACATATACAATCATACACAATTCACAAGTATATGGAAGAATATTCAGAGTTACATATTATCTCCTAGCTTACAGACTTCAATTCTCTCGATGAGATTCTTCTAGCACCCCAGATAATCTTCACAACACTCTCTCTTTCTCTTACACTCTCATAAGGTTGAATGGTGGAAGTATGTGTGTTTGTGTGGTGGAAGAGATATGGTGAGGTATTTATAGAATTTTTCGGTCTCAACTACCTTCCAAATTTCACATGTTTATCTACCTATCCATCTACCACACATAAGTTCATCTACCGATCAATCTAACTACCAAACACATGTATATCTACCATCTAACTACCCTATACTTATCTACCGATCAAATATCACATTCGTATCTACCACATAGCCATCTACCATTCAAGTATATATACATACATACATATATATATATATATATATATATATATATATATATATATATATATATTTATATATTTATATATTTAATATATATATATATATATATATATATATATATATATATTTAATATATATATATATATATAAGAGTTTACTCATATTAATTTCATGGAAAATTTTATTTACTATAAATTAATTTATCCTAGAAAAATTTCAGGATGTTACAGTTTACAATTATCCAATTGAACAACTAGATAATTTATCAACCCAATCAAACAATTAAGATGATAAACTCAATTAACAATTAAATTAATAACGAAAACTCAATTATCAATTTAATTGACAATCCCAAGGTTGCAAACAAGAGTCCAACAATAAGCATAAAACTTCAAATTATCAGTCTAATCCAAAAGAAATAAGTTTACAATCTAAAACTAGATTGTTCTCAATTAATACAACTCAAAATCCTTTAAAACTAAATAATCTCAAGTTTGAATTAAAAAGATAAAAAGAAAGACACTCTCTTATGGACTTCAAGTGTAAACCCTCGGCTCTAGCCTCCTCCATGCTACTCCTAAGTTGCCTCCCAAGAGAACTTAAGCTTCTATCATCGTGCTCCCTCCGCTAAATATTAAGCAACTCTCGGCCATTCAAATTGATAAATAAAGGATTCGACTTGCGTCAGTCTCCATGTGTGTGAGAGGAATGGAGAATTGATGAATATTGGAGGTGGGTCCCACGAGGTCAAATTGAGAATTGAAGAATAGGTGCTGTGCGTGAGAGTGAAGGGAAGATGAATAATTGATTACTTCAATTATATAAGCACTATACAGCCACTCACTCAGCCTCTGCGTATCGTCTTCAGCGTTCAACGTTTCATGTGTCTTCAATTCCAGCGGCCTCTCAGCGCGTCTCCTCTTAACCTAGCAACTGCTAGGTTATTTTAAAAGGGAATGGGAGCTTTTTTTTGGGTACCAACTTGAGCCCAATAAGATTTAAGGAGCCCAATACAATTCTATCATTGGATTTCCTTTTGGCTTCCCTAAAAAACTCTGCACTACAGGATATTCTAATATACTTTTTATTGGCAGAAATTAAATAAAATCATGATATCATATATTTCGAAATATTATTAAATCACAAGATAATGATCAAAATATTAATTTAAGCTCAATAATCTCATGATTAATTTAGATTTGTATTATTTCCTAAAATAGGCTAACAACCTAAATATTATCTAATAATTCCAAATTAGCCTAAAATGATCCCCAAAATAAGTTAATAAGGTGGGATAAAATATATAAAAATTGGGATTTATCATGGGCCAACTAATATTTTAATGGAAGAACAAGGTGTCAATGAAGGTGTTTCTTATAAAAATAAGCCGCTTAACATGGATGGCGCTAGTAGACTCAGCTGACGAGTGGAGGAAGTGGTCATTTCTAAGGATGACTTCCTAATTAGCAAGGATGGAGACATCTTGTCCATCAAATTCTCAAAGGAGGTACGAGCTGTGTTGGCTAAAGGAATGGAGCAAACATTGATCATCAAACTTTTAGGCCGATCAGTGTCATATGGCGTCCTTATGCATAGAACTCAGGCTCTCTGGAAGCCGAAGGGCTCTTATCACTTAGTAGATGTGGAGGGGGTTTCTTCTTTGCCTCCTTTGACTTGGAGGAGGATTATACTAAAGTACTGACAGGAGGCCCATAGATGCTCTTTAACGCTAACCTAACGGTACAACCATGGTCAATCGATTTTGATCCTACCACCGCCAGTATCTCCAAAGTTGTTACATGGATAAGGATCCCTAGGCACTCCTTCCGTTATTATCATAAGAGCACATTACGGGCGATAGGCAGACTCTTGGGGGAGGTCCTCAAAATTGATTATATGACAGTGACCAGAGGGAAAGGGAGGTGTGCTTGAATAGTTGTGCTTGTTGATCTCTAGTTACCACTCATTCCTTGGATAAAGGTGGATGGGAAAACCTATGGGGTTTGAAGAGAGAATATTGCCTAGAAGGGAGTAAATAGGAGATTTCGAAATTCTTTTCGATTAACAAATAGAGTGAGGTGTGAAAAACTAAATATAAAAAACACACTGAGAATTATACTGGTTCGGTCAAAACCACGACCTACGTCCAGTCCCCAAAAAACTTTGGGTATTTCACTACTTCCTCAAACGAGTTACAATTACACACTAAGTACTCGAGACGATCCTATTACTCAGGACTCACTCCCCCTTGCTAGTTGTAATCGTACACCCACACTTAAGGTTCCACAACCTTAAGATTCATTGATAGATAGATTATCAAATTGCTTTTCACTCCTTACTAAGGAAATAAATGCTAATCACTGAAGTACAAAATGAATCCGATGATATCGGATGAAAACTAATGGAATAGTTCACTGTAATAAGTTTGAATTGATTGCACAGTGTATTCCGGTGGTTGACGATATTGAATGCTCTGGCTTTTATATGGTTCATCATTAATGTTGTTGCGAATAGCTTTTAACATAGTCGTTGTCTCTATTTGAATTTCCGTTGGACTCATCTGTTCTTCGTAGAGCCAAATCAATCGTTGCTTCTTTAAAAGCAGTCACGACTTTCATTAAATGCATTTCCCGTTGTTTGTACTTGTGTCAGGAAGATAGCCAGAATAGTTTTGCCTTGAAGAATGTTTTTATCTACCATAAAAGTTCATTTCGATTGTTGCTCTATTTGTCTGTCTACATTTAATGCTTCTGCCACGTCGGACTGCTTTTTGCTTAAGCTTGTATTAAAACAGAATTAATCAATTGAGACTTAATCAAGATAACGTAATAATAGTGGGTCCGAAGATGAATAACAGATAATGAATCATAACCTAGGTCATTAAATGAATAAATGATATACAAGAAGTTAAGACTGACATTAATTCTGATAGTTAATCCATTCTTGAGAATCCATCACTCATTCTCGAGAGCCATATAATTGTAAGAAATCCATATCAGGCATTTGACATCATTCAAGTAGACCATTCTTGAGAATCATGAAACTACTCTCGAGAATTAACATGTAAGCAGAATCAACATATTATGTTGGGTAAGGTGCAATTTTACACATAACCTTTGCCTCAGAGAGCGTCCAACACCACAACCTTTTTTCTAGACCAAAACTACACACGACGTTACGTTTTGGGAGCAAAAATATCACGGGCCGTTAGTTGACCAGACGTTGACCGTTAAGTTGGATGGAATGAACAATAACACCGCTAAAATTACCATTTTGCCCTTAGTTTTAAATAATTATTTTTAAAAAAATACTAAAATAAACCCTCCCCTACTGGTGGGCCACACCACCGCTGGCCACCGCCCTCCCCACTGCCGTCAACCACCGGCAACCGGCGACCTTCTCCAACGGCCTCCCCTTAGTTTTAAATAATTTTTTTCAATAAAAAAACTAAAATAACCCCTCCCCCGTTGGTGGGCCCCACCACCAGTTACACCACCACCGGCGGCCACCCTCCTATCGCCGGCCACCTTCGGCGAACTCCTCCGGTGGCCTCCCCTTAGTATTAAATATTTAAAAAAAAAAACTAAAATAACCCCTCCCCACCACCGACCATACCACCGCCAACGGCCGCCCTCCCCACCGCTGACCACCACTGCTGGTGGCATATTTTAGTTTTTTTTAATTATTTAAAACTAAGGAGAGGTTACCAGAAGTGGCTACCAGCGATCGTGTGGCCGGTCGTGGGACCCACCAAGGGGGAGGGGTTATTTTAGTTTTTTTAAAAAAACAAAATATTTAAAACTAAGGGGAGGCCGCCGGAGGATGTCTCTGACGGTGGACGGCGATGGGGAGGGCGGCCGCCGCAGGCGGTGGTGGGGCCCATTAGCGGGGGAGGGGTTATTTTAGTTTTTTTTAATTATTTAAAACTAAGGGGAGGCCGTGGGAGGAGGTTGCCGGAGGTAGTCACCGCCGTCGGCTGGCAATAGGAAGGGTGGCTGCCGTGGTAGGGCCCACCGGCAGGGGAAGGTTTATTTTAGTGTTTTTTTAAAAAGAAAATTATTTAAAACTAAGGGGAGGCCGCCGGAGGAGGTTACTGGAGTTGGCCGCCGGAGGAGGTTACTGGAGTTGGCCGCCGATCGCCGGCTGTGGACGACAGTGGGGAGGGCGGCGACCAGCGATGCTGTGGCCAGTGGTGGGGCCCACCAGCGAGGGAAGGTTTATTTTAGTTTTTTTTAAAAAAATAAAAATATATATATATATATAACTAAGGGTAAAATGGTAATTTCAGCTTAAAACTAAGGGCAAAATGGTAATTTCAGCAGCGTTACTGTTCTTTCCGTCCAAGTTAACGGTCAACGTCTGGTCAACTAACGGCCCGTGGTATTTTTGCTCCCAAAACGTAACGTCGTGTGTAGTTTTGGTCCAACAAAAAAGTCGTGGTGCTGGACACTCCCTGGGGCAAAGGTTATGTGTAAAATTACACTTTTACCCTATTATGTTCATGCTTAATGCATTCTTGAGAGTTCATATTCCATTCTCGAGAATCATCATGAGAATTGTGAGAGATAGTTATGTGTATAATACTTTGATCTAGCATTCTCGAGAATCATGTCTTAATTCTCAAGAATTAGCTTGTGATCAGAGTCTTGACAGATAGTTTGAAATGACCCATTCTCGAGAATTAAGTTCTAATTCTCGAGAGTCATTCACATAACCAGACTGAAGCTTGAAATAGGCATTCTTGAGAATCATCGTCTCATTCTCGAGAATCGGTGTAATAAGGTGAGACATATAGTTTGATCCTATTTATATTGACTCATCAATTCTCGAGAATCATTCTTCCATTCTCGAGAATCACTGTAACATTAGTTTTGAAAATCAGAAAACAACTTGTATTTTGGTTTATCCATCTTGAGAATTGCCCATGTATTCTCGAGAATTGCATCAGATAAGGCAATATTAGTTTTTGTTAAATCAAAACCTTTGGGACTTATCATCATCAAAACATTGAGAGTCAACAGGGTTGAGTATGAAGGGTTGCCACTTATCTGTTTTACGTGTGGGAAAAATGGTCATACTAAAGAGAGATGTTGGGATAAGACACAGTCTAAGAATGTGGTGATCTTGCGGCCTTAAGACAATCCGAATCAAGACCTTATTACGGTGCAACAAGAGTTTGATCGCCCAAATGACTGCTAGAGCTTGAGTCGACGGTGTATGGTGCTTGGATGCTGGTGAGATATCCCAGGAAAGGAAATAATCACCAATGGGGAAAGGAAGCGAAAATAGGGGATCTAAGGGTAATGGTGGTGTGAAATTAGAAGGATCTAATAGTAATGGTGAATCTCGATAAAATATCCTTTTTTATTATGAGGATATGGAGGCAAGTGTTATGCAGACATCGAAGGCAGATCTTGTGGAAGTCTAAGTTAACTGTAAGGGAACAATGGCTTTAATTTCTCTACTAATCAAAAGGGTGCATTAAAGACTGTTGGGACTAAACCCCCGAAATCCAACTCTGTTAAGCCCAAGGTTGGTGGTAAAGAATATCAGGTAAAGGCCTCCTCTGTGGGCCTAGCCAATTAGTCACCTTCTCAACCTGCTAAGGACAAGTCTCCTTATCTTAACAGCTTTGTTGACGCTAATAATACTCATAAGGTTGGGCCTCTTCAACAGGAGAGGACCCCGAGCCCAAGTAGCTCAATGAGGGTCGAAGCCCACCACCTTTCTCCTAGTAACCTTGTGTTCCCTCTAAGTAAGACATCATCGACTCTGGATAGTAACAAACATACTGTAGTTACATTGCGATGGTAGTTCAGGATAGCTGGTCTAACAATGTATCAGTCATGGATAACATTTGAAAGCTGACATCGCCGATGAAGGTATGGAATCAAGATGTCTTTGGAAGCATTATTGTCAGAAAGCGCAGAATAATGGCGCGCCTTAATGGCATCCAAAGAGCTTAGGAAACCAATCCCTCGAATCGCCTGGTTTGCTTGGAAAAGGAGTTACGCAAGGAGTTTGAATCAATATGTGAGCAGGAGAGTTTACTCTGGGTACAACGAGCAAGATGCGACTGGCTCGAGCTAAGAGATAGAAATACTACATGTTTTCATGCAAGGACAATCCAACGTGAGAGGAGGAAGATCATAGTAATGATGGTGAATGGTGCACAGATAACGCAACACTTAAGGCTTGGGCGTTGGAATTTTACAAAGAATTATACATGAAAGATGGTGACTTTGCCTCGCAATATTCAAGTAGGGGACTCTTCCCAATACTAGCAAACGTTGCGAAGTGGTCTCTCTGATCTAATATTTTGCAAGGAGAGGTGTATACTGCTCTTTTCCAAATGAAACCTCTTAAAGCACAAGGGATTGATGGATGGCATGCAGCTTTTTTCCAGGAGCATTGGAAGTATGTGGGGCCGTCCTTATTTCATATGGTTACTAATTGCTTTAATAATGGGGTTATTGATTTTGTGTTGAATGAGATGCTTATTACCTTAATTCCCAAAGTTCAATCCCCAGAAAGGTTAAAGGAGTTCCGTCCCATTAGCCTGTGTACGGTTCCCTGTAAGATTATTACAAAATCTTTGGCTAACCGATTAAAGAAATGGCTACCTCAGTCAATCCTCCCAAATCAGTCCAGCTTTGTAGCAGGTAGGCAAATCTTGGACAACATTATAATTGTACAAGAGGTGATTCATACCATGCGATCAAAGAAAGAAAGAAAAAGGGGTAGATGGCCATTAAAGTTGATCTTGAAAAGGCTTACAATCGACTAGGATGGGACTTCATCGAAGATACTCTTTATGATGTTGACCTTCCTGGGAAATTTGTACAGGCAGTGATGGCATGTATTTCTAGTTGTAGTATGCGAGTGGTTTGGAATGGAGATAGGTCTGAAAAATTTACTCCCTCTCGAGGTATTAGGCAAGGGGATCTGTTGTCCCCATATATTTTTGTCCTGTGTATGGAGCGATTATCACAGATGATTACTAAAAAGGTGGTAGAAAATCAATGGCAACCAATCTGTATGGGTAGAAGGCCGCTTTTATCCCATTTACTTTTTGTTGATGACCTTGTTTTATTTAGCTCTTCGACGACTACTCAAGTCCATATCATCAATAGTGTCATGTCTGATTTATGTGAGTGTTCTAGGCACAAGGTAAGCAGGTCCAAAACAGCCGTGTTTTTCTCAAAAAAAAGGTTCCTCCTAGTGTCCAAATTGAATTGAGTGAGGCTTTGGGGTATAGAAGAACTGAAGACCTTAGGAAATATCTTGGAGTTCCATTGCTACACAGGTGTGTTAGGGTAGGGACGCATGAGTATATTAAAGAAAATGTCCAAAGCAAGCTATCTAGATAGACGGCAAAGACTCTCTCCTTAGCAGGACGAATCACACTTACCAAAGCTATTTTTGCTACTATGCCAAGGTATACTACGCAAACCATAAAGTTGCCATCTGGATTATGTAATCACCTAGATAGGCGTATTAGGAATTTTTTTTGTGGCCGGGTGCGTACTGGACAAAAGCTTAGCTTGGTGAAGTGGGAAGATATGTGCAGACCATACAAGGAGGGAGGGTGTGGTTTTAAGAAATTAGAATGGTAAAATGAGGCTTTCCTTATGAAAATTGGTTTCCTGCTACATTCACGACCTGACCTTCTTTGGGTTCAAGTCCTACGGCACAAATATGGATGGGATGATTTTAGTGGCCCTTCTAGAAGGAATCAAAATTGCTTTTATCTATGGAGACATCTGCAAAAAATCTAGTCGAATGTGGAACTGGGGTTGCAATGGGGAATTGGTGATGGACCTCACGTTAGGTTATGGAGGTTGGCCCCTTGACTCTTTTGGCATTTTGGGAGATTACGCAGGCTGAGGGCTCATTGAAGGTCAAAGATTTTATAGGATCTAACGGTAGCTGGGCTTGGGATTTCTTCAAAAATAATCTTCCAGCACATGTACTTTCACGTATCGCGGGTGTCAAGACCCCAACGGATGAGGATGGTTGTGCTCTTAGCTTATGGGATCACTCAACTGATGGGCGATTTTTGATCTCTTCTACTTATGAGATGCTTGATGAGGATGATGGTGATGCTTCTGACTTCTCGAGACTCTGGGAGGCAATTTGGAGATGAGAGGGAGCACAGTAGGTACGGGTCTTCCTCTGGTTAGCTAGCTGACAAAGCTTGCTAACTAATGTGGAACGTCACCATTGTAATATGACAAATAGTGCTCTCTGTATTCTGTGTAGGGAGGGGCTAGAAGATGTTGATCACATCCTCTGATGGTGTAAATATGCTAAGGAAGTTTGGAATCATATTTTGTCGTTGTCACGGACTCGAAGATTTTATCAGATGAACTTGCAGGCTTGGATGTTGGAGAACCTTTCTGATTACCAACGATATGTCAATGGTGTGGCTCAATAGGCAAGTTTGTTTGGCTTGACCTATTGGAAACTTTGGTCTACGAGGAACCTGGCCGTGTTTGAGAACAAATTCACCCAATCGACCAGCCTAATCCGAGAGGTAATGCTGTTTGCTGAATTCTATGGCCAAGTCACTGTGTGTTCTAACAGGCTACGAGGTGCTACTAAGGGGAAGTAGGATCGACTTATCAAATGGAATAAACCGCTAATTACTTCAGTTTCTTTAAACTGTGATGGGGCAAGGAAACTAGAGACCATACAAGCAGGAGTTGGATGTCTTATCAGGGATCATAAAGGTTGGTGGATGGTCGGATGCTATAAAAACATTAGGATATGCGAGTCGCTCTAAGCAGAGTTGTGGGCTTTGATGGATGGACTTGAAATTGGCATAGTCCTATGGATACCGCGATGTTTTGGTTCATATTGATTGTCTGGTTGCTCTAGGGCTTGTAAATAGCTTGGATGGAAGTCCTACTGATTGCAAGAGTATTCTTAGAAGGATTAGGCACCTAATGAACCAAGATTGGCATCTCACTATCTCGCATGTCTACCGTGAAGGCAATCATTGTGCGGACTTCCTTGCTTCATATGCTTTACGCTTGGAGGTCGACTCCCATGTATTACAGGTACTGCCAGATCAGATCCATGGGCTCCTCGATGCGGATGCGAATGGATCTGGAAGCTTTCATCTTTGTCGTTCTAATCTCTGATCCTCATTGATCAGCCATTGCAAGCAAAAAAAAAAAATCCTTTCTATAACATTTTTCAAATTAAGATCATGGAAAGGAAATATATGAGAAACTCATCATCAAAACTAATCAATTAAGAGTGAATGCAAATGACTATGTTATAGATATTTTCTACAAATAAAAAAGATGAGCTTGTAAGATATAAAACACATGTGAATGTTAAACTCCCCCTTAATAAATTAATGGCTTAAATTAAAAAAAAATTGTAATGAGGGATACAATAAATCTCCTAGATTTTAAAAACCATTGAAAACTTTGTAGAGAGAATGAGTATGAAAGTCTGAAGATTTTGAGAGAAAACAAGTTTTGAAAATGATGATTTTATTTAGTGATTTTAAGCCTGAAACTCGATATCACTTGAGTGATCCTACTCGACCATCACTCGAGTGATGCAACTTAGAAAATTTGAACTAAAAAAGAATACAATACCCCACTAAGTAATGTCGTAATTACTTAAGTATAGTCCTTTGAAGTCTATTGAGGCATCGTTGGCTGCTCACTATCTGGTGATGTGATCAATATTAAGGAGCTTTGAGGTATGGTGGTTCCTTAGAGGGTTGAGTCTATAAAGCAATAAGCTCTGAAGGCATCTCAAGAGCAGAAATCCCTAAATGATCTTTGAATAAGATCTCAAAATAAATCAATCTTTGATCATAGCTTCTCATCAGGCTAGTGTGCTCTTGTGCCATCTTAGTCTAAGCCTTTTGCTGCTCAATTAGAACTTTGAAGTTTTTGTTTACTAAGTGACACGGCTACCTCATGTTATCATTCACTAAAGTAATGAACTCATCACTATTTATAGCAAGCTCAATGTAAAATTGTTGAAGCTCCTCTCTTAGATAGCCCTAGATAGATTGACTACAGAATGAAGACATAGGGGAACCATCTCTAGTAGAATATTATGTCGCTTCTATCCTTGAAGTCCTAATTTGTATGCAACTTCTCAAACATGAGAAACCTATATAGCTACTCATTTTGCTCCAAGTTCCATATCTTGTTCATCTTGAGGAATAAAGATACTAAATTAGGGTATAGAATTGGAGTATGCCTTGTAGAAGTAAATCTATACCTTTTGATCTCTCAGAATATGATGTTTACAATGTTCCTCTCCTCCTTGCCGCAACTAAAGGTCATCATCCAATAATCTTTTCCAATGTAATGTGTGAAATCTTTAGCCTTGTTTACCATAGCTCTAGTGTAAATATATCAAAGTTGAAAATCCTCATTGGACTGGCATGATGATTTTTGAATATTTCTAGCTCATTGAACTCATTGAATGGACTAACAAAGGACTTCTTGATCCTTGAAGACTCATTAATCTTCAAGGCTAAGATGGTGACCTTTCAATCTCTTATTATTGTCTCCAATCTTTTAATTTATGTGTGCCTTCGCATTTAATGCTTCTGACACTAAAGTGTTTTTTCAAATTTGCGTGTTAATCCTTGTTTGATCACTTGGAAAACACTGAAGCACTAATATAATGAAGAGTTAGAGTGACTAGAAGCAAGAAAAACAAGTTATAGAATCATTTCAATGATTTTTAGAAGTTTTAAAGTGATGCTCTCTTTTCTTAAAAAGCATCACTCGAGTGATATTCTCTTTGCCATTTGAAAATGTTAGTTCTCTATGAGTTTTAATGATGAATGACAATTGTAAACACAAGTGAAGTTTGTCTATGATAAGTTGAAAAACTTACTGTCAAAGACAAACTCAAGTTTTGGAACTAAAACTTGAGTTTGGACTTGACAAAGTAGCTCAGTTTTATGAACTTAAAAGCAAATTGTGGTTTTCATTTACAAACTGCAGTTTATAATAATCAAAGAGCTCTCAAAGTTTTTATATACTAAGACAAACTCGAGTTTGTATAAGTAAACTCGAGTTTGTGGAAGATAGAAACACTTCAATAAGTTGAAGTTAAGCAAGCTACGGTTTGATATACTTAAACCTTGGTTTTTCACCCAACGGCTATAAAAAGTTTTCTATGATTTAAGAAAACTCAAGTTTAAGTTTACAAACTCAAGTTTGAATCAAACCGAGAGTCTTCAAAGATTTCATGTCCAACACAACCTACGACTTAAATCTGTAAACTCTAGTTTGTCATGTACAAAAAGTTATCAACATTTTCTATAAACTTAAAAAACTTAAGTTTAATAATATAAACCCGAGTTGGTATCTGGCAAAGAAATTTCAAAGTTCTTCGCTTTCAAAAGAAACTCAAGTTGAGTTTTGGAAACTCGAGTTTATGTCAAACAAAGAGCTATGCTTTATTTATTGAACTTAAAACTCCAGTTTTGAGCTTTGTAGATTTAAACTTTATTTCTCATCTAAAGTGAGAAATTTGAGTTAGTCACTAAATGACTCGAGTTTACTCATATACTCAAAATGAATTTCAAACTTCAAATCACGATGGTCATTCCTATAATGAACCAAACTCGAGTGTGATAATTAATGACTTGAGTTTTACACTATTTCAAAATATGTTTCAAAAATCTGAAATACGATGATATGAACAAAACTCCGATTTGTTTATGTAAACTCGAGTTTGCATCGAATAGTTTGAAACTCTGATTTCTAAAATCTGCGATTTGATCCTACTTGAAACTGTATACTTCATGATTTCACTTTATATTATTCCCTGTTATACTTGATCGTTAGCTTATGAGTTTCAGATGAATTTAGCAAGTATCAAGGTGAAATCAAATTTGGGTTAAATGCAATTAATGAAGAACTAAGAACAAGCATGAATTTTCTCCTCTATCCCAATGGTTCAGCTCAAACCATTACAGATCGTCCAGATCACTCTCCAACGGTCAAATAAAGTTTATGGAATGGCAAAAATACTGGAAGACCATCTACAACAACTAAATCCAGGATTTCAACTAAGAATTGAAGAAACAGAGAAAGATATGCAACTATCATATTCCAGATATCAAGCTGAACATTAAAGAATCAAAGAGAAGAAAATGCAACGGCTAGTTTCCTTGATTGATTACAAATACCCAGAAGACTCAAAGAAGACACAACAAAAACAACACACAACTACAACTGATTACATTCTTGTTTAATTCTTTGTTACGCATAATATTATTTTGAACTTCATTTTTTATCCATATATGCTCTTTAAGAGAGTTTGTTTTTTATAATCATTCAATTACTCATTTGAGAGAACTCAAGGTTGTGGAACTTGTAAGTTGGGTTATTTAATTACAAAGTGTAAGGGGGAGCAAGTCCTAGGTGATTAGGATTGCTTGAGAGTTACATTATTGTAATTAAAAGCTATTGAGATAGTTGAAAATCCCAGAAGGTATCTAGGGACTAGACGTAGGTCAAGGTTAGGACTGAACCAATATATATTTTATTGTGTCAAACTTTTCTTCTCTTGCTCTGTTATACTTTATTTTCGGTCTAAAACTTGGGAGTTATGAAAAAACATTTTTTAAATCCCCAATTCACCCCTCTCTTGGTGATTTCTTCCATTTATAGAAAACCTTACAAAGTACTAGATGGATCACTGGAGTGATGTGCTAGTAATGTATAAAATGGGATCACTACAGTAGTAACTCGAGCAATCTTGTTTCTTTTAAAAAAATCACTTGATACATTACTTGAATGTTTTGCTAGTGATGCTTTTTAACACATCACTCGAGTGGTCACTCAAGTGATCTCAAGTTATCACTTGAGTGATATTTTCTTCAGAACATTTCAAAGAAGGATCAATGGGACAGATTACTTGAGTGGTGTGCTGGTGATAAACTCATTTTGAATCCAAATAAGGAAAATAACCCAAATCAAAAATCTCTTGGAGGCTATGATCCAAAAAGTGATTTCTAGCCTGGCATATCGTGAGAACATTGAGCATAAACTTCTGAGATCTATATATATTTCTTCTAAGCCCCTCTGAGCTTTATATCGATTTCTGTAAAAATGCATTTTGAGTTCTGTTTCATATACAATAAGTTTCACCTCATTCAAAGTTGTGATGGAGAAGTAATGTCCAAATTACAGGAGAATAGGAGAAATTCCAATGTTAAATTCCAAAACTCATATTTTTCATCTAAAATTTATTAAGCTTGATCTTGGTGTCAATGTGTTGCATTTAGAGTATAATTTCATATGAAACACATTTCACGTCAATTGGATGTGTGGTTTGAGAGATATGTCCAAAATACTAGATCTCTATTAGGCTGAATAAAAACAAAGCACCACAGAGTGATCATCACTAAAACATTACTCGAGTGATGATGTTAGTGATCACTTAAGTGATCAACCTTGGAGGTGTCACTCGAGTGAAGTTGGTATAACTTTTATATAAAACATCTTAACTTCAAATTGAGCTATTTCAACCTTCATTTGACCATAGAGACTTCCAATATCACATCTAAGAACTTGAACCTTGATATTCCCATTAGATCTTGCATGTTCTTCTTTTTCCAATCTTCCTACTCTTTATCTTGATCATTCAACATAGTTGACCTTGATATCTTCTTTCTTTGATTGACTAATCTACAAAAAATTTAATCATTAAATATAATAGTTAATCAATGTAGGAGATAATTACAGTATGCAAACTTTTTGCTCTTAATATTTGGCATATACATTTGACATCATCAAAACTAATCATATTTAACACTCCCTCTATTCCTAAATTTAGGAGCTAGTTATTGGCATTTTTATGCTAAATATAATACCATAATCCATTTTGTCCTTCAAATTTATGTTCTTTTACCAAATTATCCCAACTTATTGATTACACATACTAGAAAGTTTTCGTGAAAGAAATGGTTTCTAATGTAAATGACTAAAGCGTATTTTAAGAAATCAACACACATCTTTTATAAATAGTCCCTTCGGTCCTTAATATAAGACATTTTTATCTAAATTGATTAAATTAAGGAAATTAGTTAATGTAACATGTATTTTTAAAAACACCATAATTATCTTCCTTAATTCTCTCATCCCCTATCATACTTAATTATTATTTAAGAAACATCAATATGAGTAAATTAGAAAGAGATTGACAAGTATAAGAACTATATCTTATATTTAGGACCAACATTAACTCCTCAAATATGTCATATATTAAGGGCCGGAGGAAGTAACTAACTTAACTAATTTATTTAATATATATGAAACTTAGTTACTTAACTCCTATTTTTAACATAAGAGAGAGAGCATATATGATGAGGGGAGGAAAAGAAAAGAAGTGAGATAGAATTGAGGAAAGAGAAGAGATTTTGAAGAAAGTGGGGAAAGGCATACCATTTCAAGTAAAAATGAGTGTCTCAAAACCTTCTAAGTTGTAGCCATTAAGCTTGTGAAAGCAACACATAATGAATGAGAAATAAGAACCACTTCTCTCCATTCATGCCTTTGCCTGATTCTGCTTTCCGTCTTTTTTGAAATTTGTTTCCTCCTTATTGTCGTCATCCTTCCACTCATTCTTCTATGCATATGTAGTGTGCGGCTTTCTCTTATTGTTATTGTTCTTTAATTAAATCAAAATTAGATATGTTGGATTTCAAGAGCTTGTTGAGAGGCTCATGATTTACAATATTTTTAAAGGAAAAATTAATTTGTAAGTATGATATTGAAGCCCACAGAAAAATTGAAATCAAATCTAAGAAACCCTAAATAAGCCACGAAAGATAATTTCATCTAACGTCGCAGATAGAAAAAACCTCAAATAAAAGAATTAAATTATTCTTCATTATAAACTAACTATAATTTGAATAGCATACATAATGAATAATTTATATATAAGAAAATAATAAAAGACTGCTCAGCTCTTTAGGACTTTCTAGAAAACCATAGTTTGAAACTCTAATTGACTATTTAAAACCAAAAGCTCATTATAAGCTATTAGAGTCTAAAAATATAATACATAAAAGTAGAAAAATAAAATAAAATAAAAATAAGAAACAAAAGCACAATTAACATAAACATGCCAGATGATCAATGAAATCATATGTTAGGCATGGACATGCTTATTTATATATAATAGGATGAAAATACAACTTAATAATAATTAAAAGCAAACGAATTGACAGAAAAAAGATTCAAAACATATAATGGACTTTCATCATGGGCTTGTTTCTTGACCCAATATGCCTCAAAGCTTCTTCAATTCCTTGCTTCTTTGTTTTTATCCTACGGACAAGTATCCTCATATTGGATATAGTCCGATTCAAAGCACCATCAAACTTTAAATGTGAGCACCTCTTTAAAAAAGATTCGAGCTTTGATTTACCACATTGTAAGGGGCAAACTATTTCCGCTAGATCCAACCCTCATTGGTTTCTTCCTTGCTTGTGATACATCAATTTTATAAGTTGTAAAGCCATACGTGACTTGCATATACTTGGTAAAGGCCTTCTTCACACCCTCAACATGCACAATAATATTTTGGCTTTTAATGTATTAAATTAAGCTCAAATGTTTTCTCTAGCCCGTTGAATCTAGTTATTAAACCTTTCATGCGATGAAGAGGATCTTAAACTTGCTTGAACTCTTTTTGGATGGCGTGGACATCATCTTATTGGTTGTAGATGACACCTATGATTGGTTACCTTGTATGATGCCCCCTTAGCTACTACGTAGGACTCGGTCCCCGCCTCAAAAGCCAACTTCGATGTCTTGTTGAATGCCACCTATGCTAAATACCAAAATCTCTAAGGCGAGAGTTCAATTTTGGAGGAAAAGGAAATAAAAGAAAGGGTTTTGGTAGTCATTTCCCTTATTTCAGAGTTTTAAAAATAAGAGGGGAGGAAATAAGGGATTTTTACAAATCCCCCAAAACCTTCCTTTTTCAAAAAAAGTTAAAGTTCCCCAATATGAGGGGCTTTAAGAGGGAGAATAGATTAATTATTTTTTCACCCTCATTCAAATAAAACATTCTCATTATTATTATTTTTTCTTTTCTATTGTTGGAAAGCACGCGAAAATATTTTTTTAGAGAGATAAAATACTTTTTAGAGAGAGAAAATACTTTTTGTAGGGGAAAATAATTTTAGAGAGAAAAAAAAACTTTTTGTAGGGGAAAATACTTTTAGAGAGAGAAAATACTTTTTAGAGGGGAAAATACTTGGGTGAAGGTGCAAAAATGCACATATGTTTTTCTGCCAAGAGCATCCAATACCATATGTTTTTTTTGTGCAAAAATACACACGTGGTTACATTTTAGAAGCAAAAGTCACACGGGCCATTAGTTGACCAACGTTGACCGTTAACTTGGACGGAAATAAACAGTAACTCCGCTGAAATTACCATTTTGCCCTTATTTTTAAGCTAAAATTACCATTTTACCCTTAGTTTTAAATAATTTTTTTTAAATAAAACTAAAATAAACCCTTCCGGGCCCCACCACCGGTCAGACCGCCAGCGGTGGCCGCCCTCCCCACCTCTGGTGACTTTTTTTTATTAAAATTTTAAAAACTAAGGTTTTAAATATTTTTAAAAAAAAACACTAAAATAAACCCTTCCCCACCGGTGGGCCCCACCACCGACCACACCGTCGGCGGCGGCTACCCTCCCCACCACCAGCGGCAGGCGGCCACCTACGGCAACTTTTTTTTTTAATTTTAAAAACTAAAGTTTTAAATATTTTTTAAAAAAAAAACTAAAATAAACCCTTCCCTACCGATGGGCCCCACCACTGCCAACGGCCACCCTCCCCACCGCCGATGACCGGCAACCTCCTCCGGTGAGTTTTTTTTTTTTGAACTAAAGTTTTCTTAAATAAAACCCCTTAGTTTTTCTTTAAAAAAAAAAAACCTTAGTTTTTGAAGGAAAAAAACGTCGCCGAAGGAGATCGCCAGTCGCCGACGGTGGGGAGAGCGGCCGCCGGCGATGGTGTGGCCAGTTTGTGGGGCCCACCGGTGGGGAAGGGCTTAGTTTTAGTGTTTTTTTTTCAAAAAAAAATTTATAACCTTAGTTTTTAAAATTTTTTAAAAAAAAAAAAAAGTCGCCAGAGGTGGTCGCTGGTCGCCGGCAGCGGCCGGAGGTGGGGAGGGCGGCCGCTGTCGGCGATATGGCCAGTGGTGGGGCCCGAAAGGGTTTATTTTAGTTTTATTTTTTAAAAAAAAAATTTATTTAAAACTAGGGACAAAATGGTAATTTTAGCTTAAAAATAAGGGCAAAATGATAATTTCAGTGAAATTACTGTTCATTTCCATCCAAGTTAATAGTCAACGTTAGTCAACTAACAGCCCATGTGACCTTTGCTCCTAAAACGTAACCACGTGTGTATTTTTACAAAAAAAAAAAACATATGGTGCTGGATACTTCTGGCAGAAAAACATATGTGCATTTTTGCACCTTAACCCAAAATACTTTTTAGAGAGAAAAAATACTTTTTGTAGGGGAAAATATTTTTAGAGAAAGAAAATACTTTTTAGAGAGAGAAAATACTTTTTTATGGAAAAAGAAAATATTTTTAGAAAGAGAAAATACTTTTTGAAGGGGAAAATATTTTTAGAGAGAGAAAATACTTTTTCGAGGGGAAAATACTTTTTAGAAAGAGAAAATACTTTTGTAGGAGAAAAAATTTTTAGAGAGAAAAAAAAATTAGGAGAAAATATTTTTTGAATATAAAAATTACATAAATAATTTTTTTAGAAAATTCAAATTCAAATTAATTTGTAAAGTATAATAATTATATTAATTTTTAAAGAAAATGACAAAATGGTAAAAATAACTCATTAATCCTCCATCTTCTTCCGTTACTATTTTTTAAACTCTCAAACAAAGAGAGGAAATATCTTTCATTTCCCTTCCTTTTTGTCCCCTCCAAATTCCCTATATCTATTTTCTTTCATTCTCCTCTAAACTCTCAAACAAAGCCTAAATGTAATCAGTCCCTTATAGTTTGTCCTTCTTATTGGATCCTTATAATTTGTTCAATACAGGTATCATTTCGTATGCTCATAATCTATTAATTTTTTAGAAACAATGTTTGTGGCCGACGACATGGTTCTCTCTGTATACATCTAGATTAACTTTTGTCTCATGTATCTAAATAACACCAAAATCAACCAGATTACAGATTATATACGCAAGGAGATGATTATTAGCATACTAACTTTTTTATTTTGATAATAACTAATTTTTATTCAACCATTTTATTTTTCCGGGTTATAATTAAAAACACACTGGAATCACTTATAAATGGAATCAAAAGGAGTGTGTGTGTTTTATGCATGCATATATCTATGACATCTATAATAATGCAAGTTATTTATAAATTACTAAAAATAGGGCTTCTTTGTTAAGACAACAAAAATATCAATTCTCTCAATGATTTGCTATCTATAAGCGATATGAGTAGCATCACTCACGTTAATCTCCAACTATCTCTCCATTTTATCAAATATTATTTCTATTTTTATCTCTTTTCTCTCTTTTTTTAAAAACTTTTTAATTTGAATTTTGAATTACCCAACAAAACTTTTATCCACATCAATACACAGATACACACACACTACGTAATAGAAAAAAACTTTTACAGCACAATAATAAAAAGCTCTTGGCTTATTAAGTTTCTACATGGAAATGAAATTAGGTCAAGAAGCTAATAAGCTATTGATTCAAGGATTGATATAATCATACACATGCATGTATTTTAATGACATTAACACAACAATTTGACTGCGTTCATAAGTAATTTTAAATGTCGCTACCTCATAACACACATTAAACATAAGTTACTTTTTCTAGCACTTTCTTCATAGTGAAGAGAGTTTAAAATAGGGCTCTAAGTGTTGGAATGAATGGAGAAAACATCATATTATTAAGGCCGTTATTAGAAAGAAATTGAATTGTGCTAAAACTTTGCTTTGCTCCAGAGAATTTGCAATGCAAAGAAACGAACAAAATACCAATGTCCTTTGTCTCATGCCAATTTGAAGTGTTCATGCCTGTGAATGGATTGTCTGAGTTTTTCTTAATCATAGCAAAAACAAATTAATAGGCATAAGTGACAAGTCTTTACCTTCTCTTACTCTTATTTGGCCTGATCGAAATCAACTTGAGCCACCATCCATCAAAGATGGACTTATGTAAACTACCTCTAGTATTTAGATTCAACTAACAAAAGGATCAGATATTCTCACTAAAGAGAAGGGATTCGATCCTGGAGTTTTTCAAGACATTGAGAGAGGCATCCTATTTATTTCCTAAGTGCCAAGATAAGCACCTTAAGGTAGTAGACGGTTTGTCCTACCCAATATTGGTATCATCTAAGAGGAAGAAAAATTTCGTCCTACCCTTAGATTGTGAATAACTCCAACCCTTTTCCTAAAATTTTATATATCAAAAAACATATATATATAAACTAACACAGCGGCTGAGTCATTTATGTCACAGAATTCATATACTCAAATTCCAATCGGATATAAAATTAGCCTGTAATATGTAAAGAAAATTGAAAATTAAATTATTCACATCATTACTTAAAAAAATTTCCACAAAGTCATTGAATATACAACATGATAATCACAGTAAGATTAAAACATCCTTATCTCCCCCAACTCCAATCGCGCAAAAGAGAGACACTAAAATGCTAAGAGCCACTGCCTGTCCTCATATCCCTCTTAGTTTTTGCTTCCCTTTAATAGGAAAAAGAAATCCTTTAAGGCCAAGTTTTGAGCTCACCTATATGGACTACAGGTAATTACTTTAATACCTCAAACCAACTATATATACATAAAAACGTTAACACAGGACGAATTTGGACACAATTTTTTCTTTCCTTTTTCTTTTTCTTTTTCATTTCTTGTCAAACCCTTAAAGAGAAACTACTAGAATATGCTGATTCTATTACTCATGTGAGAGCCATACAATGTGCGTATGTTTATCGCTCTTCAAAGTTGACAAGAAATGAGGAGAAAAAAGAAAGAAAGAAAGAAAGAAAGAATAAATCCAAATCCATATGAGATCCCTCAGTGAATGGTGTTAAACATGCTTAAATATCCCTCTCTTTATGATCTTTCTTTTGAGCTAGGGTTTAGTGAAGAATTTTAATTTCCCAATCATAAATGAACATTTTTAAATTTTTCTAGGGAAACATCTGGTGGTGTTGTTGGGAGAAATTGAAATTAGATATAAGAGGAATCTCCTTATTATGGTCATCATCTTCATCTTCTTCTTGGTGGTGGTGGTGTGAGTAGTGCCAGTCTCTTTCCAAAATGATTTGTTTAGCCATGGCGGTTGCTCGGTTCTCAGCTATAAGTTCTCGAAGGGCAGCACTGCATCTCGCCGAGAGATCGGCCGGGGAAAGCCACGAATGATGGTCGGCACTCTTGGACGATGACAGAAGAGAGAGAGCACATACAGATGATGGTGGTGGAGGTGATGATAAGTATGGAAACCCTCCCACTAGTAACTTATTTTCTGTGTCAATAATATCAAAAAGAAAACTAATTCATCTCTTCTCGGTTAATTTTTTTTTTTTTTTTTTTGGTCAAGTGATGATTGTATTCACAAAAACAAACAGAACAAAACATTTAAAAAAAGAAAAAGTAAATTTGAAATGTTTTGTCAAATCATTCCACATATTTTTATATCCCTTTCTAGATACAAAATTGAGGACAACCACACTTTAGATTCTTGCATGCTTGTTTGACAAGCTCATATATGTCTTATATTAAGGGTGAGAAAAGAAAATTAGAGCTTTGGAATATATATAGTCGTGTAATTAGTGAACAAAACAATCGTGTGATATAATTGATAATTATATTCTCTGTTAATTAAAGACTTTATGGAACATTTTTTAGCAAACTCAAATGCACTATTAACTACTCCTAGGGCAAATGCATGAAATATAATTATATATTTGTTTCATTATAAAGAACTCAACATATTATATACCAAAATCTATAACACAACCCAATTTCATGAACAGATTGCGCATATTATAATATTCAATTTTATATGAACACCAAAAAATAGGGCTTTGAACTGCAATATCAATCACACCACTCGTCCACTAGTGAATTAGTGGGAATTAATTAATAATTAAATATTTTTTATTACGAACTCTTTAAAAATTATTACCACAAGGACTCAACAAGGATGGGTAGTTGACTTTAAATATTCTTTAACATTATCAATAATTAATCTTTAAAAACATGTCTTCGGATGATTGATTAGAAAATGATATTTTCCACCCCTAATTAAGAAGTTCAGAGTTCAAGGATGAAGAAAAACAAAACATGCATACCAAAATAGTATTCAAAAGGCTTCAATTCAAAGAGCAATTAACAAGCAACTTGTAGGGCAAGCACAAGTTTCAGACAGTCATATAATATTTATAATTCAAATTTAAAAGGTAGGCGGCTACAAATTTTTAATTTATTAGAAAAATGAAAATTCCGATTTAATTAAATAATTAATATTGAGGAATGGATTATTGGATTTACCTTGAGAAGATGAGGAATTCCTAGGAACAGAATCATGGAAGCTCTTTCTTCTTCGTTCGTTGTGGCCAGCCAATCTCCTACGGCAACTCCTCTTGGAATCATCGAATTCAGATACCACATGAAACCTGTCCCCAATAATTACTTCTAATTTTCCCCTCCAAGTTATCATAAATTAATTATTAAATTAATATTATATAATTATTAATATTAATCACCTGCTACACTGTTGACAAAATCTCTGCTCCAACCCTAACACCACAACCTTCGCTGCCTTGGAATGCATCTCACAAACTTTGTGTCTCCTGTGATACTCCTTCGCGTTCAACAGCGCCACGTGGCATCCCTCCACCTGACACCTCGGCACCGTCGCCGCCGCCGCCGTCTTCGCACTTCCTCTGTAAAACCCTCTCCCTCTCTTTCCCGCCAAGGCAAACGAACCACCGCCTCCGCCAAGAGGAGCATTAGCGTCCTCAAAATAATGCCTCTTCCCCAGCTTCAAACACATGAGATGTGGGTCTAGATGCACGTGGGCCCCATCGCCAGAGTAGAGCGCCTCCTGCTGTTGCAGCCGCTGCCGATGCTGGTGGTGTCCACCGTAGTCAACGCCGCTGCCGCCGCCGTCGTGGTCACGATCAGCCACAGTGCTACAACTACCACCACTAGCCTGAGGAAGAAACATGAGCGCGTTGGCCAGGCCGGCCTGAGTGGTGGCAGCGACAGCATCCGAGGTATCCGCCGTGTCGGTAGCGGCGGCGTAGAAAGTGTTGATGAGGGTAGAATTGCTAGAAGAAGGCGGTTCCCATAAATCCCAAGAAAAGTGGGTACTGTTATTATTATTTCCACCACCGTTTTGCTCTCTATTAGCGAACACGTTCCCTTCAAAGTCCATGATGTCTCTGTCTCTCTCCTCTCTTTATCCCTCAGCGGTATCAAAAATGGGATCAGGGAGCTTACTATTCTAGCAATGGTGGAGGAAGAGAGAGAGGAGAGGGATGCTTTTTGTTTGTATAAAATAGGAAAGAGAGAGAAGGGGAATGAAATGCCCAAGAGAGGCAGGCTTCTGAGTTTGTACTGGTCCAATGGGTATGGAGGAGGATAGGGAAAGGAAGGGGGTGAACCTAAATTAAATAGTAGGTCTAAAAGCTGCGAGGCTACACACTACGAGAGCAGAGAGTAGAGAGAGAAGAGGGGCACGTGAGAATGGGTGGTTCCTCCGAAAACCCGCACGTAGGAGGACACCTATTATTTTAATTGGATTCTTTATATATATGAGAGAGAGAGAGAGAGAGAGAGTACTAATAAGATGCCAAAGTATGATAAGGTAGGAGAGGACAGATAGCAGAAATGTGCCAGAAATTAAAACAGGTTCTTTGAAAAACAAAAATTTAATGGGCCCTCAGCCCTCTCCAGCCATTTAATATTAAGCATTTTCTGAATTTTTCCAAGATTTCACCGTACTTTTTAGGATTGAATTAAAATTAAAAATATGTATGTACGAAGACAAAGGAAATTCACAGATTTAAACTTTAAAAAAAAAATTTATCAAAATAGCTCACCTTACAAAAGATTTGTATATATGACTCAGTTGGTGGCGTCATGTCAGCGGGCGCCACACGTGGCGCCATGTGGCATGGCGCCACCTTGTGTGTGGCGTGCCACGTGGGCACGCCACAAAGTGGCACCACGCCACGTGACACCACTTATGGCGTACCACGTAAAGGTGTGCTAGCGCCTCTTTAAAAAAAATAATAAAAAGTGTTGCAAGGCGCTGACGCGCCCTGCAACAAAGCTGCCTCGGTGGCAGCTTTTCTAAAAGCTGCCACCGAGCAGCTGTAGGTGGGCGTGCATAATTCACGCCCCCCACAATATTATTTTTTTAAAAAAATTAAAAATTCTCCTATTTAATCACCACCGAACACACACATTCACACCTTTCACAAGAGCTGCAGGAGAGACGTTGGGAGCTGAAGAAAGAAAGAAAGAAGAATACATAAGTTAAAAGGTTTTTAAAGGTATTTTATAGTATAAGATTATTTACGTAGCTAAATTAGAATATTTTAACAAATGTTCTTCATAAAATGTTTTGTACCTCTATTTGTCTCTGCAATAATGGTAGTCTTTTGTTGGGTAGAAAAATGTTAGAGTTAGAATTTTTTAGAAGTTGTAGGTTCTGACAATATAATACTATATTTATGTAATAAATGATTAATAATAAATTTAAGACAATTTATATGTATTTTTGGTTTTTTTAAAAAAAATTTAAAGTAATTTTTACATTTAAGAAGTTTAAGATTGTTGTATTATAGGATATTTTGCCCGATTAAATGTTGTGCAAATGGTATATTTGGGTTCATAGAGATAATATGAAAATTTTAATCGGTTTAGTTTTCAAATTATTTAGTAGTACATTAGAGAAAATACCAAGGTAGGATGAGAAACTTAAATTAAAAATAATTATTTGCACATATTATGAATTTTATTTATTATTTTAATTTTTTTTTCTTATTTGTTGATTTTGATTTATTTTACTTAAATGAATTTGTATTTGTTGAATAATTTTCATTATGATAATATAATATTTATTATTTTTGTTATTATTATATGTTATGAATTTTAATATTTAAATTAATTTTTTTGTTCTTAGAATTATATTATTTTCGGAATTAATAAATAACTTTGAATAATTTTACTAATTATGAAATTTAATTTTTTTTATTAATTTTCATGTTTTGTATATAAATTTCGTCATTTTTATTTTTATTATTAAATATAATGAATTTTAATTCTTTCATTAATTTTCGTTAGATTATATTAAATAGGTTATTTTGATTATTATTATTACATATTAGTAGTTTCATTTGTTTATTAATTTTCGTTATTATTAAATAATTTTTGAAAATCTTAAATATTATGAATTTTTATTTTTTTTATGAAGTTTAATTTTTATTATTATATAAACTTTGTTATTTTTAATAAAATATACTATGAATTGTAATGTTTAGATTAATTTTTGTTAGATTATATTATATATGGTATTTTCATTAAAATTGATAAATATTATGATTTTTCAATTTTTTATTATTTGTCGTTGATATTAAATAATTTTTAATAATCTTACATATTATGATTTTTTTTTGAAGTTTTATTATGCTTAATTAAACTTTGTTATCTCTATTATTAAAATATATTATGAATTGCAATGTTTAGATTAGTTTTTGTTAGATTATATAATTTTGAATAATTGTACTTATGAAGAATTTTGAATTTTTTCAATTTGTTTTCATTATTGTTACATTAATTTTTTTAATTTTATTATTATTATTATTAATTATTAAGATTTTTATGTTGTGACCATATATAATTAGTAACTTAATAATAATGTGTTATGTGAGCGTAAATTTGTGTTAGTCAAATGGCTTATCAACCCGACCCCACAATTCATCCTAGCCCCAGAGAGTGGGGAGTTCTTGATGAGGAGGTGCAGCGGTCACACCGATCACAGGTTGTGTGGAACGAAGGAGATTGTGCTCACTTGAGGGTGAGGCGAGCCGCACAAGGGCCTGGAGATGTCCATGACCCAGATGACATCCCACATACATTGCAGCAGCACATTCTCCGAGCAGGGTTTTGGCACGTGTGTCGCATGAAGAGACTCAATGTATTCTTTATTCTTAATGTAATTAATTATATTCCTCTAGTTGTCTTTACATGTTACGGATAATGAATACGATTACATATTTGATCTCTACTTTTATGTTGGTGCAGATTGACAAAGACCTTATTACTGCTTTGGTTGAGAGGTAGAGGCCGGGGACTCACACCTTCCATATGCCAGTTGGTGAGATGACCATTACTCTACAAGATGTAGAGGCCATTTTAGGTCTGTCCACTGACGGTCAAGTAGTTTCCGGTAGGACGCATGCCTATTGGGGAGCAGTCATGCATCAATACATGGGTTTTACTCCCAACGAACATCACTTGATTGGCGGAAACATCAAGATGAGGTGGTTTGCTGCCCATTGGGGCCGATGGGATGATCACTCGGATATTATAGAGGGCCAGCTCTTGTACACACGTGCCTACCTCATGCGCCTATTCGGTGGATTTTTGTTTTGTGACAAGTCTAGCCATGAGGTAGCTTGCCGATATATACAGTTACTGGGCGGTGACCTCTCGGAGACTGCAAAATACAGCTGGGGGTCTGCGGTACTCACTACTCTATTTCGCGAGCTATGCCAGGCCACGGCAGCTGAAGCGCACGACATTGGGGGTTGTTTGTTGTTGTTGCAGATATGGGCTTGGTCCAGATTTCCTGCCATATCATTTCCCATTCCAGAGCCCAGTCTCGATGGTGGTCATTATGGACGCAGGTTCAATGGTGTACATGTGCGATCGGTGCACCATGATCTAAAGACATACCGGATAGAGCTTGACCAGATGGGGCGTGACAATGTACGTATAATAAATTTGAGCTTACGAACAAGCATAAAGATTAAACTAATTCGTGTTATATATGTTACCACCCCGTTTACATGTGCAGGTTACATGAGAGCCATATTTAGATGCCTGGTATGAGTTTATGGGTGCAGATGTTGACACACAGGACACGTGGAGGGCAGTGACACCCATAATTGCTTTCCACGTGGTCGAGATGCACCAGGCCGATCGGTGCATGCGGCAATTCGACATGCAGCAATCCATCCCCGACCCAACCGCACAGCTTAGAGGTGCTCACGACCTGACCTTACGCGGTAAGACCACCGAAGATTGGGAGGTGAAGCTAGGATGCTACATTCAATATTGGAACACACGGCATGAGAACATCTGCACTACAGATCCACAGGAGGGGCCGATGTCCCCGAACGCGGAGTACATGACGTGGTACTCCACCCATACTCGCAGGTTTATGACGAGACAGGTGGCGGAGTACATCAATTGTTAAAATACCATATTAACAATTGTGAATTTTTGTTGTTAACATAGCATTTTCAGTTATTAATATAGCATTTTTAGTTATAAATACGGATTGAGAATTTTTCAATTAATTACAAAAAAGTCCTTGTGACTTTTTTGTAATAGAATTTTGGTTCGGGATCTTTTTATAATTAATTCTTATCCTTAAGACCAAAATGTAATTTTCCATTTATAAGTTACACATTCAGTCTGATTTTAAATATGGAAATATGGAACACTTGTTCGTATATTTTATGAGTTCCAAATATTTTATCTGGAAAGTTTAATCATTTAGAGGTTACTCGTCTAAGCAGTTTAGGCCTTTGTCAGTCAATTATTGTTATTTGTCATATATGTCGTTATAGTCATTCATCTGCACTTGCACATGTCTGGACTTGGAACTGAACTATTGAATGTTTGTGAAAATATTGATCAACGTGCTTAAAAGATATGATTATTCACTAATGTTGCTATTTATCATGACGTTATAGTCATTTATGATTAAACTTATGATTGAGCCATCAAGTGCGATATTTTTTATTTAATTATCTCGTTATTTTGGACATCTAAACTTGAGCTTTTATCATTTCATTTTGATTAAATCGAATTAATTGTGCTTAATTAGGTTCCGGGTGATTTTTAAGATAAAGTGGTAGAGTTGTGTGAATTTGATTGAATTTTAATTAATTGGGTATCTCACATGATTATTTCATATCTAGGCATATGATTCTACCTATTATATGGTTATGTGTAGGCGAATTGGCACGTTGGATATAACATGTTAATTGGCCACTTTAAGGAGCAAAAGGATTTTTTGGGTGGAAGCACTTTCCGTTCAATTGCAATTCTTTTGTTTTTTTTTTTACTCTCTCTAGGAAGGGAAAAAAACTTCTCATGTTGTAGGAGATGTATTTTCTCATATCACACACACATGAAATGGTAGGACCCACATATATATATGAATTATGAAACATAATTCATATATATGTGTGTATGTGTGTGGATCCCATCATTTCATATGTGTGTAAGAATCTTCTTCTCCTCATGCAACATAAGAAATGAGAAATGTAAACCCCCTCTAGGAATCAACTTTCCATTTCCTCCACCAAGGAATTGTAATTCCTTTCCTTTCATCTGAATTTCACCCAGGTCGCACAACGAGCTTCCCTCTTGATTCATTATCTCCATATTTGCTATCGTTTAGCTAGTCAAGTTTTTTTTATCCATCTTCATCATCTATTCTGTTAGTAGTTGATGTATTTCATTGTTGTCATTTGTTATAAACACACACACATATATATATACTAGTAAGTAGTAAGATTGTCACGTTCTCTCCCTGCCTTTCAATAAAAAAGCATATGCTCTATGTTGCTTTGTCTATAAGCAAAGAGTTTTCATAGCCACGATGAGTTGGCTAAACGATATACATGGAAATTGTTTTAAGCCATAAAGATAATTTGACAATTCTTATTTCTCGGTCACGTTGCAGTACTGTGGAAAATGAAAATGTATACATGATATAGGTCCTACAGATTTCATCTTGTCAATTCCTTTCAACCCTTTTATCTTTTTCTTCTTGATCCCTCAATTCTTGCTTGATACTTTTAAGCCTAACAACCATCCATTTTTATTTTTTAGTGAATAATTCTCTATTAATATATTTTTATCTATTAAAATTTAATATTGTAATAATTAATAATTTATATATTTAATTAAAAAATTTTGTGTTTTTTACTCTTTTTTTCAATAATAATTTAAATTTTTTATTTTATCAAATTTAATTTTAATTTTTTTCTCTTTAATTATCACAATACACACAAATAACATATATGTAATATCCAATAGATTCATGTCATTTTTCCATCTTAACTTGATTTTTAAATAATAATTCAAACAAGTTTAAGTTTGATAAAAAAATAATAATAACTTATATCATCGTCAATCCAAACACAAGTTACATTTACAATTTGAAAGTGGAATATCACCTAGTGGGGGGTGAATAGGGTGATTTCAAATTCTTTTTGGATTTAGCCAATGATCAAGAGAATCAAAGACAGGGTAAGGAGAAGAGAATATGAGCATAGACAGGTTATACTGGTTAGGTCCAACTCTTGACCTACGTTTTATCCACGAATGCTTTGGGATTTTCATTAGTTCACAATCACAATTACACACTTTATACTTGAAGTAATCCTTTCACTCTAAAACTTACTCCCCTTTATAAGTTGTAATTGTACACACATACTCAATGTCCCTCTACCTTGAGATTAAACTAATTATTGATCAAAAGAATTCAACTATCTCATAGAGTAGATGTAAATAAGCACTAAAGCACAAAATTCTAAAGATATTAAATGAAATGAATGAAACAGTAATTCATAATAACTTCAATTGAATGCGCTAATGTTTTGGTAAGTTGGTGAATTGAATGCTCGGAGCTTTTTTACCTATTTCTATTAATGACCGTTGATAAGCTTTTAGGATAGTTGTTGTGCCAAGTATTTCATATTTCCGTTAGACACAAAAGCTTACGTTATACTCAATCAATCGTTGATTGATTTTTCACGGTTAAGTCATTTTCATATCATCGTTGTCAGCAGACATGCCTTTGGTCTAAACAGTGGTTGACTTGAAGCCGGAATGGGTACCTGCCATAGTGATCATTTTGTCTGCCATGAGCTTCATTCCGTGTGTGACTGTAAGCATTAAATGCTTTTGACACACTTTTGTGCTTTTCGACCAATTAGCATGTAAGTCAATCGTTAATGTCTTGAAGCTTACTCAAACAGATGATTAGTAGTAGTGTAAGAAAAATTGAGTAGCCTTTAAGTAAAAATGAATGATTAATCAATATATTTAAATTTATGATTACCGTTACAACAGATGTATAGAAGGTAATTGAAGAATAGTACTCGAGTATCCAAACTCTCTTACTCAAGTAGTAAAAGATGCTTGAGTAACGTTTTAGCAAGATCACATCAAAGGCTTCACAACGATCATACTTGAGTATCACAAATTTCATGCTTGAGTACCATATTCAAGTACACTGATTGTTGTGCTTGAGTATCCTCTGTTCTTAGGGAAAAATACACTGAGTGAAAAGCATTAGCCAACTACACTTGGGTATAGTTTTCCTTATACTCTAGTACAATACTCGAATACCAGTAAAACAATGTTTGAGTGAGTTCCATATAGAGGACAAATGTAAGATTGAAAACATATATAGTGGAGTAAGACCTTATATGTACTCGAGTACTATATTCAAGTACCACTTTACTTGTACTCGAGTAAAACTCTGACAAAGGCATTTGCTTTGACAGAAGAGCCTTGTACTTGAGTAGATCAATCTCCATACTCGAGTACTCTACTCAAGTAAGCAAGGGATCTTGCTCGAGTACAGTTTAAACTTTTATGTTTCTTCTTATACTTGAGTAACACAACTTCTCAAACTCAAGTAACATCTTTTGATATCAATGCAGAGAGTCATTTCTGATATCGTACTTGAGTAACAATGAATACATACTCAAGTAAGAACTTGAAGGCACTTAAACAAATTATCAAATTGAGCATATTTGAGTAAGCTTAAGGGCATACCCGAGTACACTCTTACTTTAGGTAATATTTACCGATTCAAAACCTTAATCATTTTTAATATCATCAAAATTCTGAGAACTAACACATGACTTTTATCCTATTTTAAGTTTGTAATAGTTAGATTAAGAAAAAAAAACATTTCTACCACCCCCAATCCAAACTGCCCTAAATCAATACTCCGCTTTTAGGCATATCATCTTGCCTTGTATAAGCTGAGATGCTCTCTACATCAAACATTGGGAATAAACACCCATTTTTCCCCTAGTTAATTAGCTTTTTTTTTTTTTTGGTAACGTCATTATTATATCCTACTTATGTTTCTTCTGTGAAGCTTCTAATTCTTCATTCATGGCTTCAACCCATTCAAGAATCTGCACTATGCTTCATAAAAGCTAATATTTGCTACCAGACTTGCAACCAAAGCATGTTAGTAGATAATAATAAGAACTTACTAATTGGATATTTTCCCTTTGCGTTCATTTTTGGCTCATAATGTGTCAGAGGTATCCCATTTGTTACTCTGAGGTACTCTACGCATTTCACGGTATGAAATAGGGAAAATCTGTATAGGCTCAAATAACAGAATTTTTTTAAAAAAAGGTTCTAAGATTCTGAAAATACTAGAAAAGACCCTAGAACCTTTTATGGTATAAATTCATTAAAACATTAACAATTATTATATCAGCCTCGTTAACAACTAAAAATTTTAAAGAATTTATATCAAAAAAAGTTTTGGAGCCTTTTTTTTTATTATTATTATTTAGGCTCTATATAAATTTTCCCAATGAAATAATGGGTTTAGTACGAACCTCACATGGGACATTCTGTAGAGGGTTGGAGTCTAGTACATGCATAGGCACCTCTTTTCGGGTGCGGTTGCATGTTTCTTGGTTTCCATTTCCACTTCACCTTCAATAGTAGCTTCAACGCCATTCCCTATATAATTTTCACATATTATCCCCAGTTCATGCTTCATGCCCTTCGTATTATGTATAATTCATGTACCTTCCTATAACCTCTTTAAAAACAGTCTTAATTGTGTCAGGCGACCACGTTTATTGTTAAAATTACACATTAACTTATTAAAAAAAGTTATAAATTTAGAAAATAAAATGGATTATCATTTAATACCACAACAAAATCTTCTCTGAGCTCTTATATTTATGATAAGAGGGATGATAAATAAATTTTTCATTCACAATAAAAGTTAAGTGTTTATTTGGAGCTTTTTATATTAAGTTCACACGAAGTGAGATACAACTCTTCATTTCATATACTCGTCCTATATATTTTTTCTGATCTTTTTTTATAATATATCAGTTAATAAGTATATTTAGTTATTTTTATAAAAAATTTATTTGTTTCCAAATAGAATTAATTTATTTTTCATATATATCTATAATTAATAAAAATAATGTATGAAAGTAATAATTAATATGATATTAGAATTTAGGGTTAAGGTGCAAAAATACACCTGAGCTTTTTCCTCAGGAGCACCCAACACCACATGTTTTTTTTTAGAGTGAAAATACACATTTGGTTATCATTTTAGAGCAAAAGTCACATCTCATCGTTAAGTTACTGTTCACCGTGATGAGAAAGAAAGAAATTAAGTGAACAGTTTCATAACGGCGATGAACATTAACTTAACGGTGGGATGTGACTTTTGCTTTTAAATAATAATCACGTGTGTATTTTTGTTTCAAAAAAAACATGTGGTACTGAGCTTGTTGATCCTGGCTATCACCCAAGAGAGGGGGTGAATTGTGTGTTTGATAAGCTTTAGGAACTTTTTAAAAAAAACTTTTCGCAATTTATAAATTGACAATTAGATATTCAAAGATGAGCATATACTGGAAATGTAAAAGATAAGGGAAGAGAGTATGCAAACTGTGATTTATCCTGGTTCGGTCCAATCTTTGACCTACGTCCAGTCCCCAAGCTTCACTTGAGATTTTCAATCCACTATTTGCTTTGAACTTGATTACACGTTCTGTACTTGAAGTAATCCTCTCACTAGGATTCACTCCCCCTTACAAACCGTAATCAATTCACTTGCTTGATTACACACTCTGTACTCGAAGTAATCCCACACTCGGATTCAGTCCCCTTACAATCTGTAATCACAACAAAGTGTTCCCACTCAAGATCACCCAATCTTGAGTAACTCTTAGAATAATAGGATGTTTAAAATGAATCTTCTCTCTCAGAAGTAAGTGAATAAACACTGAAGCACAATACATATAATCTCACTCTCTAAGCTAGATATATGATCATTGAGATATTCAGAGAGTAGATGAAGCAGACGTTAGAATATTGGCATTTTCACTGTGTAAGCTCACGTCACTGTTCTTGTTCTCCCTCTTGTATCTGTGTCTCTTGTTCTTCGTTTCTGGGCTTCTTATATAGATGAAGAAGAGGAAATAGCCGTTACATTTTCTTCTCTTTGATTCTTCAAAGTTCAGCTGTAAATCTGGAATATGACAGTTGCATATTTTCCTCCGTTTCTTCAATTCTTGGCTGGAATCTTGGATTTAGTTGGTGTAGATGGTCTTCCAGAATTCTTGTCATTCCATAAACTTAATTTGACCGTTTGAGGTGATCTTAATGTGTTCCAACGGTCTGAACTAAACATCTGGGATAAGGGAGAAGAATCAGCCCTGTTCTTGGTTCTTCATTTAATGCACTTATTCTGGATCTTGATTTCACCTTAATCTTGTGATGAACTTGTCTGAAACTTATCAAAAACTTGATCAACAATGTTAGGAATAATAATATAACATGATATGATAATTTCAGATTAACCCATAAAGATTTCGCAAATTGGCGCAATCTGGTTCTTATACTTCAGCGACACAAACTGGAGTTTGGAAAGCTAAGCTGGAGTTTGCAGCGGGCTAAACTGGAGTTTAGAAATCCAAACTCGAGTTTAGGTCTTCCAGAGAGGAATGTCGCGATTTAAGTTTTGGAGCACACTTGAACATAAGGCTAAACTCGAGTCATTAAGTGATTAACTCGAGTTTTGGACTTTTGAAGTGAAAATAAGCTTAAGTCCACAAAGCTCTAAACTGGAGTTTTCAAATGCAAACTGGAGTTTAGAAGGTTCAGAATATTGATGAGCTCTCTGTCTGCCACAAACTGGAGTTTGTAAATTAAACTGGAGTTTACAGCAAGCTAAACTGGAGTTTGGAAATCCAAACTCGAGTTTAGGTCTTCCAAAGATGACTGTCGTGATTTGAATTTTGAACCACACTTGAACTCAATGCTAAACTCGAGTTTCTTTCAGAGATGAAAATATATTGCTCTCTGTCAAGTGCAAAACTGGAGTTTGCTAACACAAACTCGAGTTTTCTTCTCCATGGCTCAGTCAAATATCCTTCTCACAAGTTCTTTACTTTCTGACCTGATAAAGATCAATCCCTGGAATCCAGTACCTATCTCCATAAAGCTCTTTAAGTCTTCTTTCAATTGCAAAAGGAATCAGCTCCAAACTCATTGTAATCTGATAGTTATGATCCGATGAACGAAGACTGTTCTTTGTCCAACGTTTTTCACCATCCTGAATTTACAGTCAACTTTCGAAGATCATATCTCTCATTTGATCTTTGTTTTCTATGATCTTTATGTTTCTGGAAAGGTATGTGAGTCTATTTTCATATGCCATCGATTTCAGCTCATTCTGATGTGTAAATTGTGAGATACACTCAAATCATTGAAGCTTAGTCTACTGTGTGGCGTGAATTCCTGTTCCAACTTTTGAAATTCATAGCTCTCTCATCTCATCTTCTTTGGGCATGAAACTTTGTCAAGATGACGCATTGGATGTCTAGTTTCATACAAAATTGATTTCACCTTAAACCGATCTCTGGTTTGGGAGATATCATCGAATTACCAGAGGTCGCCAGTTCTGATCGTGAAACAGAGTTGGACAGAGTTGCTGAAAGCTTGCTAAACTCGAGTCATTAAGTGACTAACTCGAGTTTTGAGTTCCAAACTCGAGTTTACATTAGCTGACTCGAGTTTTGATGATCCAGAGACGCCAGAGTTGCTGAAGACTTTACAAACTTGAGTCATTAAGTGACCAACTCGAGTTTTGAGTTCCAAACTCGAGTTTTATGTTCTAAACTCGAGTTTTCTCATAATCCAGAGGCAGATCACTTCCTGTAATGCAGTAAACTTGACTTTTGAGTATCTGGCTCGATTTTGCTCATCCAGAACCTGATATATGCTTGTTTTAACTCTGAATTGAGCCATCCCAACTTCCATTTGATCTTGGAGACTTCAAGAATCAAACTAAGAACTTATATAATGATTTTCTCAGTTTATTCAGCAAGTTCTTCTTTCTTTCTTCTCTCTTCTTGATTATTCTCCATGAATCAACTCTTTCTTTCTTCTATTCTCTTATTATTTCTCCACATGAACAAATCTACATTAAATGTGGCAATTAGACAATGTATATGATATAAACTTTTTGATATAAACTTTTTGCTCTTGCTAATGGCATCTATATAAGACATCATCAAAACTAATCATAACCAACAGAGCTCTCCTAGGAAAAAAGCTCATGTATATTTTTACATCTTAATCTTATAATTTAATGTAATTAATAAAAATAGTATTGAAAATTACTTAAATTTTAGATAACTATAATTAATTTAACTATTTTATTAGTTTGTGAGAATTATTAATTAAAAATTTATAATAATATTAGATGAAATACTATAAATTATAATAATGGATAAATTATTTTTAAAGTGATCATAAAACCTAATAAATATAATAGATATTATCCGAAACGGGATTGAATGGAATTGAGGGATAATAGAGAGAGAGGATGGGGCCATTGGTCATTGAATGCAAAGTGCGTTGGATGCAGCACAGACTGTAAAGTGACAGAGGGGGCAGGCTTTAATAAGAGATAAGGATAGGCCATACACGTGTCTTTTTGGGGCTCCACCTCCAGATTTCCTTTTTCCAAATATCTCTCATTTTGACTGGTAGTGATTGATGATAGATAAAGCATTAGTAGTGACCTGACATTCTGGTCCTGATAAAGATCTTGATTCTTCCGTTCAAAGTCCTTCTGGCAAATCCATCAGTGCAAGTGTTTTCATCGGTGATCGCAGAGCTCATCGCGTCTCCACATTGCTTATATGCCACTTGAAGTTCGGAACCTTGGATTTACCGCAGACGTTGAGCTCCTTGATTGATCAGTTCAGTCGATTGGCATCTGAACTCGTTAAGCTTTGAAACGAAGGATTCGGTGGAGAGAGTGGTGTTGAGGCTGAGAGAGATAAAGCGGTTTGGACCAGGCGAGGGTCTTGTTGGATGGAGAGTGGCGGCTATAATAATGGGTCCAGTAGCTGTACAAGGTCGTCCTCTTCCACCTTTATTTCTCTCCAGAGATCTCCATCTTCATCCCCATCCCCCATTTCTAACCCACCACAATAAGAATCACCCCGCTGCCGTCGACGAGGATTAGACCAGTAATGGCAGCTTGAATCTCCGGTAGAAGCGAGATCACGAGAATAGCCACTAAGGGGAAGGAATACGCCTCAGAACTCGCCACTTCCCCACTCCAGCATCCACAAACCTCTCCTTCTTGTCCTGTCCACGGCGGCCCGGTCTCTCACCGTCGATCTCACTCCCACCGTCAGCAACCAAGGACATTCACTTGGGAGGTTGATTTTCGAACGGGAATCAGAGAAGAGGAGAGATCTACCATCGCCCTCACCAGCCACTTGATCTTAATGGGAAGAGGAAGAGAGGGAGAGGAACCGACTGGAAGAGAAGAGGAGCGGGGGAAGGAGAGAAAGGGTGAAATTTTAATTTGAGAGGGGTATTGTAGTCATTTGATATAAACATAAAAAACCTAAATTCCCCCAAATCCCCTCTTTATCATTTTTACATGTTAGTAGACTTTTTAGAGTTTTAGAAATTTAAATAACATTTATACATCTTTTTCTTAATATTCATTATCCTAATTACACAAGTTTTTTCATAAATATTTAGTATTTTAAACATATTTACCAACAAAGACTAATCTATTTAGTAAGAAGTTGAGCTCACATCAAGTAAAAATTTGTAATAGTCGGATTTTTGGTGTCATGGGTGGACAACCCATTTTAGGGCCTGGGCAAAATGCCTGACAATCTTAGGCGAGATGGGGTAAGGTTTGACAACCTTGAAGAGGGTTTGAGCAAGGTTTGACATGTTTGGGCGGGGTCCGAATAAGCCCTAACACACTCTGAAGCCATGTCAAATATATTTGGAATCATCCTAAATTATTAAAACAAACAACTATTATTTCCTAACTATTCATCTTACATCTCAATATATTTAATTATTTGTATTAGAACTACCTTTTAAGGATAAATGTGTAAAAATGCATATGTGTTTTGTCCTTAGGAACACCCAGCATCAAGTGCTTTTTTAGGTGCAAAAATACACATGTGGTTATAAAATAAGTGCAAAAGTCACAGGGGCAAAACGTTGACTGTTAGTCTAACCCCAAATTGCTGACCTGGAAGGAAGCTGATGTCACTTAAAGTTTTGATTCCCGTGTTCTCTAGACCCTCATTCGCCGGCTTTGGTTTGTAGCAGCGGCAGCGGAGTTCGATCATTGGCTTTCTTTTGCTTCTTTTGCAGCTGCTAGCCAGAGATATGCGACACACAACCTATATCAAATCCTTTGGATTTCATCCTTGCCGAGGTAGCCCCATATTTGATTTTCTCATTTTGTGAAATTCCGGGAGACATCGTCGACCATCGAAAGATCTTGCAGCATCTAATACCATTAGTCTCACCTACTCCTAACCTAGGACCCAGGTTCTCTCTCTTGCTCTCACTGTTACCTTCCTTTCCTTCTGAATTTAGTTTTCCTAAAGAGGTTTTTGTAGGGTATTTGCATTTTGGTTATGGTTTTATCTGCTGTGGATTGTCGAATTAGGGTTGTTTTCCCTAATTGATTTCAGTGAAAATAACAAGCCTCGAAGATGCAGCAGCCACCGCCAATGATTCCTGTGGTGTCTTTGTTTGCACCCACTAATATAACCAACGAGTATATTCAGAAGGTATTGCTTTTTAAATCCCATTATCTATTTCACAAGTAGCCTGCAATGAAAGCCGAAGAGGTATCTCTAACTTGGCTGATTTGTAACTTTATTAGATTATAATCCTTTGGTGGCTACTAGCTAGTTGTGGGTTGACATATTTTCGAGCTATTGTTTAACTGAGAAGGAAGCGAATAGCTTCTTCATTGATAAACGTCGAATGTATTTATAATATTCTTGGGTTGATAATCTTTGTGGTTTCAGGGTGGATAATCGGATCGGAATGCTCGGCTTTCTCCAGCAGGATTTATGGTTATTTACAGTCAATTGTTTTTTTTTTAAATTTTTTTTTTACCCAAATACATTCATTGAACTTGGAACTCCGTCTCGAGCAAAAAAAAAAAACTTGGAACTCCATGAAATCAGAGATGTAGTCATTTAGGGTGTCCAGGTCAGTAATTTGGGGTCAGACTAACGGTTAACGTTTTGCCCCTATGACTTTTGCACCTATTTTATAACCACATGTGCATTTTTGCACCTTTACCCACCTTTTAATAAAAAGCCTCTAAATATATGTGATTATATGATAATTTGAGTGAAAAATACAAATTTGAGAAAAGTATTTTAGAATTGGATGGAATAATTTCATACAGATATGGATGATTGGGGACAAGTAGGCTTCAAGTTGAAGTTGGGCACAACTCTAATGGATGGTTGGGGACAAGATTCAGAAAATGTCATAAATTGTAAAGTTCAATTTTTTTTCTCAACATTAAAGAAAAAAAATTGTGAAGTTCATAGTGATAAAGAAGACACTGATAGAACTGGGGATCCGAAGATATGTGGGACCTCATTATGTGAATACAAAAAGTAGGTTGCCTCAGATTTTCCCACGTGTACGGTCCATATAATACTTCACCTTGCATGTGATTTGTTCAGATTCAGAGGGGCCCAGCCGGTCAGTCAGGCCAGAGCGCCCCAGAGTCATTGTTGTCTCAGGGAAAATGATAATGTCTCATCTTTCTTTTCTTTCCTCCCCCCCCCCCTCGGGGAAAAGTTAAAAAGAATTAAAAAGAATCCCCAAAAAGTTAAATTTTCTATTAAAAATTAAATTTCGAGCTATAGAATTGAAAGCAAAGTTTTTTTCTTTTCAAAAGCTGTGCAAATTTTCCCTTTTACAATGACCCGTTTTAATTACTCTTACTGTTATAATTTTGAAATTTAATATCATATATGAACTTTTTTAAAAAAATTTTATGAAATAACATGTTGGTTAACAAAATTGAATATTTTTGTAACAAATAATTAACAATTTTCTAGAATAGGGAATACTTGATATAATCCCAAAACTTATCTATAAGAACTCTTTTGAACCCAAAAACATGGTCTCGTGTATAGGTCTTGGGATTCAACTCATTTCAGCCTTTTTTTTTAGTACAAATTCCAAATTTTCCTATTACAAAGAAAAATTTTGGATTATTTTAATAAGTTCACTATTAAATATCGAATTTCAATGATTATTTGATATTTATAACATGTTAGACAACAAAAATAAATCTAAATCATTTGTGATTTAATAAATAATTAATGATTTTTGAAACAATGCTTCATCAACAATTAGTCCCATTTAAGAAAATATATTAATAATAACCTAATATAAAAAAAAAAACTTATATAATTAGCTTTATATACTTGAGCTTGTTTCTAATGAAATTTTTTCCCTATATGATGTTTTTATAACAAATTCTGTAAACATCATCATTAATACTTTTAGGCTCAAAAAAGGTATTTTTATTTTACATTTCAAATATTCTATCAACAATAGGTGTTGGTTATTGTAGAAATGACTTTAACTATTTAAATATGAGGTTTCACATTTTAGTCAGTGCAAATATAAAAAATATCTTTTAAAGGAATATCTCAATTGAATTTGATGATGCTAAGTCTAATCATGTACTCATATAACAACAAGTCCACATGTTTTAATTTGATTAGGTACAAGTATGAGAAAATTAAGTATATGATATACTGTTATTAAAAAAAAAAAAAAAAAATTCCTCCCTACAATTGTGAATGGAGCTGCCACTTGGTACTGGACCAATGGAATTATGACACGTGTAGGATGGGTCTGGAGGGAACAAGTCGGAGATTTAAGAGACAAGGGAAGTGTTTGTGTCTTTGTAATGTGACACGCTCGTTGCAGACAAAGTTTGAATAACTCATTTGTGTGTGTGGTGGGAGCAGGGGACGGGGGACCAGTTTTCCCTTTTCCTTCTCAATCCGTTGTGTTCCAAAATTCCCTCACAACGCCAACCATTAATATTACTATTATTATTATTATAATTGTTAAATTTATTTTTAGTATTATTAATTAACTATTGATGACGAGGAGGGGACCATTTTGAAATTGAAGTTCCCTGCCTTCATATTATGATTTAGCAATCAACTTTGAAAGAATCTGTGATACCTAGGATCACGACATACCACAAAGCTGCTTCCTTCCATGATCAAAAGATTGTTTCTTCATCATTCATTCAGTTCTTCTTCTTCTTATTTTTTTTTAAATCACTTTTTTCCACAACTAAATGTTGCCCATTAATCCTGTTTAATTTCTTCACCATTTATTAAAAAAAAAAAAAATTTGTCTTTTAGTCTTTCATTCAGTTCTTAATTTTGATCCTTATGGTTTTAAAATTCATCATAAAATTTTTTCATGATTTTTGAATTCCTTAATTCATTCCTTGTTTGAATTATTTAAATTTTATTGATACGGTTATCATATTCTATTTTATGATTTTAAATGTGTATGATTTAGTATATCAAAAATTATTACAAACTATGTAATAATACAGTAAAATTAGTTTACCACGAAAATGACACAATATTCAAAGAAAATTATTAAATCGTCAATACTAAAAGGCAAATTAGATGAAATCAAAACATAAAAAGTAGAGAGGGTTGTACTATTACTTTTCTGAATAATGCAGTCTGTTTTGGATTTTGTCGAAATACGCAGGCCTATTCTGATAGTACAATTTTAAATAAGGGAGGATTGATCCTACCTGTATGAAGAAAAAAATACAACGAAATAGTTCCTTAAAACCTTAAATTTGTGAAGAATTCTCTTAAAAACTTTTTTACAATATCTTAAAAGACACAAATTCCGACTTATAGACTTATCAAAATCTACTCATAAACTTATCGAAACATGGTTGCTTGTCAACACATGCATATATATTTGTCAATACAGGTATATAAACTAAGAGATTTGATTTTTTCATGTTACATGAAAAAAAGAAGATTCTTACACATACATGAAATGGTGGGACCCATAATTCATACATATATGTGGGTCGTACTATTTTATGTGTGTGTAACATGAGAAAACACTTCTCCTACAACATGAGAAGTGTTTTTCCCATAAACTAATCATAATACACACATAGATTTGTCAAAACATGCACATGGATTCAACAAAACAGGCTATATAGGATACTTTTATCTTTTCACATATAAAAAAGTATTACAAAAAAATCTTACGAAACTTCATCATAATTTTAAGATTTTAAAGTATCATTTCGTCATAAATTCTTTTACTTGAGACCTAGGTTCAAGTTTACCAATAAATAAATGTTTTGGTAGTTGGTACATAAGTGTATTTTTTTATAGTTTTTTTGCCCGCATATATTTTTTTTAGGAATATCATTTCTATCTTAATTCAAAACTACGCCGTTTTGACTCTTTATTAAATGAAGAGATGAAAGGAAAAGAAAAAAAAAACAAAAACAAAAAAAGAGCAAAAAAAGAGCAAAGAAAGAAAAATAAAAATAAAAAAAGAGCTAAAACGGTATAGTTTTGACTTAAGGCATAAATGATATTTCCATTTTTTTTATAGTTTACATTTTACATTAATTATTGTTGTCATTTATGCAACTCAACGTTATTCTACCAATTAATTATAATGATGTATAAAACAATTTAGTACTTAATATATGAGGCTAGAATTGATTATATCTATAAGTTTGATATACCAATTTAAAAATTTACTAACGAATTCTTTTATGGAAGGGAACTAAGCAAGGATTTTTTTTTTTTGGGAATTGTTTGGTGATTGTCTCATGTTGTTGGGAACTAAATGAAGGTTTTATATCATATCTAACAAGGATTTGATCAATGGAATGTGTGAATTTTATGCATTTGTTTTAAACCCTAATCTTTAGCAAGACGATTTTGATTTTGAATGATAGAATCCTTCGTTGGACATCAATTTTTTGTTGTGGATAATTTAGAAATACTTATTAAATTTAAATTTTATTTTATTTTTCTATTTATGGGCTATTTATTCCAAAACATTGGGAGATTTTTGGCTTGAACAATTCTATCATTATTTGGCTAAGGTGTCAACGGTCCTGTATTTAAAATTTCATGGGAATTGGACTCTATTACAAGTACTTCAAGCTTATTTCAAAATCTTATTCTCAAGGAACTTCTGAAAATAATTGAATTATTGGTTGTTGGGCCTTCAAGTGATCCTTATGACTTTATTGGGCTTATCCAACAACTTTCAATGGATTGAATTGTAAAACTTATTTGGGTCACATATGATTCTGGATTTGTGGTAAATTGGGCTTAAACTTAGGTATTTAAATTGGAAATTTTCATTGCTATGGAATTTCGGTTAATGTTGAGAGTTAGTGACGAGTAAATCGGATTGATCTCTCTAATGGAAATTGGGCTGGACCTAATAGATCTTGCAGGCTGAATTGGGAACTTGTGGGCCTTAGTACACTCTGGATTTGGTTGCAGCATTTTTGGCACTTCTTTAGTTTGGGATTGAACATTTTAGGGGGAATTACCACGGGTACAAAAACTGTTTTTAAGACCGGACAAAAGAAGCATCGGAAGACCGAACTCGCGACCGGTCTTATTCCAACAGGTATTAAGAGTATTTCTTTAAGACCGAACTTAAACTGCTCTTAAATAAACTCTTTTAAGACTGGATATTCAAAACATCAGGTCTTAAAAGTGATACTAAATATAACTAAAATATTTGTTTGTCGGTTCTAAAACTCAATTTTTAAGACCGGACAAAACTTTACCCACTCTTAAAAGGTCTAATTTTTAAGACCGGACAAAAATAAATGTGCTCTAAAAGATAGCGGCTTGTTAGATCGACAAATAATTATACACGGTCTTAAAAGACTTACTTTCAAGACTGGATTTTTAATATGTCCGGTTTTAAAGATTAACTTTTCATACCAGACGTATTAAACCATCGGTCTTGAAAGACCAACTTTTAATACTGCACTAATATCAAATATGTTCACCTAACCTTTAAGACCGCGTATATAAGTACATCTGAATACATCCGGTCTTAAAAGTTGAATATTTAAGACCGGCTATTTTGTTTTGTCGGTTTAAATTTCCCAAATTTTTTCCCTGTTCTATTATTCCTGATCATATATACACAAATCCATATCAGCCAATCCAGCACATAAAAGGCTATACTTTAAGCTACAAGCTATGAACAATTATGAATAAATTGAATGATCATTTATACACAAATCCATATACCAACCAATTCAGCACATAAAAGGCTATACTTTAAGCTTCAAGCTATGAACAATATGAATAAATTGAATTGGGAAAAAGCATAATACAAATATTATTGACCATGAGTTACAAATACAAATACAATAAGTTGTTACAGTAAGATATACAACACTTAAATGTTAAATCAACATACATGCCCAATATTCACCATGCCTTCATCTGATTCCCATCCAACAACGTAACATCCTCTTTTATAACATGCATTCCCTTTTGGATCGGATCCTGGCACCAAAATAAAACAAGAACAAACTTCATGGAGTTAGCTAGTGACATTGTTTAAGAACACGGATGGAATATAATAGTGTTCAAACCTTAAAGTTTTCAAATATTTGTGCAGTTACCTTACGAATTGACTCTTTTATAAAGGGATATCCTCCCATATCCCTTCTTGATGATCATTCCTTATGTCAGGTTCATTATCTACGTCATCTTCTTCGTTCATGTCCGGTAGACCCCTTGAAAAAGGAGTACTATCAGGAAGACCATAATTAACATGACTTTCCTCGTCAATATCGATGACCCTTTTTCCTTGGATAGCTACAAACCACGTTTTATTTGCTTGATCGGTGATATAAAAAACTTGTTTCGCCTGGCTTGCCATAATAAAAGGTTCATCTCCAAAATTTATACTATTGACATCGACTAACGTCAATCTTAGCCGATCGATCTAAACATCATTGTTGACAATAACCCACTTGCATTTGAAAATAGGAAATCTAATCACGACATAGTCCACCTCCTATATCTCTTCAATAACCCTGTAATATGGCATGACTGCCAATTTAGGCCGCTTGTCTTTCGAACTAGAGAAGTGCATTGATTCAACGTCTAACATTACACCACTATTCTGGACGGTGCTCCTATCATCTAGGGACTTCGTGTAAAATGTATAACCGTTGATCACATACGAATTCCAACTTATGACATCAACCTCAGGACCACGTGCTAACCATTTGATTGTCTTAGAAACAGATTCCTCTCCCTTGACCTTTTATTTGAACCAGTTTGCAAATGTTTTGTTATGCTCCCTAAAAAACCTCTATTCAGTCATTCGGGGATTTTCTTTCCTCACAGCTTCTTTATGTGCAGCTATGCTGGCTAGAACTTCATCAACATTATTCAAGATGTATAAGTGGACTTGTGACAATTCATCAGGATCCATACTCTTTACTGAAGCCCCTCGTCTACCCTTTTCAGCATGCTGACGTTTTAGAAGCCCAATATGTCTTACTTTGGCCAAATAATTTTGACAAAATTTCATGGCCTCTTCAGATACATACTTTTGAACAATTGATGCTTTTGGTCGGTATACGTTCTTCACATACCCTTTTAGGAATTTCATAGATCTTTCAATTGGGTGCATCCACCTAAATGGACAAGGCCGCACAACTTTATCTCCCTCACTAGATGAACAATTAGATAAACAATTAGATGAACTATGATGTCAAAAAATGAAGGAACAAAAAGCTTCTCAAGGTGGCATAAGATAAGATATCCTTCATTCTCCAATTCATCCAATTGTTCAATCTCGAAAACCTTACTGCAAACAGCATTGAAGAACAGACAAAGCCTAGTCAAAATGTGTCGAAAATCATACTTAGCTATGCCTCGATAGCTACTGGGAGTAGTTGTTGCATCAAGACATGACAATCATGAGACTTTTGCCCTACCAATTTCAAGTCCTTCATCGATGCAAGCCTCTTAAAATTTGAAGAATACCCCGAAGAAACTTCTGTACCATGTAAACACTCACAAAAACTACGTTTCTCATCTTTAGACAAAGTATGAGAAGTCGAGGGACAATAAGTTCTGTTACCATATGGCCTTGGATGTAAGTCTACTCGTACTCCCATTTCTTGCAAATCCAATCTTGCCTTCACACCGTCCTTTGTACTACCTTGTATGTTGAGAAGCGTGCCAACAATCTTATTACATACGTTCTTCTCCACATGCATGACATCAATACAGTGCCTCACATCAAGGTTGCGCCAATATGGAAGATCAAAGAATACCGATCTTTTTTTCCATATATTTGTTTCTTTTCTACCCTTTGCACTCTTACCGAAGATGACACTTATATTTTTCACCTTTTCATACACTTGCTCCCCAGTCAATGCAACCGGAGCATCTTCATACTCTTGGCCACCAAAAAAGGCTTACTTTAATTGACGATATGGGTGGCCCCGTCTAAGAAATCTTCTATGTCCAAGATAAACCATCTTTCTTCTATGTTGAAGTTGATGGTAGCGTGTACCTTTTTCACAAACCGGACATGCTTTATGGCCTTTTATACTATACCCTGACAAGTTTCCATATGTTGGGAAGTCGTTTATAGTACAAAATATCATCGCTCTCATTTTATAGACCTCCTTTTTGAAAGACTAAAAAACATCGACACCTTCTTCCCACAACTCTTCAAGTCTTCGATCAAGGACTGAAGGTAAATATCAATGTCGTTTCCGGGTTGTTTTGGTCCCGAAATCAACATAGACAGCATGATGTACTTTTGTTTCATGCATGACATAGGAGATAAGTTGTAAATAATGAGGAGTACAGGCCAGGAACTATGTATGCTGTTAAGGCTTCTATATGGATTCATGCCATCCGTGCTAAGGGCAAGCTAAGGTTCCTAGGTTCTTCGTTGAAGGTTGGAAATAATTGATCTATTTTCTTCCATTGAGAAAAATTAGCAGGATGTCGAATCTTTCCATCAGAAATCCTCTCATCTGCATGCCACCTCAACTTTTTGCATCATTTCATTAGCAAACAACCGCTTGAACCTTGGTATGATTGGAAGATACCACAACACTTTTGCAGGGCCCTTATTTGACTTGTACCTTGGGGTTTCACATATCGGACAATTTAGCATCTCTTCTAACTCGTTCCTATACAACACGCAATCATTCGGGCATGAGTGGATCTTTTTGTACTCCATCTCTAGTGGACAAAGTATTTTCTTAGCATCATAGTATCAGTGAGGCAACACATTATCATCTGGAAGCAGGTCCTTAAAAGCCTCAAGTATTTCAGAAAAACTCTTGTTGCTCTATCCATGACGTGCCTTCAAGTTGACCAATTTCAATACAACGTTTAACAGTTGGTATTTTTTACACCCAGGGTATAGTGGGGTCTCTGCATCACTGCACATATTACCATATGCACGTGATTGATGAAAAACCTCTTCTCCTATATCACGAATAATGTCCTCTATGCGATCATCCATATCCGCGTTATTATCATCAGAGGCCACTTCTCCATGTTGAGGCCCGCTTGGAATTTTTTCACCATGCCATACCCATACTGTATAGGTCTTACAAAATCCTTGACAAATTAAATGTGTGTGTATAATGTAACGCCCCTATTTCCTAAATCACTTATGGAGTCCAATTATGATCCTAGATCTCTTATTAAACTAATTCGTGTGTACTTATTTAAGTGATGACGTTAACAGATCATAGTAAGTCACAACAAAGAGCGTACTTAATCTTTTGGACGACTGAGTAACTAATTTCATATGCGTAGACATATGCTGGTTAATTCAAAATTCCCAAAGGAATAAAAGTGTGATACAACTTACATTCATTGTTGTGATCTCGGTTGACGTGTTAGGCTACAGTAATCTGAAAGGTTCAACTAAACTCGTGCACATCCTTATCCCAAAATCTAACTTCTTCCGAGTCTTTACGAGTGTTGCTTACCCCGTTCTCCTGCTCCTGCTTTTGATCCTCTCGATCCTGAAGCTAGGGTAAATTCTGAGATTCAATGCCCATTGAATCTCAGGTAACAGTTAACCTTATGCTCAAGTATAACAAAATATGCATGACAGATATTCATTTACATTTCAGCATAAAACCATACATAGCACACAACACATGTAATAGTTTATATCTCAACAATTACAAAGCACACAGCAATTGTAATGTTCACCCCTACATAGCACACAACACATGTAAGGTTCGCCTCTACATAGCACACAGCCCATGTAAGGTCCACATAGTTTGCACATAAACCAGTGCCACGCCCCGGAGCATGTCCTCAGCGCTAGGAAAGCATCTATACGGCATTACCAAGACTGTAACCCGTTTTCAAATTAAAGCTGAATGTATTTAAAAAGGTGACCTAAGACCCAGTCTTAGTCACAGTCCCTGACCAAAGGCCCAGTCTTGTCCATGACTATATGAATCATCTCATCACATATAAAGCATACAAGCAGCATAAGAGTTAAAGTTACAGTACGCGTCCGTACCTTAGACCTTGATGCTAGTGGTACATTCCCCTTTCGGTGCTGGTTCCAAACCTTTCCGGATATCCTATAATACCATCACTGCATTATTAACATCCTATACTTTACTCTTGGTAAATTTTATTCTATTTATATCCTTTTTATCTCTTCCCAATAATAATAACATTATCTGTTATTATTATTGTTACTTTTATTATTATTATTATTATTATTATTATTATTATTATTATTATTATTATTATTAATAATCCTAATAATAGTAATAATTTCTCATTTATTTATTATGATTATCAATTAATCATCCCCTTTTTAAAATGATAATAATAATTTATTATCATCATTATTATTTAATTCACTTAAACTCCTATTAATACTTATCACAATTTATTTATTTACCAATTTCCTTTTACTAACATTTAATTATTTCTCTTTTAACTTAGTATTTTAAATAATTAATTAGGGCCTATTAATACTAACCACCATTAAGCACATAATTAAATGTATTAATTTGATGTTTCTCATGGTTTCCTTAAATTCCCATAATATAATACTAATTATGGTTCTTCCTAATCTATTTAACATTACTACACAATTTAAGCACATTTATATAAAAAAATGTATTTTACAGATCAACTCCCAAAAATCACATTAACATAAAATTTCATAAGTACTAATTGAGTGAGAATAAAATTAAATTAACACCAAACCAAAATATTAAATCTAGTCAAGTATTTAACTTTTGAAAAGTTACTATATATGCATATATAAACAAATTTATTTATGTATTTATATTCTCAAATACACATATATTGACAAAGTTATTTATTATATGTGTCTTTTCTTCTTTTTGCAACTTCACGTATTTATAGCTAATAGGTATGGACACCAAAGAACCAAAACTCACAAGCTGGGCAAAGGAAGGCTTGCAGCATTTACACATATAGGTATTGGAAATAAGATAGCTCTCCTTTCCTCTGGACCCTCACGGTTTTTAACATATAAATAGGTATAAAGACAACATAATTCTTCCTTCTTTTAGCTTAAAATCAGAAGGCACGTACCACACACATGTACAGATTTTCATGCTTCCATAAACCATTCTCTTTCTCATTCATGACAGCAAAAACGCAGACACAACACATATATACTTTTTTTTTTTCTTTTTCTTTCTTTCCTTTTCTCACCTCATAGACACGACACACATATATATGCATTATGCATTTATGCCTCCTTGTGTTTTTCTCTTCCCAGAACGCATATATTCATACACCCACGGCAACCCATTTCTTATAATACTTATGCAGCAAAGAAAAACACCACAAAATAAGGCAAAGCTAAATGAATCAGCACCACACGTTCACGTATATATTTATGTTTCATACAATAACTCACAAAAACTCTCAGTATACACACATATGCAGCACTCACAGCAAGCTTCAACTATTTCTCTTAGTTTATTTACATATATTAACTTGTTTTATTCTCATTTTTCTTCGGCAAACAAACACACGTCCAGTATCCCTTTTCTTTTGCAAAAACAGAATCTTTGCACCGAAAAATATACATGCAGCAACATATCAGAAAAACCTGATGACAGAAAACATGTTTGATAGCAAAATAATATGCTCTTTTATGCAACAACACCCGACGGCAGAAAACTCCTACATGCATGTTTAAGTGACAGCAAAATGACACATACACAATCACATACAAATATCTATATTAGTTCGGCAGTCCCCAAGGTAGAAAACACAACGATTCAGAGAGAAGAAAAATAATCCGAACAGCCCCTGTTTTTCTTTTTTTCTTTCTTTTTTTTCTTTTTTTTTTTTCCTGTTTTGACTTCGGTATCTTCATTTTAGCTTCTTCTTGGTTGTATTCAAGCTAAAACATGACAGAAACGAAGGAGGAAGGAAATATGAAAGTAACCTTCAGTTTCCTAACTCCAGAGACGATGAACAGCTGCTGGAATTCTCCTCTGTTTTCCGTCGGCCTAAACAGAGGAAAAATGGAGCTTGGTATACTTCACCCAACTCTCACTCCTTTCCTTGTCTCACTCTCTCTAACTCTCCCTCTCTGTCTATGGTTTCTCTCTGTGAAAACCGAACAGATGAAAATGAATAGAAATGAGCTGAAGTGGAATGGCTTTATATCCATTTGATGATCATTTGTGCATGTAAATTTTCGGACACCTGTACACTTACGTGGAGGTTAGGCAGCGGTTTGTGTTTTTAATGGCTATTAGACAACACTTACTTGAGGTTAATGAAATTGGTGTTGGATCGGGTTTGGGTTTGAGATTTGAATTCAAAATCTGTGAAACCCATCTCTTGTTTGCTGCTGGTCCTGTTTTGCGAAGAAGAGAAAAAAGAGAACACTGAATACATGCTTCTCTGCTATGCGTTTTGCATTGGCTATGCTGAACAATTTGGATGTGTCTTGGGCCTGTTTTTGGTTGGGCCAAACCGTGGCCCAACTTCTTTTATTTATTTATTTATTCCATTTCTTCATTTGCAAATTATTCTAATTGCTGAAATAAAAATTAAATTCCTAAGTTATTCATCAATAACTTATCACATTATGATTATTATTTGACCATAGTGATAATTTATTTTATCACACTAATTTATTTGCAATTGGTCTCTAATTGCAATTAGTGGAAATAAATCCATTAATACTTAATCCTACAATTATTATTCATTATTTTCCTTAAATTTTATTTTAAAACAACATCTTAATTGAAATTAAATTTAATTGCAATTATTGAATAATTATGGAAGTAAATTCTTAATTAATATAGGGATTTTTCTTTCCCCAAATTATTTTTCCTAGGCCATATTTATTCCATAATATTTAGGCCCAATTATCACTTCCAATTATTCTTTGAATTTTATTCTTTCCCCGAAATAAATTAAGGGAAAATATAGGCCTTATTTCCCAATAATTATTTTAGGTCAAATTTCATAATTTAATTTCCCCATAAAATATTAAATTACAACTCCCAAAATTCAGGATGTTACATATAACCCCAAGACTTAGTTGCCTCTCATTAAAACATCGTACACAAGGACAATAAAACTTCCCACTATCATCATGGGCATTTTGTTTAGCAAATTCTATAAATTCCCTAACCCCATTCTGATATTCAACACTCATCCGTAAAGCATTTATCCAACTGCGATCCATAGTAAAATTCCTATAGACGGAAATATTTAACATACATAATCCGTAAAAACTGAAACTTGCATATAAAATAAGCCAACTACAAATGCGTATATAAGCTAAATGTCGGTTCTGTCTTATGGTCATAAATGTAACACAGTGAATCAAGAAGCAAAATAAATGCATGACGAGGAAATTAAATGCATCGCAAGTAGGTCTTGTGGATTTACTTGTAGCATATAAGGTCAAATGTGTTTGCTAAGTCTTTCTTCTCCTGCCACAAATGTTAATGTTGCAGACAGTAAGAGTAACCTAAAAACACTTGTTGGTCAGTTGGGAAGGTCCCAAAAGAACATTTCATCGATTTTGTTCAACCTATGAAAAACCCAGAACGATAAGCAGGAAAATCATACAGTTATATAGTTGAAACAACTTGTACAGCTTGGTCTTTAGATGTTGAGCTAAGGAACAAGAAAGTTGTTGTCAAGAAAGCAACACGAAGCAGCGACGAAGCAACACACAAACACTGGAGATAGAACTTGAGTAATCACTTTCGGCTCGACGAGAGAAGTTCATACAGGGAAATTTAATTTTTCCGCGTGAGTGGCGCAAGAGAGACATTTGTTATTTGGGATATTATTAAGACCGGTCAATTAAAAGGAATACAATCCTAAAGATATATTTAAATTATATTGAACTTTTTAAGACCGAAGTTTTATAAAACTACGGTCCTAAGTTAGATTAAATTTAAATTTATATTGAAAATTTTAAGACCGGAGGTTTATAATACTGCTGTCTTAAAAGTCATTTAATTTTAGACCGCATGTTTTACAAAATCGCAGTCTTAAAATTTTAAGACTGAAGGTTAATAACACTGCGATCTTAAAAGTCAAATACTTTTTAATATTAAGGCGAAAGAAAGCAACAGCAACTAAATGAAAATAAAGAACACTGGAGATTGGAGAATAAGCTTTTTCTTTAATGGATAATATAGAAAAAAATAAAATATAAACTTAGTTCTTATTAATTTTTAGATTACTATGACAATATGCAAGTACAAAAGGAAAATAAGAATAACAAACTGAAAATTAACAAAAACATGCTTATAATGTGACTAAAAATCCGAACGCTTATTATCAGCTAATGTCTTGGAGATATCGGCTTCAGCAGCAACAATTTCGCGCAGGATATTAGCAACTTCCTGTATTATGCGCATCAGTTTCACTTCATCATCATCATCCGTAGGAGCGCTGAGACCAGGAGGTTGGAGAAGGGGAGCACTGGGACCAGGAGGCTGGAGAGGGGGAGTGGGAATCTCTTCGTGGTCTGAAGGCTGGAGGGGGCCGTCAACCTCTTCATCATCTGAAATAACAATGGGTCTAACGACCCATGACTCCTCCGTCGGAATAGAACACACTAGACCTAAACCAACGAGAGATCTAAAGAAGGCACAAGATTCAGGAGTACCCTTGTGAGGGGCTATCTTGTATCTAACCATTGTTTGAGTAGTTAGGGTAGAGAGCTACGTAATGTGGAGTTACAAGGTAATGAGGACTTAAGAAAGACAGAGAGGAAGCGTGAGGAGGATAATAAAGGCAGGACAATAGGAGTTAATACACAAAAGTGTATTAAGACCGTCATATAACATATCCACGGTCCTAAAAGTCTATTATTTATTATTTCATTAAATTGCCTTTAAGACCGATCATTTACATTATACCTGGTCCTGAAAGTCTATTAATTTTTTTTTCCATTCAATTATATTTAAGACTGATCATTTATCTTATAACCGGTCCTAAAAGTCTATTAATTTTTTTTTTAAAAATCATACATTTAAGAACGGATCTCTTACAATATCCGGTATTAAAAGTTCATTCTTTTCCAATGAGAGACACCAGAATCCTTACACTCTGTTCAAATGAATGATTCAGAGTCTCTTCGGCTTCCAGATAAACTTCCCAACTAGGCATCTCCTCGTAAATGTTTCCCGTGTTTCACATTCTTCAGGATTGCTTCTCTATTTAAACCCGTTGTTACTTTACTTTCTTCACATTATTCTCAATCACTTCTTCTACAACCTCCACCGTAATGGTCACTCCACTACTACCAAGTGTGCCTAATCATCGTCCTCACTCTCCACAACTACCAGGTGTGCCCAACCATCGTCCTCCCCCTCTACCCCAACATCCATCTCTGTACCCTCCTCCGCTGCCTCCAAACCCCTCCGCCTGACAGATGATGTAGCACCTCCTGGCCTGCGTTGCTCATATAGACTGACGCATGGGCCAAATGTTTCAAGTCTACCACGCCGTCAACAACAAGCTGAACATGTTACTCGACGCCAATGACGTCGAGTACACTCTTTTTTACGACGATGTCTCTAACCTCTTCTTCGATCCCTCCCTCCCCTTCGACAACAACAAGGGGGATTAAATATTTAGATTTTTTTAATGTTTTTTTTGTTTGTACTATTCCTGCCCCACAACGGGCAGGAAAAAATATTATAAATAAATTTCTTTTTTCTCCATATTCAATTGTCTATTCGAGTCCTTTCTTTATCTCAATTTTGTTTCAGACAAAAAAGAAACAAACAAAATCATAACTGAAATGTGATTAATGATTAAAGTTCACAGAATATAGTTAACAACATACAAAACAAAACGAAAAAAAAAGACAACTTTTACCTTTTAAGAATAAAAACAAACATCAGACAAAAAGGAAACAACAAAACCATAACATAAATGTGATTAACGATAAAAGTTCACAGAATACAGTTAACAACATACAAAACAAAACAAAAAAAAAGACAACTTTTACCTTTTAAGAATAAAAACAAACACAATGACAACTCTTCTCAAGGTTGGACCATCGTTGCCGTCGGTTTTACCACACCCAGAGTTGAAAATTTCTATTATCTTACATCTTTTCCGACAATGCTCTTCAACTTCTGGAGAGGTAAAACTGACAACAACGAGGGTCCTGAGCTTGAGTAGAACGCCAGAAACTCGAGTGTTCTTGAACCCTTATGATTTGTCTAAAAAATGAGTTATCATTTCTATTTAAAAGAAGACTATTAAGACCAAAAATTTAACAAATAGACAGTCCTAAATATCTAGTCATATTTAATTTAAAATTATTGAAGACTTTTAGGACCGGACGTTATATAAATAAGTGATCCTAAAATTGTTGCCATTTTTATGAGACTTTTAAGACCGGCGATCCAACAAACATACGGTCCTAAAATATAGTCTTATTTTTTTTTTAAGAAAACAAAGACCTTTAAAAGCGTCTCTTTATTAAATATGCGTTCCTAAGAGTGTCTCCATATTTATAAGACTTTTAAAACCGAAGATGTATCAAACATACGGTCCTAAAATCTAGGCTTATTTTTTTTTTAAAAAAACAAAGACTTTTAGGACCGTCTCTTTAATAAATATGCGGTCCTAAAAGTGTCGTCACTTTTTTTAAGACTTATAAAACCGGAGATGTATCAAACATACGGTCCTAAAATCTAGGCTTATTATTATTTTTTTAAAAAAAATAGACCTTTAGGACCGTCTTTTTAATAAATATGCGGTCCTAAAAGTTTCGTCACTTTTTTAAGACTTTTAAGACCGGAGATGTATCAAACATACGGTCCTAAAATCTAGGCTTATTTTCTTTTAAAAAAATAAAGACCTTTAGGATTGTCTCCTTAATAAATATGCGGTCCTAAAAGTCGCGAATACTTTTCAGAATCTCTTACTGCTATTTACAACCCTCCAAAACTCAAATCTCAAGCAATATCAACCATCCAATACGTTTAGAAAACCAAAATTACACAGGTTAAGAAAATTGTTCGAAAAAAATAAACAAATTTATTATATATTGAATTATACAAATTGTAAAATTGTTCATTTACAGCATGAATTTACAATTTCATGTAGTACTGTAATTACAATTGTTGCTCTACAAGCATATATTTACAAATGAATTAGTATTGTGATTGTTGTATTTACTTTAAGATGTCAGTAACATGTTGACAAAACACACTGCGTATGTGGTCCACCTCATCATCATAAAAGGAAGTATCAGAGGCAAACCTCTGTAAAATCAAAGAAAGAAACTGAATTAATTCGCGTGCATATTTCATATGTAACATTAAGCCAGAAACTGAATTCAGCCATAATATGTAACATCAAATACATTTACCTTTGCAGTGAGTTTATTACTTGGTTGAGTGATAATACCATACATGTGTTTCATTATGTACAGGCCACATAAGTTGGATCTGATTGGTTGTCGACAGGTCTGAAAAGAACAAGAAATATATATAAGATCGAGCATATATAGCTTACTGACCAACTTCATAAGGCAGTGTGCCAGTGTCCAAATATGTACTAACCTTTGGTGTGAGCCATTTAGGATCTTTGAGATCACTCCCTCGCTTTTTTTTTACCTGGATTTGGAAGGTCCTCATGGCACTATCATCAAAATCACAAATTTATCAATAATGTTCGCTGAAAATTCACATCAGGGATTTTAGACACGAGAATCAAAATGACATGCTTACTCGTTGATGATTTGCTGCAACAAAACCCTTGGTTGGCCGTGAGTGGAGCATAAGAATAACACCGTATGCGTGTCCATGCACAAGACAAGCAACTGCTAGTAGTTGCTAAAAATTCACAGCAGTAGAGTACTTAGTGATATATTATGCAGAATTAAGTGAATTGGAACAAGAGATCGATTGTAGAATTGTACCTATGGTGATGTGGGAACAAGTACTCCTTCCTTCTCACTTCACACAACCTCTTTGATATGTACTCCTGTCTTTCTTCCTTGGTGGTTGTGCTTGTATATATTGGGCACAATAATCCAAAATCATTGATTCTGCCATGTTGCTCCAAATCTTGATGCATGAACCTACAATAATGACATCGATCAGGGAATTAGTATATATGTATGTGTGTCTAAATGATGCATTTAAATTATGTAGTCATAAAAGAAGATACTTACTTAAAAAACATTTGAACAACTGCTAATGTAACCTCCTGTCCAGGAAGCAACATGGACTGTATATCAACAATGTCAAAGAAAACCGGTGTTGGATGAGGAACCCCTACTACTTCATCGATACCCCAAGATTGTAATGTAAATTCTCCTTTGGATATCATTTGAGATATTTTATCCTTAGCCCCCAACTCAGCAGTAGGGGATGCAGCTTTAGGAGGGGATGGAGATCAAGGAGGAGGTGGAACTAGAGGAGGGGATGAAGCATCAGGAGGAGTAGAGACATTTACAAGCTTCACTGACCAAGAGATGAAGGTTTCCTTGACATCACTCACATGTTTTAGTTGATCGGTTGGGAGAGGGAGAGGTGCATCAATGATCACCTCTTCAACTGACACTCTGACTTCATCATCAGCCATTTGTTTGTGGTGTACAGTTGATCCTAAGTTGTGGACAATCCCTTTAGCAACTAATTGTCTAGTTGGTTCTACCACATATAGGTCACAAAGTTGCTCTAACTGTTCAATAATGCAGCTCCTTCTGGTGCTCTACTGCACAGGTTCAGGTGTATGTGTGAAGGGAACACTGGTCTCTGGCTGAGAGCTAATAAGCATATTCATTTGATTCATTTCCTTCTTCATCTGCCTCATTTGGGATTCAAACAATTCTTTCAATGCAGCCTCTTTGGCCGCTGCTTCTTGATTTAATTTGGTTATGTTTGGTCCATCTCCTCCCGGGTAATCATACTTTGCTTAAGGTGTTTGGTTTTACCAAAGTATTCTTTTAGGCCTACCCGTCCTCCGATTCCCCTTCCTACCCTGAGTGATCCGGTTTTCCGGTCGCAACGGTTAGAACATCATTCCTCCCGCCTGACATAAAAGATCCCTCTGCTTCTTTCTTTTTAAGATCTTCTTGTAAGATACAGATAACGGGAAGCTTACTAATGAAACATGTTTAGTAACTAAAAAATAACAATAACGATACTTACAATTCTTTCAACAACTATACGAGTTTGTTCACTCATGTAGGCGCCTTTTTTTAGTCGCCGAATATACAACCACAAATCCTCGCGACATATTGGGGATGCCTGCTGATCAACTATAGCAGAAGGATTGGATTCAGCTTCTTCTTCCAATCTCTTCCGCTTGGCCTCCATCATTTCTTTTTCAGCCTTTGCATATCCGCCGCGAGAAGCCCTATGCGGGCAATCATTCTTTCTCCCTATCTCCTGTGCTTGTTCCCTTCTTCTCTGTGAATCAGAATTGAAAACAACTATTAATTATGAATTCAAGCCATCTCACTAACAGAAATTATAGAACTTTTGCTTCATATGAACCTCAAACATTAGTCAAATTCACTTCATCAAGTTTCAACATTTTATTTAAGGAAGATGTAGAATTGTATAGAACTAACATACTGACTTACTAATAGCAATGTCTAACCACTACCTACTATAACAGAACTAGCTAAGAATATAATAATGGTTAACATATCAGACATGCATATAACTAAGATATGTTCCTCTGATGCAGGACAAAGGATGGAAATATATACTTCTACTCACACATTAAACCATCTAACTAACAAGATTAGATGAATACAATAACATTCATATATCCGCACAGGTTAATAAGCAAACAAAAGGGCAAACAAAACTAAATATGAGCTCACCACAGCATCAGGAGTGGTCCGAAGTTGAACAAATTGATCCCAAATTTGTTGATCAGTATATGTGTACTTGTCCCAAGAATTATGATCTGGTTGAACCCTAGTAAAAATATAGGTGTTGGCTAGAAAGGTCTTAAATTTCCTCCACCGATCAGCACAATAAGACAATGTCTTGGCTTTCAACTTCTCAAAGTCAAGGACAGTGTATGAAAGCCGGATAGTGTCCTAAAGAGGATCCTTCACTGTGCGTTGGTCAATATTTTTCTACTCATCTATCAAGATGCTGACCTTGCGGCGTGCCATATAGTCGACAAAACTATTATATTCGTGTTTATTCGGACCGAAAGGTTCCAACCTATCATTAAACTGAATCTTGATATTTGACCCAGCGTTTCATTTTACGGATACGTTGCTCATGTGTTACTTCTACCACGGCGTGCAGGGCGGTCACGAGGCTCATTTTGAGAATAAGATGGTTGGTTTTGGCTCACACCACTAACATCAATAACTGGCGTTGACTGAACAGGGAGAGAATGATTTTCTTCATTCATTTTCGATAAAGGAAGAGAGATTGAGAGTGGTGGTGCGAAGGAGTAATGCCTGAGAAAGTAAGAGAGTAATAGAGGATGGTGGTGGTTGGCGAGGAATAGATGTAATGCAATAAGAAGTGGGGTTTCGCAAAGAGAACAGGGGTTTCAGAACTCAAACAAATAGATGTAAGTCGTAAGTAAGGTTTCGCGGAAAGAAGTAGATGTTTCCATTTTTAAGACTGGAGTAACTAAAATGACGGTCTTAAAGGTTAACATTTAAGACTGTCCGTTATTTATGTCCGCTCTTAAAAGTAATAAACTATTATTTTAAATTTTTTCATTATTTAGTACCGGGTATAAGTTACGTCTACTTTTAATAGTATTACCTTTAAGACCGTCATTTATATATGACCCTCTTAAAAGTTTTATACGATTATATTTAAATATTTCCTTATTATTCTTTACCGCAAAAAATATAAGTCAGGAATGTACGAGTTTTCTCTATTATGTAATCCATATTTTAATTTTTTCTAAACATTTTTAGGTTGGTTTTTTCAAGCGGCCTGAATATTATATTTAAGAATTGATATGTTAAAAGAAGTTCTTTATATTTACAAAATTGCCACCGGTTATATCTTTAAGACCGGTGCGTCGAAACTCTGCTGTAAATGAGGTGATCTTAAAAATTGATGCGGTCGAAGAAGTTTTTTATATTTACAAAATTGCCACCGGACATTTCTTTAAGACGGGGGCATTGATAATCCGCTGTAAATGAGGCGGTCTTAAAACACTTTTTTGCACTAGTGTACATACAAATCCCAAGGAAGAGAGGGGGGAAATAAAATCACAAGTAGGTCCCTTGAAATCAGTAAAATCACCATTGGAGAAAATATCTTGCCTGTCTGGAAGGTTGAAGGGGGTTTCGATATCAAGAATATCGGCACTAGTAAAAGAAGTTGATAGAATTCTTAAGGATGGTGTGTGGTCTGTGCGCAACTAAATCATATCTCGTCTTTTCTACATGTATTTTATTATCAACGGGGTTACCCCTCATCCTTGGGTTCAACTGGTAAAGGGGTCGGACACTCTCATCAAAGGGAGGGGGTTCGATCTTGAAGTTGGTCAAGGCCTTGGGTGAGGCATCTTAGCTCCTGGGTGTCTAGGTAAACGCATGAGGGAAATAGACGGTTCGCCCTGCTCAACATTGGTATCACCTAGGAGGAAGGGAAATTTCACCCTGCCCTTAGATTGTGAGTGAATCCAACCCTTTTCCTAAAATTTTCTTCTCATGTATAAAAAAAATATATCAACGGGGTTGGTATAAGAGATAAGCGGCTTGTGTCGCTTAAATAAAGTCTTGAGTTCAAGCCTTTATGAATGCAGAAAAGCCCTATTGGGAGACTCACCTAACATAGCCAGGTTCGCGACGTGGGTTGGATCCCAATTAGTTAGGGCGAAACTCTAGTTACTGGATGGGTAACCCAAAAAAAAAAATTATGAAACTGAAACCATAAATAAAATACATGTATTTTTTTTTGTTGCCCATCTAGTATTTATAACTTCGCCCTGAGTAATTGGAAGCGGACCTGCATCACGCACCTAGCTATGGTGGGTGAGTCTCCCAACAGGGCTTTTCTACATTTACATGACTCCAAAAGGAATGTCTAGAATAAATATTAAGAGAATGGCAGAGAGGATGGTTAGTATGTTAGAGCTTGAAGATCGATCCTGCTACAAAGAAAGTTTTGATAAACATATTGTAACTGGTTTTAGTGTGCCAAGACCAGAGAAGAAGGAGAACACAGATGTTAAAGTTTATAAGATTTTGTTTCCAATGTGGAAGGCTTGGCCATGAAAGTGAGACGTGTGATCGTCAGAGTTGTGGGGAAGGGAGCAGTAACCATCGGAATTAATTGATATAGTAAACTAAAGGAGTGATTTTTGAGTAATATATATATTAATAGAACAAATAGGAGAACAAACGGTGCTCCACTTTTTAGGGAATTAATTGATAGAATAAATAATAGGGTTATATTTTTAATTTGTTATTTTAATAACTAAGGGATATGGGGGTAATTTGATTCAAATTTTAAATCCATAATTATGACACATAATCTAATATATAATTTATTAAGTTCAATTATCGAAATTGAAATTTTTGTAATTCAACCTTTTTATATATATAGAGGAAGAAATGGGCCTATAAACATGTCATATGGAGGAAGGTTTGAAGCAAGGGCCTACACTAATTAAGAGCAACACAAATGAGCCCAAGGATCTTTTTTTGTCTGACCAAGTAATGACAAATGGTTTGGATTATGTGGGACACACCCGATCTAATGAGGTGTGGGCTTTAATGGGTAAGGTTCAGATGTTGAATATGAATGCAGATGCAATAGATTCAATGAGGCTTGAAACCTCAACTATCCAATTGGTTTCCTAATAAATTTTTTTGTTTTGGAATGTGAGGGGTGCCATTACATGTACATTCCCTAATCTAATTAAAGAACTTTCCAGATTTCATAGCTTGGACTTTGTGGCATTGTTTGAAACTAGATGAAATGATACTAAGGCTATACAAGTAGAAAGTAAACTTGGATTTACTCAAATGGAGTTGCTTGATGCTAAAGGCTACAAAGGTAGGATTTGGTTTCTATGAGCTACCAAGGTTTGTAAGGTGGAAGTTTAAGGCAGTCGTCTTAGTTCATTCACTTTGCCATTGAGAACCGTAATCATCAAGTTTGGGAATTAACTACTATTTATGTTAACCCACTCCTTGCTCAAAGATGTGAATTTTGAAGACAACTAAGGAAGTTAAGTAGTTGTGTTTGACGCCCTTGGTGCTTGGGGTGATTTCAACGTAACCCTCACGGTAATTAAATGAAGGTTGAATGGTTCGAGTAGAGGACTCAATAAAGACTTTTGTGACTTTGTAGCTGATATGGAATTAAACGACATTAGTACATTAGTTTTATTGGTCCACCATTTACTTGGCATAGAATGGGTATAGAGAGTCGAATAGATCAGGTTCTAGGTAGTAATGCTTAGTGTGAGGAGTTTCCAGATGCCATTGTGACACACCTCTCATGGAACAAATCAAATCTTATGTCATTATTTCTTAATCTGCAAGGTTTAGGGAGTACATTTCAGATTGAATGACCATTCCATTTTTTAGCTGCATAGGTGCTTCATGAGGATTTTAAGTGTTTCATGAAAGATAGTTAGCGGTCAAAACTTGCTAGGAATGCAAAAGTTTCACACTTTACTGAAGCTTGTCGAGATTGGAACAAGAAAACTTCCAGTTAAACTGCAGCAAGAAAGAAAAATTTCATTCGTAGAATGAATGGCATCACATGGGTAGAGGAAAAATATGGCTTGACATTAGAGCTTGCTAAACTTTAGTTCCCGTTATGGAAAGAGTTTGAGGATGTTCTCCTACAAGAATCTCTAATATGGGCATAGAAAGCACAATATGAATGGGTGATTCATGGTGATAGAAATACCCGCACTATTCGGGGCTGGGCAAACAATAGAAGGAGAACAATTTTTGTTGGTGCAATTTATAACAATGATGGTGAGTGGCTTTATGACTTAAATGAAATTAAGAAGAATGTTACTTCCTTATTTTCTTCTATGTTTATAGAAGATGGAGGGACACGTAGGCCTCTTGATTATATAATCAATTATCTCAAAGATTTGTGATGAGGAGTTGTAGTTGTTGGGAGGGGAGCTGGATATGGTTGAAACTAAAGTAGCACTATTCAACATCGAAGCTTTGAAAGCTCCAAGACCTAATAGATTGAATGCTTTATTTTTTCAAAGTTAATGGCCATATGTTGAACAATCGGTCAGTGATTTGTGAAAGGCTTGTGGCGTGAAGACTTTAGTATTGGCGTTATTAATAATATCATATGTTTTAATCCTAAAGAAAGAGCACCCAAAAGAGCTTAAAGATTTGAGGATGATCAATTTATGTAATGTTATCTTCAAAGTTATTACGAAAGTGGTTGCTAACATGTTGTAGAGTATAATGCTGAAGGTAATTAGTCCTAATCAATATAGCTTCATACTGAGTCGGAACAATTTGGATGACATAATTATTGCCTAAGGGGTGATTCATTCGTTGAGACAAATACAAGGTAAGAAAGGTTATGTGGCCATCAAGATTGAGCTTGAGAAGACATGATAGAGTGAACTGAGAATTCCTTCACTCTTATCTGTTAGAACTTAATCTTCCTCAGCACCTTATGGAACTTGTTACACAAAGTGCCACTTCTTTGTCTATGGACCTGTTATGGAATAGTGAGAAAGTGGGCTTGTTTTCCTTGATAAGAGGAGTTCGTATAGGGGATCCACTTTCCCCTTATTTATTTGTGATATACATGGAGTGCTTAGTGTACTTTATCATATAATTTACATATAATGGAAAATGACACCCAATACGACTCTATAAGTCTGAACCACCTCTTTCTCACTTATTTTTTACTGAAGATATTATTCTATTTGTTAAAGCATTGGTTTGATCAAACACAGGTAGTCAAACATTGCTTACAGGAGTTCTATAGTAGTTTGGCTTAAAGATTAATGCTAACAAAACTTGCATTTTTTTTCTTATAGAATGTTAATCATAATAGGCATATAGAGCTGAGTAACATTATGGGGTTTCTGTTGGTTATGATTAGTTTTGATGATGTCTTATATAGATGCCATTAGCAAGAGCAAAAAGTTTGTATCATATACATTGTCTAATTGCTACATTTAATGTAGATTTGTTCATGTGGAGAAAGGACAAGAGAATAGAAGAAAGAAAAAGTTGATTCATGGAGAATAATCAAGAAGAGAGAAGAAAGAAAGAAGAACTTGCTGAATAAACTGAGAAAATCATTATACAAGCTCTTAGTTTGATTCTTGAAGTCTCCAAGATCAAATGGAAGTTGGGATGGCTCAATTCAAAGTTAAAACAAGCATATATCAGGTTCTGGATGAGCAAAATCGAGCCAGATACTCAAAAGTCAAGTTTACTGCATTACAGGAAGTGATCTGCCTCTGGATTATGAGCAAACTCGAGTTTAGGACACAAAACTCGAGTCTGGAACTGTCAAAACTCGAGTTAGTCACTTAATGACTCGAGTTTGTAGCGTCTTCAGCAACTCTGGTGTCTCTGGATCAGCAAAACTCGAGTTAGCCAATGTAAACTCGAGTTTGGAACTCAAAACTCGAGTTAGTCACTTAATGACTCGAGTTTAGCAAGCTTTCAGCAACTCTGTCCAACTCTGTTTCACGATCAGAACTGGCGACCTCTGGTAATTCGATGATATCTCCCAAACCAGAGATCGGTTTAAGGTGAAATCAATTTTGTATGAAATTAGACATCCAATGCGTCATTTGGACAAATTTTCATGCTCAAAGAAGCTGAGATGAGAAAGCTACGAATTTTTGAAGTTGACCCATCCGTTAACGCCACACAGCAGACCAAGCTTCAATGATTTGAGTGTATCTCACAATCTGCACATCAGAATGAGCTGAAATCGGTGGCATATGAAAGTAGACTCACATACCTTTCCAGAAACATAAAGATCATGGAAAAAAAAAATATCAAATGAGTGAGATATGATCTTTGAAAGTTGACTATAAGTTCAAGATGCTGCAAAAACTCTGGCAAAGAACAACCTTCATTCATCAGATCATAACTATCAGAATACACAGTGAGTTTGGAGCTGATTCTTCTTGCAATGGAAAGAAAACTTAAAGAGCTTTATGGAGATAGGTACTGGATTCCAGGGATTGATCTTTATCAGGTCAGAAAGCAAAGAACTTGTGAGAAGGATGTTTGACTGAGCCATGGAGAAGAAAACTCGAGTTTGTGTTAGCAAACTCCAGTTTTAGACTTGACAGAAAGATATTTAATTTTACATAAAAACCAAACTCGAGTCTACATAGACAAACTCGAGTCTGTACAGACACATAAATGAATCCAAAATTTTCACATTAAGCTAAACTCCAGTTTGCAAATCAAACCTGAAGTCTGGAAGATACAGAGAGCACTCAGAATCCCAAGCAAGCCAAACTCGAGTCTAGATTCCCTAACTTGAGTTTAGACCAAACAGAAAGGAACCCAGAAAACTCAATAGACTCCCAAACTCTAGTCTGGCCTTCCAAACTTCAGTTTGCACTTGACCTAGATAAACCTCAAATATTTCGGTAGTCACTGAAACTCGAGTTTGCTTCCCAAACTCAAGTCTGGATCATACAGAAAAATCATCCATTTTGGCTACACTACAAACTCCAGTCTATGACCCTAAACTCGAGTCTGGAAAATCACGAACTTAGGCTTGTTTTTCAAACATAGACCCAAACTCAAGTTGATCACTAATTGACTCGAGTTTAGCTTCCGGACCAAAATTCCATCCCAAGTCCAGAGCCCAATAAACTCGAGTTAGCTTTTACAGACTGCAAGTTTAGACCACTAATCAACAGACATGCTTTCTGGATGAACCCCAAACTCGAGTCTGGAAGAACAAACTCGAGTTTGCATTGGGAATTTTGAAAAATCAAATGATGTTGATTTGTGAAATCTTAATGGGTCTTCCTGAAATTATTTCCTCATATGATATTATTGTTTCTAATGTCCTTGATGAAGTTTTGAGTGTTTTTCAGATAAGGTTTAGCCAAGATCAAGGTGAGATCAAGATCCAGGATAAATGCATTAAATGACGAACCTAGAACAGGCCTGATCCTTCTCCCTTATCCCAGATGTTCAGCTCAGACCGTTGTAACTCATAAGAATCATCTCAAACGGTCAAATTAAAATTATGGAATGACTAAAAATCTGGAAGACCTTCTGCAACAATTAAATTCCAAGATTCCAGTTAAGAATTCAAGAATAGAGCAAAATATGCTACTGCCAGTTTTCCAGAATTGCAGCTGAACATTAGAGAAGAAAATGCAACGGCTAGTTCCTCTTCTTCATCTAAATAAGAAGCCCAGAAACGAAGAACAAGAGACACAGATACAAGAGGGAGAACAAGAACAGTGACGTGAGCTTACACAGTGAAAATGCCAATATTCTAACGTCTGCTTCATCTACTCTCTGAATATCTCAATGATCATATATCTAGCTTAGAGAGTGAGATTATATGTATTGTGCTTCAGTGTTTATTCACTTACTTCTGAAAGAGAAGATTCATTGTAAACATCCTATTATTTTGAGAGTTACTCAAGATTGGGTGATCTTGAGTGGGAAACACTTTGTTGTGATTATAGCTTGTAAGGGGAGTGAATCCGAGTGTGGGATTACTTCGAGTACAGAGTGTGTAATCAAGCAAGTGAATTGATTACAGTTTGTAAGGGGGAGTGAATCCTAGTGAGAGGATTATTTCAAGTACAGAACATGTAATCAAGTTCAAAGCAAATAGTGGATTGAAAATCTCAAGTGAAGCTTGGGGACTGGACGTAGGTTAAAGATTAGACCGAACCAGGATAAATCATAGTTTGCATACTCTCTTCCCTTATCTTTTACATTTCCAGTATATGTTCATCTTTGAATATCTAATTGTCAATTTATAAATTGCGAAAAGTTTTTTTAAAAAAGTTCCTAAAGCTTATCAAACACCCAATTCACCCCCCTCTTGGGTGATAGCCAGGTCCAACAGTTTCAAGTAACTGCTGACTTGGGGAAAGTATCTTGGAGAGCCTCTTTACTATAAAAGTGTCACTAAAGATAGCTATCAGGATGTCATTTGTAAAGTGAGGAAAAGACTCTCTAACTGGAAAGTGAATTTCCCTCTCACTAGCTAGCAGAACAACCCTTATGGCATTTGTTATATCCATAATTCTTGGGTATACATTGCAAACGTCCTGTATTCTAGTAGGAGTATGTAATAGTATCAAGCAAAGCAATATCAAGTTCTTTTAAGGCTGTACCAAAGAAAAATGTAAGTTCCATTTGGTGGATTGGAGCACGATTTACAGGTCTAAGAAGAATGGAAGGCTGGTTCTAAAGCACTTATGGCACCAAAATCAAACATAGATGATGAAACTTGGTTGGAACCTTATCCATAAACGAGAGGATCTTTGGATGAAGGTGATTCAGAGCAAATACAAATGTGCAGATGATCTCCTTCCACGAAGTAATGTTGACTCGCTTGGGTCTAACACATGGTACGATATTAAACACTTGTGGAAATATGTTCTAGAGGGGTCTAAAATTTGACCACTTGATTTCCATTTGTTTGACAATTTTTTTAAGGCTAAATTATGCAAACCTCCTAAAATTTAGGTTAATTGCATATACTTTTCCTGGCCATTCAAATTTTAAACTTAACTATAATTTTTAATTTTTTCGTTATGGATCCCTTTCTAATAGTTTATCTTTTCTTTTTTCATGAAAACTATTGTACAAAAGATTAGCGTGTGATGTTGGGATATTACCAACATTTCAAGTCTTTCAAGAACATCCAAGAGCTCATCATGGTGTTGGGATCATAAGGAGTCTACATTATTTGATATTATGTCCTCCGACCTTAGTATGAGACTTATTTGAAAAATTGATCTTGACTCCAAATATAAGACATAGTTTTCATATTTAACAATTTTTTTTTAATTTTCCCTTATTAATGCTTTATCAACAATATTCAAGAATGAGAGACTGAGGAAAATGATTAGGATATTTTAAAAATTACATGTCATATTAATTAATTTTTTTAATCCAATCAAATCACATAAATATACTTTTCTTATCCTTCTTTTTTATTTTATTGTGCTTTTTCTCGTAGTTATAAAGATTGGAAAGTGGATTTCTATTCGATGGCATAGGAGCAAGAAACTTAGAAAATTAAAAAAAAAAGGAGGTTGGATGGGTTAGATCTCTGGGAAGTATAACAAGAAAAAACATAGTGCACAATGTCTTGAAGGCATGGGCAGTACTTTCCTTTAAACTTAATTCGCCCCCACATATACTTATCTTATAGGTGCAAGTTGAACTGACACGCGAATTTCCTGTAGGATACAACAAAGACCCTTGAGTATAGATTGCACTTTTAATACTCAAGTAAGGCAACAATGTCTTTTACAAAATGATAATTTGATTTTATATTTGTGTGTACTCAAGGACAAAGGTAATGTGTTTGATCTCTTGTTGTGTGACTTTGGATGATTCTTATTATCTGCCACAAATACAGTGATAGTGCATGATATTTATAGAGATAAACTCTTGAGCCTCGTCGATTTGAGGTTCTTGGAACTAAACCTGTCGGCTACTGAGGCTCTAAGGGATGGAAGGATTATTTCACTAAAGCGAGAGAGAGGAAGGAGGGCGAGTCATTTAGTGGAATGAATGAAGATGAGGACTTGGAATCTGATAATGAGGAGGATGGAATATCATACTAGTAAAGGACTAGGAAGTATCCATCGCGGAAAGTTTCATTGGAGGAGTATACAACATGGTGTAAGTTGTACATGAATTCTCTTATTATTTCTTGTAGGATACAACAAAGATCCTTAAGTATAGATTGCACCGTTAATACTCAAGTAAGAGAACAATGTATTTTACAAAATGATAATTTAACTTTATATTTGTGTGTACTCAAGGACAAAGGTAATGTGTTTGATCTCTTGTTTTGTGACTTCTAATGATTATTATTGTCTGCCACAAATGCAGTGATGGTGCATGATATTTATAGATCATGAAGTGATACCTTGAAAGTTGTGTCTCTTAAAGCAACACCTCTTCAATTAAAAGTCATGTTAGATTTATGAACCCTTATAAACCAACATAACTTAAATAACCAATTGTCATTTAAAATAACTTTTTATGAAGAGTTACATCTTTATAGTATGTAGAATTTTCTAAAAAACCAAAACAACATTCCACCAAGTAGCATTTACCACACATTTTCATATGTTTCTTTAGAAACAAAGGATATGAATTTGATAACTTTTAATGTTATAATTATTTACACAACCCTTAACATAAATTCCTTCATTTATAAGGATATGACTTTTTAACAAACACATTTATTCATTTTAAAATATTCCAATGTTGTATTATTAGATGGTTTTGCACTATATAAAATCCAAGTTGAACTATTCAATATATTATTTGAATAATATACTAGGCCTATGAATATTAAGACAATTTGTATAAATTATAGGGATAAGTACCAATTTTGCTACGGAAGTTTTCCTCAGGGAGCACTGGTAAGATGAAAGTTTTTTTTGTCTCATTTTTGCTATGGAAGTCTGAAAAACGTAGCAAAAATGCCTTGCCATCATGGAATCGCCATGTCGACTGTTAAAATGACACATGACATGCCATGCAAGAAGAGAAATTTGACACATAGGTTGTCGTCTCCCAAGCTGTGGTTGGTTAGGTCATTACATGAAGGGAAAGAAAGCTTCGTTCAGAGTTGAGGTTAAAATTCGATCTACAAAACCATGGGTGAGTCCAAGGCAAGTTCCATGCATGGGAGCCAGTGGAGGGTGGTGCGGTTAAGACGAAGAGGTCAAGAGCTACAATACAAGGGACAGGTAAGGATCTATCTTGTGGAATCGTGGCTCCTTTGTGTACGTCATGGACTGAGCAAAACCCAGGGCAAAGATTCTTTGGCTGTCGAAACTATCAACAAGTATGTTAGTGTTTATTTAATTGATGGATGTTTGTTAAATTTCATGATAATGGTGATGGCTGATGATGGTATTAATGGATGATGGTGTTAAAATTACACATGAACTTTTAAGTTAATGGTTGATAGATCATCAAGTTTGGCTCATCGGCGACACGATCTCATTTGGTTGTGAAAATTTTGAGTTACGACAATTGGTTTTAAAATACCAGTCGTCGTAAGTTTCCACTACTGTTTTTTGAAAAACTAGTCATGGAAACTCAAAATTTTCACGACCAAATTTTGAGTTTCGACAATTGTTTTTTCAAAAATCAGTCGTTGAAATTCAAAATTTTCACAACCAAAATTTTAGTTTCAATGATTGTTTTTTTAAAAATAGACGTCAAAACTCAATTTTCATGACCAAAATTTTGAGTTTCCATTGCTAGTTTTGAAAAAATAGTCATTTTAAGTTTCAATGACTGGCTTTTCAAAACCAGTCGTCGTAACTCATAATTTTTACAAACTAGTTGAGATCGTGTTGCCGATGAGCCAAACCTAACGATCTGTCAGCCATTAACTCCAAAGTTCATGTGTAATTTTGCATCAAAAAAAAGCATTTCGATCGAACTCAGAGAGCTCAACAAAAAGCAAGAAAAAGCTCAACAAAAAATATACTTCACATGTTTTCAAAGATTTCATACCTAAAAATCAAGGACCAATCTCTATTACCAACTTAGAGAGCACATGCGCCACACAGTCGCAATTTCATTGTTCTCTTTCTTCCAATAGGACTACTTGCCAACTCACAAAACACATGCGCCCCACTTTCTCCCGATTTCACTACTTAATTTCCCCTTCATTCAGCGATGTGATTTCACCTCTTTCTAGTTCTAGTTGTGTCGATTGCTCTGTTCCTCTGATATCATTTAATACCGTCGCCCATAACATATGTGAGAGGAGGAGCTTATGTGTCAACTATGTGTCACATTTCTCTTCTTGCATGGCACGCCATGTGTCATTTTAACGGTTGACGTGGCAATTTCGTGACAATAGGGCATTTTTGCTACGTTTTTCAGACTTCCATGGCAAAAATGAGATAAAAAAAACTTCTGTTTTACTAGTGCTCCCTAAGGAAAAGTTCTGTGACAAAATTGATACTTATCCCCTAAATTATATAGAATTTAAGTTATAGTATTCGTAATTATAAATAATATATTTTGTTATTAAATTTAATTTGATGGTAATATTAAGTATTGGAATTATCAACTAGGAAAAATTAATCCACAACTCCCGATTTTAAACAAGGTCCCGTAATTTATTTTGTTTGAATTGAGCTTTTTGATAACTTTAATTTATAGCCTTTATGAAACTCCATTTATATAAATGTGCATATGTTAAAATAGTGTTAAATGTAACGAATAAAATTTCGTGAAGTCCATAAAATTTTGTAAATTAAAATTAATAGTTTCTACACTCGATAATGAATGTCTAAGGGATCAACTTATGAGGGCCCAATTTAAAAAAATGAACTACAAAAACTTAATTCAAAATTGAGGTAAATTATAATGATATGCGGATTAAGTTTTCATATAAACAATATTAATATGATTATCAATATTTTTTAAACTATATTAGGATTTAATTTCTTGAAATTCATAATTCCAACCATGTCCACCTTATTCATATTATGCAGCTTGCCAATAAACGGAACTAAAAATGATAAACAACCAAATTGAGTAAGATAATAAATCTTTTTAAATAAAGTAACGTTTTCTAAAATTTAAAAATAAGCTAGGATATTATGTACAGAATTGTATACATAATGATTTGGGTTAAATTACATCAAAAACTGAAATATTTTAATATTACTCCAGATTGTAAACTAAATTTTGGTGAATTTAACATTTTAAAATATATTTTAGTAGTACTAAGTATTCCAAAATAATTTTAGTGTAATTTCACAGTCTTTAAAATATTTTCTATGTATCCCACAAAAGTTATTTTTGAATTTAGAAGTATGACATGTACTGTATGAGTCTTGAGATCTAACTCATCTAAACTTTTGATTATATAAAATAATATTTTTCCCCAATAACATACACCCTAAAAAAATATTTTAGGAGGTTGAATCCTCTAAAGTTATTTTCTAAAAATTATTTCAGAATCATGGAGTATCCAGAAAAACACTTCAAACTATAGCCCAAAAATTAGTTGAAATCTAGTTGCATCTATAATTAGATGGCATTACCGGGCGATTGGAATATCTGAGCTGGTTGGGAGAGATGATGGCGAGTTCCAAGGCAGTCTCGTTCCTGAAACGAAACCTTCAGAGCCCGCGCCTCCTCACTTGCTACCGAGGCTTGTGCTCTCTCCCTGAGAGTTCTATGAATGATAATGTTGACGATGAAGTGAGCTCTCTCTTCACTCTTTAACTTCTATGCTTCTTCGCTGTGCCAGTCGTTCGCGATCGCGAAATTCTTACTCTTACCCACTCTTTTCCAGGTGCTTGTTGAAGGAAACGCAGCTTCCAGAACGGCGATCCTCAATAGACCCTCAGTTCTCAATGCTATCAATTGCACAATGGTGTGTTTCCTTAATTTACCTTCGTCATCACCGTTTGAGACGTGTGTGTGTTCATCTGCTACTGTTTCAAATACATTGGGTCTTTTTGTGTGTTTTAGGTTGTTGCGTTTAATCTCAGTTGGTAAAACTGTTTATCTTGAATGTTCATTGGATCCAATTATCTCAAATGAATCAATGTGTCGTCTGACGTAATGTATGCGTTTGTGATGCTTGTGAAAATATCGCCATGAATTAACAGGCCGATCCACGGTATCAATTTTTTCAATTCATGATGCCATCTAACTTCTTTTATTTAATTAATTTAAATTTTTTTGTTCAAATGATGGTTGGTTTTGTTGTGTTGGACAAGTAAGTTAGTTATTGTGCTTGATAGCGGTTGACATGGGAGGGTGGGAATTCACAATATGTGGCTTGGTGGTGATAGAGTGAAAAGGGGAGAATGAATATGAAACTCTGCCATTTTACAAATAACCCTTGACAATTATTTTTTATTTTTTTATTTTTTAACTTCTACTAAACAAGAGGAGTGAAATCATCTTTCAAATTGCTCCTCTTCCACCTTATTTATGTTAATAGCCTTAAGTGAAGGCTACAATATTTTGCAGTCCTCGTAAGTTTTACACTATTTCTCTTTTTATACCTTCTATTGTCAAATTAGTCTTCAACCCTATTTGCACAGCTTTCTTCTACAATTCCATAGTGGCTTAAATCTTACACCTTTTCTGTGTATTAAAATATTTTACTTTATGATTTTGTTATAATTTGACACTTACTAGGGAGTGACATGTTTTTAGATATTCTCTTGGTTTTCAGGCTGCTAGACTGCATAAACTTTGCAAAAGTTGGGAAAACAATCCTGATATTGGGTTTGTGATGGTGAAGGTAATAAATATTTTCCATTATTGTCTTCTGTCCATCTGACTTATTATGTGTAAAATGATGACAAAGGTTGTGTCTACTCACATATTTATCTACATGCCATTTACACAATCCTTTTTGAATTTTTAAAGGGTAGAGGGCGGGCATTTGCAGCTGGTGGAGATATTGTTGCTCTTTACCGTTTTCTAAATCAAGGTGAAAGATAAAAATTTACTTTTTGGATTGATAATGAAAGTTTATGCTTAATTCTACATCTTTGATGCCATTCATCTTTCCTAAAATGTATGTTTATTTGTTGACTACCTCTTAAAAATAGCCATGAGTCTTCTCGCAAGTAACATATCTTGTGAAGTGAGAATATTACTTAAACTAAATGCTGAATATTGGGATGACATAATATTAATCATATTTCAAGCTTTTTGGAAAACAAAAGACACTATAAATTTAGGTACATAAAAACAAATGTACCTCTTCATAGCTTGATCGTCCTCACAATCAGCTTAATGCTTCAACACAATTGTTGGTTTAGGCTGAAATATATTCATCGGGATAATGAATCAGGCTATTGAATTTCTAGCTCCAAGAGCAGTTAGAGATAACCATCTTTTGACTGTGTTGTCTGAGGCACCGTTAGAATTGGAGTGCATTTAGATATGGATGGGCGTTTTGTTCTCCTTACCGTAAGTAAAATGCCACTTTAAATTCATCAAGAAGGCACATTAATATGGAATCATTGGTCACTCTGTTGAGGACTTATTTAAAAGGTATGTGTTATCACTTCATGGCATATGTATCTCCCAATTATTCATTTTGACACATTCGATTTGATTTTATGGTCCTTTGTACTGTTATAAAATTTCAGCTCCATCTGTTAATTGTCAAAAATAAGGAGAGGAAGAGAGCAGGGTTCTTAACTTACAATCTGTTTCTGCAATATTTTGGGTCAAGAAATACAAAGGAATTTTCTTAATATGTGCCTTTGTCACTGAATAATATATTTGAAGAGTTGGTTGTTGATAAAATATAAAATGACATCATGCATGTAACTAATTTAACAAAAATTTAGCATCCAAGGTAAGAAACTTGGTTGCGCTAGGTTGCCCCCCCCACCAAAAGTATCTACTCTTCTTGTCATGTTTTGGTCGTATCAATTTTCTGTTTGTTGTTCAACAGGACAACAGGTATTTTATTATTGCTTTAAATTTGTGTGCAGGGAACTTGGAAGCATGTAAGGAATTTTTTAGTACAATATATAGCTATATCTACTTTCTTGGTACATATTTGAAGCCACATGTGAGTACATCATTTGAAGGAATTAACAATATGTTACTTTTATTTTTTTTGTTAGATGTATAACTGTGATCTAAATATGTCCATGCTTTTATTTATGACTACTAATTCAGTTAGAACTTGATTTTTGAACTCCTGTCATTATGTGACCCAAGGGATTAACTTAACAAGACTTATAGCTTGTAGCTTAAACAAAATTAGGCATTCTGAAGGAGAAAAAAGTTGCCTGCTGTCTGCATTAGGTATTGTTATCAATTAATTGCTGCTGAAATTTCATGCTAATTGCTGACAATGACAATTAAAGCAGCAACATTTAGTATATTTTTTTCTTTTTCTCTATTATTAGAAAGAACATTTTGCTTCACAGTGAATTAATCTCGTACTTCCATTTTTTTTTTTTTTATTCCTTGGCAATTATAATTTAAGTTGTGGACTGTCTCTTGTATGATGTCTTATCCTCCTCTCTTGTTATTCTCTTTATTTCATTTAAAATTTTTTTATGCCTAGAATAATATGAAATACCACATAATTTTACTTTTATAAGTTGTTTATCAAGTGTTAAACGAGGTGGCTGTTCCAAATTGTGCTTGTTGAGGAAGTAAGGAGGGCAAAAGTTAATGATTAAGGAATCAGATACCAAGAAAATATAGGATGTTTTGGCGTATGGTAAATGTAGGATTATTGAAAGACTTATTTACTCTTCACATAAATCTGACCCCTCAACCTCTATACTGTTATTATAACTGCACAAGGACAATGCACATCTTTTTAGTTTTCTTGGTGTAGTACAAGTAATTGTGTTCCTTAACTTGCAAGACTTTCTAAAATTCTGAAATTCTCTTAATAGTAAACTCTTGTCACCCTACTGATATTCCTAATATCTCATAAAAAGTTTGACAAATTAATTTTTATGTTTATTATTTTGACTTCCACCTCTGAACACAATCATTTGATAAAATGTTTCATTCTTGCATATGCATGAAAATTTATAGAGACAAATTATTAATACATTCATGACATGTTCTGTTCATATGTTGTTTAAAAAATATCAAAAACAAAGGTTCAAGTTTATGGTTATGCTAGCTAGATGCCTATGAAACAAAACTTATGCGGTAACTATTTTTGGCAGGTAGCTCTTCTAAATGGTATCACCATGGGTGGTGGAGCAGGAATTTCAATTCCCGGGACATTTCGGGTTGCAACAGACAAAACTGTATGTACTGGGGCATTCTTCAGAATATTAATACTGTTAAACTAAATGATTCTTCCATTCTTGACATTGTTTCATTATTGAGCATTCTAAATTTCAGAAAACAGTTTCAATTAGTTTTACAGCTATGAGAGACAGAGAAGGTATTGTTATAGAACTTCATCTATTCTTTGGACTTAGCATTAGAGCTTGACGCTGAACGGGTTCACATTAGAGATGTGCACCTTATGTACTCATCCCTCTAATAGATGGATGAGCACATTTTTTTAATTTTTCTAAATTTAATTTATTTAAATTAAATTGTATGCTGCATTTTGAAATGTTTTTTTGCACCCAATATCTCAAATTAATTAGTTTCCAAGATACAGGAAAAATATTTTTGAATATATGGCTGGTAAGTAATTGATTTGATATATTAGGTGCAAAAAATATTTTGGGATGCAGCATATAATTTAATCTAAATAAATGAAATATAAAAAAAAAAGTGCTCATCTCTCTCTATTAGAAGAATGAGCACATAAGGTGCACATAAGAGATGTGTGCCTAATGTGAACCTTGAACGCCTCAATTATTCTTTTGTACATTACATGTGCAGGGGAAATTTTGATATTGTACAAAATTACTTCCTTACATATTTATCTCAAATTGGTCACTTTTATATCATTGTGCTTAATAAGTCAATGGAATGCCCGTGTTAGTGAATCACATACATTTGGGAACCCTAGTCTACTAAATGTTTCATTTTTCTTTTATGTGACATGCATATATACAATTGAGTGCCTATGCTGAGTTCCGTTGTACCTTTTCCCACTTTGCAGATTTTTGCTACCCCAGAAACTCTTATTGGATTTCATCCTGATGCCGGAGCTTCCTTTTACCTTTCACATCTACCTGGACATTTAGGTGAGATGATGGTTATATCATGTATTTTCCATTGCCGTGGTCCAAGTTACTGAAGTATATGAATGGGTTGGGTTATATGATCCATTTACATGAAGATAAACCCAGAAGATATTAAAAGTTCTACTTGTGCGCTGCTATGTACTCTTTGATATCAGTTTGTTGTTGGGAGGGTGTTTTTCTTTCTTTTTTTTGGGTCCAATTCTGCAGGAAGGAAATTCCAAATCCTAATAGATAGATGTGGGAAATATGAAAATTTTGAATTCGAGATGCTGAATTCCTATCCCTATTCTTAGTTAAGATGCCAAGTTTTGAAATACAACATGGAATTGTTTGATAAACTAATTGTTAGGTAGGTTAGTTAGATCAAATAGCTGGAGCAAAATTCAGGATGCTGAATTCCTTTCCCCATTCTTAGTTAAGATGTCAAGTTTTGAAACACAACATGGAATTGTTTGATAAAATAATTATTAGGTAGGTTAGTTAGATCAAATAGCTGGAGCAAAATTGAGGAGTTCAAACTATCAGACATATGCAAATGTTGTAGGATTAAAAAACAGAATTATGATTAATAAAATCCTTTTTAGTTATTCTTTGTTTTTACTGGTTATCCTTGTTTTCAGGCGAGTACTTGGGTTTAACAGGGGAAAAACTCAATGGAGTGGAGATGATTAACTGTGGGTTCGCGACACACTATACATTAAGTGCAGTTCAGTACCCTGCTTGCTTGTTATTTATATCCATTATCCTTGCCTTTTCAGAGTATAGAACGTCGAAAGCATTTTTTTTATGTCTTACAGAGGCTTCCATTGATTGAGGAACATCTGGGGAAATTGATAACTGATGATCCTTCTGTGATTGAAACCACTTTAGAGAAGTATGGCGACCTTGCCCAGCCAGATAGTAGAAGTGTACTTCAAAGGTTTGTCCTGTCTCACACAATAATGCTGTCTGATGACAACCTTTTCTTATCCTTGATAAAGAATTTATACAGTGGAGTCCTTCTATATCAATAGAAGAAAAAGAAACCAAGAAAGTGAAAATCGTACTAGCTGTAAAGCTCCCTCCATACCCTGCATACTAGACAACAAAGTCGCAAAAGATGACCATAAGAATAGCCCACAAGAAGTTCACAAGACATTCTGTTAAAAATTAAGTTGTCTTGGATGTGCATTGACAACTGTACAAGGCTTTGTTTGGTAATGCTTCATGTGCTTTATGATAGAAAATGGATAATATTTTTCTTTTTGCCATTGCTTATTGCATCTTAGAGGATGCTTTTCACAGCAGCTGTTACTATTATACCTTTTCATTTTTTTGGGGTGAACTCTATTATAGATTTAAAATGCCAAAATTACCATTCTATTTTAATTTTATTTCAATATTTACCCTTATATGTTGTTAGGCTTTTATGCTATCATCTACACACCCACATTTATATATGGGGAAGGATGCCTCTTCTAGCCTATAAGCACGCACACATTGATAGTTCTTGCTAATATACAATTTCCTCAATCAAGTGATAAATGTACTTATTCATAACCCAATAAAAGTAACGGAGAAGTAAATAATATACCAAATTGTTATTATAAGGGTTCTTGTTAGGGACACGTGTCATCTTTTGGTATATTCTAGAAGGAAGAAGCATCTTTAGGAGTTAAGAAGTAGTTAATGTCAGTTTGTATCAGTTTAGGGGAATTATTATTATATTATCTTTTTAATAGCAGTTATTATAGGCAGTTAGGATTACATAATTCTATATATTTATGTAATACGTTTTATAAAGGGGCATGACAGAATATTTGTGTGAATTACTTTGTATTGGCTAGAGTTGCAGATCCTGACTCTAGAATTATCCCTCTTTTCTCTTCTTTTCTTAATTCTGCAAGTCCTAACCGTTCTCTCCATTTTTTCCCCACAGCGAAATGTGAAAACAAAGTTATTTCAAGCATACAAGTACAAGGCTTATTATGCTTTGTCATTTTACATATCTATACCAAGTTTAAAAAGTTCTTATCAGACATCATATTTGTGCTCTTGATAGAAGCCAAACCATATTTTTGCATGGTCTAAAGCTATTCCGCATCACCAACTCTTGAAATGCCAGAGCAGGATCTACTTGTCATATTAAACTTGAGATTTCAGTTAATTTGTTTCTCTTATGCAATTTACGTGGAAAGTAAGTTTTACTAATTATTATTATTATTATTATTATTTTTGTTTGTTTACTTTAGGATTGAAACTATAGATAAATGCTTTAGCCATGACACAGTTGAAGAGATTGTTGATGCTTTGGTAAGATTTACATCTTCCTTTGTATTTGAGAATCTAGCAATTTGAATATGAGACTTTTCACTGAAGTAAATTATTTTATAAGTACTTCAGAATTAAGCTCTTTTATTATCTATGAATATGACATTTTCTCCATCCAAGTAATTAAGCCCTGCGAAAATGAAACCCTAAGCTTCTAAAAGAAAAAAATAAATCAAGAAAATCAAACACTGAACTTCTACATAATTTCTTTTATTGCCTGATGTTCCTTGTAAAAGCTGCTACAGATTTTAAGTGTGATACTGTACCACTTTGGCATACTTTTTTTTTGTTGGTTCTTATTAGTCCTTCATATCTTTTAGGCAAGTGAGGCAAGTCAAACAAACGATCCCTGGTGCACAAGTACCCTGAATAGAATTAAAGAAGCCTCTCCATTGAGCTTGAAGGTTGCCTTGAGATCTGTAAGTTTGTTTTCCTTATAAAAAAAAACCGTTTGAATCTTTTTTTTGTCTTCCCAATTCTTTTCTGATGAGAAGAAACCAGCGACTATTATGAAATTATGATGCATTTCTTCCATTAACTGTTGTTAGATAAGAGAAGGTAGATTTCAGACTCTTGATCAGTGCTTGTCACGTGAGTACCACATGTCATTACAAGCAATATCTAAGAAGATATCTGGTGACTTTTGTGAGGTATAGAACTTTTTTGTTTCTTGCAAACGCTACAAATCAGTCTTTAATTCCATGCTGTAAAATGATTTGAACATCTTGTTAGGGTGTGAGAGCGCGCGTGGTGGACAAAGACATGGCACCAAAGGTACCTATTATTTGTGTTACTTCTTTTAGTCCTTATTATAAAGATCTATTAAGTATTAACAAAAATAAAGACCTCATATTAAAAATTATTAGGAATGTTTTTAAAATTTCATAATCACCCACAATGAAGTTCATTAATTAGAGGAGGTTCTATAATTAATTAGGAAGTTGTTTAGTTGGTTAAAGAATGTCAAAACACCATTAGGAATGTCCTTATTATATAACAAAGACCAAGGAGAGTGCCAATGGTTTTGTAGTCTAGTGGCATGAAAACTTCCTTGTAAGTGGGAGCTATGTTGCACCGATACTGATATGGCGTTTTCGAGGCGTTGCCGAAACGTGACTTCAAAAATACTAATATTTCGAGATGTTCCGAAACTTCTTAGTGTTAAATAATATTTTCTTAGACTTTTGATATTACCTTGTACTTAATCTTCCATTGTAGGTGTTTAAGAAGAAAATTTGAAATTTTGGAGGGTCAGAAGTAATATTTTGGGAACTGGGAAAATTACAGAAAAGGTCCATAAAATTTCTAGAAAATTGCAAATCAATGAAGAAAAGGATCAAGAAAATCACAGAAAAGTTCCCAGATATTTTGGAAACTACATTTATGCCACACATAAATTTGAAAAGTGTTCAGTGTAGTCTCTCCACAAGCTTTTGTATCTTTTCAGTTGAGTCCCTAGGTTCTTCTTTCTTCGAAAGAGAGGCTGAGAAAAAACATGGCAGTAGCGCCGTGGAGAGAAAAAACACAGACCTTGAGCTTTGGAGAAAGGAACGACGTGAGGGAAAGAGACGAAAGGTCACCACCATCGTCGAGGACTTCACTCCGTCACTTCCATCGTCGCGGCGACCTTCCATTTCACCACGAACACAGGGAGAGACACATCCAGATCGCCTCGAGACTATGAAACAGAACTTCAGCTGCAAGAGAGAGAACAGAATCGCAGAACCTTTCATCCTTCACCATTACCACCATCCTTACTCCTCATCATCGATTCTGTTGCCGGTGACGGCGAATCCACCATTAAATAATGATTTGGCCGTCAAGTATGCGAGTATTACTTTACCGCTTTCCTATTTCTTTTTGCGGGTAATGTGCTATTCAGCCGATTTGTATATTTGACGTCTCCTCGCGTTTCAGACTTATTTGCGTTTCCGAAACGTTCCAATCTCAAATTTTGGCGTTTTAGTGCTACATAGAGTGGGAGGTCGCGAGTTTAATCTCACTTATAACCTTAAGCCATTAGTGCCTGCCCTTTAAATAACGAAAAGAAAAAAGATCAGGGAGAGTATACTCTACACTCTAGGGTGAGAGTTAACTTTCTTGCCAATATATGTTTAGAAATTGTAGTGAAACTAATCCTAGGCCTTGTCCCTTAACTTTTAAGCTCTTACCCCACATTTTTATTTAAAAAGAACCATTATGGGCTTGTGGCGAACATAATATTTTTGACATGGCATAAAGAACTACATAACAAAGCAATTTCTTTGAAAATTAAATTTGATCAATTCTTGCTTTCCAGTTCATCTTAGTGGAATTTGGTTATTTGCTTTGACACTCTTTCCAAAATATGCAGTGGGACCCTCCTACGTTGGACAAGGTATCTGATGATATGGTGGATCAATACTTCTTGCCGCTCAGTGCATCTGAGCCTGGTCTTGACTTGCCTACAAAAATCAGAGAAGCATTTATCTAATAAGTTTCTTTATGTACTCCAATAAAAATAATTCCACAATTGGACTCCATCTGATCTTTTGTTTGCCATTTATCAAGGTTATATGAATTGGCAAATTTAGGTATAGCTTCTATATTGGGTGGATTGTGTGATCCCCCACAAATATGTAGTTGGTACTGGCTATCCATAGTAAAATAGCTTTAGCTTTATTATACAAGATGAGTGATAGGAGATCACACACTATCCACTCATGAAGATTGTAGTTCCATTTCTATTTATTAGTCTTTTTTTAAGAAATCTTGTGTGTTTTTATTTATAAATTATTTTGCATAGTCTGTGAGAAGCTTTTTATTTTGGGAAAATGTCATTTAAATACCACATGAAATTCCAAAATCTTAAAACATTTGTTAAAATTTGTAAAGGACATAAATGTGACAATGATCAAATTGAGATTTTAAAATGTTTATGAATTTACCATTATGACACTCTCTCTCTCTCTCTCTCTCTCCTCTCCTCTCGCGCCATGTCCGACCTATCTTCCTCTTTCTCTCTCCTCTCCCTCTATCCCCTCCTCTTTGTGTTGTCATGTCCGAGCTCTCTTCGTCTTTCTCTCTCCTCTCCCTCTCTTCATCCTCCTCTTCCCATTGCCGTGTTAGAGCTCTCTCTCTCTCTCTCTCTCTCTCTCTCGATGGTGCTTCATTATGGCCAAGTATTAGTTGTCCTTAGCGAGGAAAAGAGGCGAAGGTGAAGGTTTAAATTGGTGTTTTAAAAGGAAGTTGGATGCTGAGGAAAAAGGTTAAAAAAGAAAAAGAGGCTAAGGAAGAAGTTGTACAATAAAAAAATGAGGCTAAGGAAGATGGTGATGAACAATAAATAATGAGTTTGAGATGTTTCATAGTGGGAATAACAAGTTCATTAATATGAATAATAAGTATAGTAATGGGTTTAATAAGTGCATTCGTTAGGTGGACAACATGTCAATCTGGTGAAAACAAAACCTGAACATTATGAACAAAAGTCGTAGTGGAAATAACAAATTCATTAATGGGATTCACAAGTTTAGATTTTGTTTTCACTAGAGTGACATATTTTTCAACTAACAAATGCACTTGTTAAACCTATTACTAAACTTGTTATTCACATTACGAAACTTATCAAACTCATTATTTATTGTTCGTCATCATCTTCCTTAGCCTCTTTTTTTTATTGTTCAACTTCTTATTCCTCAACCTTCTGGCTTTCTCCAAAACCACCAATTTCAAGCTTTCTCCACCCTCACCTCTTTTTCTTGCTAGGGACAACTACTACTTAGCCATAACAACCGACAAAACCATTGTTGAGAGAGAGACAGAGAAATATGGAGGCGGGAAGAGGAGGAAGAAAGGGAGAGGAGAGAGAAAGAAGAGAGCTTGAAGATAATGAATCGAAGAAGAGGAGGCAGAGGGGGAGAGAAAGAGAAAGATAGGGCATAATGGTAAATTCATCAACATTTTAAAATCCCCATTTGATCCTTGTCTCCTTTATGTCCTTTACAAATATTAATAATTGTTTTGGGGTTTTGAAATTTCATATGATATTTAAATGTCATTTTCCCTTTTATTTTCTAATTTATAAGTAATTGAGTAGAAGTATGCAGTGCATTATTGTGATTTGTTTGGTAATGGTCGGTGCATATAGAGAAGAGATAATCCTAGATTACCTCACTAATATCAGGATATCTCAAATAAAGAATTTCAAATTTAAAAATAATAATCACTAGGATCATGCTAACTAAAGTGGATCCTAATCAAAGATGATCAAGTATTTTCTCTGAGACACACTTGTGACTTTGGGTGACATGTGGTAATTGCACTTATTAATTAGGCACAATCAAACTTTAGGCTTAGGCTAATTGCACCTAGGGGTAGAAATAGGCTAAGTTAGGCTTTATCTAAATAGGCTTGAGCTTGTATGTAGGCTCTTTTTTAGATGTAAGCCTAGCCTTTAAAAGGTCTAACAAAGCTTGAAGCTTGTTTAAAGGTCTATTTAAAATGTAAGTCTTTAAAGTCTATGCCTCCAAATTTATATATAATCATTCAAGCCTATTTTCAATCCTCCATTATGTCTTGAAAGCCTAACATATATTCTGATCAAAATGCACAGTGATAATAGTTATTTGAGCAAGTATGAATAAGAAAAACTAACCGTTTATTGACTAATGAGATATTTTCTTAAATAGTCCAAGCATAACAAGTAGTAGGCAAAACTGAATTTTACCTTTTACTTTTCCCATGTAAATCGGGATAAACTCTTCCCATTAAGATTATAATATTTCACTTGACACTAAAATAAACTCATAACAATTATAATGATTTAGTGAACGACACAAATCAAGGGAAAGGGAGTGAGTTAGCATTGCCATCTCGAGCAATGAAATAGAAGAAAGGTATGGGTGAATGATTGATGTGAATGCAAGGTTTGAGTATGTGTGAATGATGATAGAATGTGAAACTTAGGATTAAGGCTGAGTTGGTAAATTAACAAATAATTTATAAAATTGTTTAGACAATATTGTATATACTTATATAATGGCATAAATTAAAAAGTTAAATATGCCAAGCCTGTTGGCCATGTGAAAATAGGTTTGACCTGTTTATCTAAACAAGCCTAATAATAGGCCTTAACTTGAACCTGACCTCTTTATTAAAAAGGTTAGGCTAGGTTTTATGTAGACTAGGCCTTAGGCCCCCTATTATGGGACTGACCTATTTCCATCCCTAATTGCACCTAACATTCATGTTTCCTTGAGAAGATCTAAAGTGTATTTTCTTTGAGATGCACTTATGACTTTGGGTGACCTCACAACTTCCAACCCAAGAAGGTACCTCATACTTCCAAGGTCTTTTACTTCAAATTATGTAGCTAACTTGCCTTTCAACTTCGTGATCTCTTTTGCATCATTTCATGTTATTACCATGTCATCCATATAGACAATTAAAACAAATATCTTATGATTAAAGATTTTAAGAAACAAGGCATAGTCAGCTTGACACTGTTTATGCCCAAAACTCTTCACAACATGTGTAAACCTTTCAAACCAAGTCCTTGGAGTATGATCATACAATGATCTAAGCAATCTACAAACCATGCTAGAATTTTCTAGATTTCATAGCTTAATGGTACTTCCATGTACACTTCTTCCTCCAAACCTCCATTCAAAAAAGCATTATTGACATCTAACTGATGTAAAGGCCTATCTAGATTAGCTGTAAGAGAAAGTTACACATTTTATAGCATTGATTTTAGCCACAAAAGCGAATGTTTCTTGATAGTCAATACCAAATGTTTGTGTATCCTTGAGCAAACAAACATGCTTTATATTAATTGAAACTACCATCCATATTATATTACTTTGTGAAAATCACTTGCTTCTTAAAATTGACTTACCGCAGGGTGGTTCAGTAATTTTTCAGGTTTTTTTTTTGTATAACCTGTTCAACTCTTTAATGTCTGATCTCCAATTTGGATCATTCATGGCTTCATGAAATGTCTTTGAAATCTCTTCATTATTAATATTAGTCACAAAAATTGAGGTGACAATTTTTCATATGAAACATACCTCCCAATAGGATGTCGAGTGTAGCTTCTTTTAACTTTTCTAAAAGCAACAGGGCACTGTAGATCCTCAAGACTAATCTTATGTTGAGTGTCATAACCTTGCCTTGGAATAGTGATGGGATCTCCTCTTCCTGCTATTTGCTTAGTCTGATTCCTTTCGTTTCTATCACATATGGCTTTAGACTAGGTTTAGGTGATTGTATAGGAATTGTTTCAGTATGTTTGAAGTTTCGTGTTTCAATTGCTGGAAGGTGAATTTGAGGATTGGTTAGATGTGTCTCAGGAAGGACTGTTGATGATTCTAGTTATGTTTTTGGATCATCTACCATAACTTGCTTTCCACATTCCTTGTCCAACATATTCTTATTTTCTATGGGAAAAATTAGCCATCCACTCCCCCCTGAATAGATAATTTGGAATAGAATGGTAGTGTTTCATTAAATGCACATTCAATGTAATATATTCTTTCTTAGTGGCTAGAGAATAACATTTGTATCCTTTCTTTGTGGGGGAATAACCTAAGAAAATACATTTAATAGATGATAATCCAATTTTCCTCCACTATCATTAAGTAATCTAGTAAGGGTATATGTAGCAAACAAATAAGTATTGCAAGTCTGTTTAGAAAATTTACAAGTATCCCATTGAAATAAATTATTTTTATTCATGGAATTAGGAAATGAAATTCTCATAATCAAATATTGGATGACCTAGTCTAGAATGCCATAACATAATGTCTTTTTGAGACATAGAAATAGAATTAAATGCAAAAAGTATCATATGACCTTTATTGTTGGAACTTCCTTCAAGGTAATATAGCTCATCACTCTCCTTAGCTATGCTAATCTCTCCTCCCAAGACTATGTCCTGAAAAACACAACAAAAATTAATGAATAAGATTAAGCAATTGATCTTAGAGGCTAAGCGCTTTATTGACAACAAGTTGCAAGGTATTTATGATACATATAAGACATTTTCTAACATAATATGTCCTGAAATAATGATATTGCAAGCTCCCTTAACCTTAGCATAAGTATTATTAGCAGCTTGTACCCGAAAATGTTCAGAGTGAGAAGAGAAATTCAATTACAATTCTTTGTAACTAGAGATGTGATATGTTGCCCTAGAATCAACCACCTAGATAGTCTTAGATTTAGTAGCAAAATTAGGAAATGTAATTAATGTCATACTTGTATAGACCAAGGTAACTGAGGGGGTGGTATTTTCAAATGCATCCTTACATGGTTTATCAGAAGAGTGTCTATCTAGAATTCTACACAGCATAGTAAGTTTTTCTAAATTCATAGAGTGATTTTCATTCATGTAGTTACCTATCATTAAACCTTTACTTTCATCTCTAGGTCGTTGCTTGGAATGAACAAGTCTACCATGGAGCTTCCAACACTTTTCTTGAGTGTGACCATTCTTTTTACAATGATTACACCTTAAAGTGGCTTGATTTCCTCTCTGATCATTCTTTTGAGGTCGATGAGTTACCATTGCCGAGCTCTAAGCTATAAGACGAGGAGAGAAAACTGGTGACACCTACACCAATGCTTTTTGACTTCTCTCATTTTTAATCATGTTGAATGCATCTTCCAGGGTAGGTATTGGTTTTAACTTAACAAACATCATTGAGGCCGAAGAGGAATTCATAGCACTTGACTTATCAATTACTTTCCTAAAATACAGTTCATCGGTGTGGAATAGCCATTGATGAATCTCACATAAGTCAATTTGCTTCCATAGTTTGGCCAATGCACTGTAATATTGAGTAACCAACCTCTTTCACTACACAAGATTACAGAGTAATCTTTAGATTTGTAACACAGCGGCCTCGTTCTCCCATTCAGAGTATGTATGTCGTACTAATTCCCAGATTTCTTTGGCTAATTTTTCTAGAAGGTAATTTTTTTTATGGTATCTAAACTCATTGAACCAACCATATCACCACAATGTTATTCTTGAGACAATATGTTTCATATGTTGGACTTTCTATTTCAGGAGGCTACAAGTTCTAGGTAAGGAAAAAAAGTTGAACAGGAACAGACGACTTGACTGAAAAACAAGCAAACCGACCATATGTTTGATTCGGAACACCCCATAAGCTGGGAAAAGTTTGAACAAAAAAAAAAAAGTTTACACGGTTTGTTTTTTAGAAAATAAAAAAGATAATAGGCCAATAAAAGTATTAGATATGATTAATTTAATGATATCAAATATTAAGAGCAAAAAATTTGCATAATATATTTATCTCCTACATTAACTAGCTACTATATTTAATGTAAATCAGTCCAAGTTGAATAATGAAGAATAATCAAAAGAAGAGATTAAAGAAAGAAGAACTTGCAAAATATAATGGGGATATCAATATTCTAGTTCTTATGTTTGATATTGGAAGTCTCTATGATCAAATGGAAGTTGGAATGACTTAATTTGAAGTTAAAATAAACTATTTCAAGTTTCACCATGAATAGTGATTTTTGAGCTATAGTAACTTCACTTATGAGCTACATGAACATCACTCAAGTGATGTTCAAGAGTGATACACTATTCACTTGATTGATACATGTAATACCCTAGATTTAATTCACCGAAATTCCTTGTATGATTACTATATTAAATGTAATAAAATGGTAAATTTGGGTACATTTGAAATGGTTATTTGGCTAATTAATCAAGACATGTGTACCCCTGTGTTGTTGGAAAAAGACGCCGGTATGTGGCGTCATGTGGAGGGCCACACATACACCTTCATTGAGTGTCATTTGATAGGTCTCGGAATGTGTGCCACAATCTTGAGTAAAATTGCGTATAAACACTAATAAAGTAACTTTATTAAGGTAGCTTTAATAAAGTAAGTCACAATGGTTAATAATGACACAACTTTTGTGTTGGCATCTCTATAACACGCCACCTAGCATTTAAGTCTAAGAAATCCACTAGTCTCCAATCTGATCGCATACTTGACTTTTTCGAACACTGAATCTTGAACACATGTCAACATAAGAGCTAATCACATGAGATTGGAGACCATTTAACCTTTCCAAGGCCTTTAAGTTTCGGCGAAGTAAAAAAAAAAACAAGAAGAAGAACAACAACAACAACAAAGAAAATTGAGGAAAGAGAAAAAGAGCATAAGTAAAAGCAATAAGGGACAAATGGAGGTTTGTGGTTGGTGGAAAATAGAGATCATTGCATATGGTCATGATCAATTCAACACTCACCCTACTCCATCATTTCTATGAGTCTTATGTGGCAAAATGGAAGGAAGAGAGAAGAAAAAAAGGAAAGAGAATGGAGGAAAATTCAACACTCACCCTAGGGTTTCACGATGTTTTCTTCTTATACATGTGATTATATGATGATTTGAAAACATATGAACCTAGTTTAGTGAATAAATTGGAAATTGGTGAATTGTTGTTTGAAACTCTAATTTTTGGTCAAAACATGGTTGTGAGAAGATGGGTTTTGTCCATTTTGATGCTTTCAAGAAAAATTGTGTAGGATAACGATGAGGAAGTGATTATGGAATAATTAAAGTTGAACATATAATTTTGTATAATGCTGCCATATTAGGGTTCTTGGAAGGCAGTTTGTTTGTGAAGTATTTTTTACGAACTAAATGATATCCAATAGCTATGAAACTTTTATAAACAAATTATACTTGTCAAGCTTTAATTTAATAGGTCATGCAGGTCAATTGGATTTGTATACTATGAGTTATGAATTTTTAAAATTAGGTATTGAATCTGAAATGTTTTCTGGACCAATGAAGATTAATTGACAATTATGGAATAGTATGTGTATGTATGACAGTGGAAAGCATTTTTTACCTACAATGAGACTTAATAAAGGTTATGTAGTATTTGGAATCACTACAATTGGATATTTGTACATAAAGATATGAATTTTTAAAGTTGATTGAAAATTCTGCCAGATTTTAACTTTTACACAAAAATAAGAGAGTAAGGGCAATTGGTAGTAAAGTTAACTTCCAAGAGTTAAGATAAGCACTTGGAGTTAATGTAGGCCCTTTAGTTAGATGTCAAGTTTTGTGCAATAACATTAAAGATAACCAACTCTAGTATCTTGAGATACTGAAGAGCTTGAATAGGTAGTAACTCGTCCGTCTATAATTATGTAATTATAGGATTCGATATCTGTAATATCCTAATTTTTGTTTTATCAAAAATCTTGTACATTGTGAATATTCAATAAAATGTCAAAATTGAATAGCTATTATGAGGTTGATAATCTATTTTGATTATTTTAAATCCAATTTCACGACTAGAACATAAATTGACAATTTGCCAAATTTGTGACAACATTTAATTGGCCAAAAATTCCATCATGTGACTACACCTAACTAGCTAAAAATGTGACATAAAGACCACATAAGTGCATGGCAATTTTCGGCCTAAAAGAAACAAAAAAGAGGGGATGTTTGTTATTTTGCCAAATTGGTATATAATGAGAACTTGACATTGGCACATGATCTTGCACTAATGGACAATGAAAGACAGTACATGCTAGCCTCAAACAAGGCCATATTTTTGCCCCAAATAGGAGGGAAGGAGACAATGAAATATTGCAAATTGTCAAAGGGAATAAAGCTCAAGAATAAAGTCAAGAAGACACATGTGTAAGCTCACAATTGGAGCCAAGGGTCAAAAGAGGGAAAGACCAATAATATGAGACATGTTAACACATGGATGAAGTGAAAAAAAAGAGGCACAAAGGACCCCTATTTTGGTCAAGAAGAGGAGGAGGCAAGAAAGAGAAATTTCAAATCAAAGCAATTAATGCTCTTTGTACTAAAAGGGACATATGGCATGCAGGGGAAGAAAGATAGGTTTGTTCTTATCCTAAATATACACTTGTCATCAAGCTAAAAAGAGCAACAAAAACCTCTCATGAAGGGCCATGAATTCGGCCACAATGGAGAAAAGAAGGAAAAGATGATGACTTGAAATATCTTGCACATGTGTCAACAAAATGATTTCAAGTTGCCATTTGGCATAAAGGGAAGTAAGATGATCTTGAAGAGGGACACATAAGCAAATGATTATGTGTCAACAAAATGATCTCAAGTTGCCTTTTGGCATAAAGTGAGGTAAGATGATCTTGAAGAGGAACACATAAGCAAGTGATTATGTCCTTGGGTGACATCAATTTCTTGACTTAAAAGCCACAAAATTTCGGCAAAGTGAGAGGGGAGAGAGAATTCAAGACTCTTGAATAATAAGTCACACTCAAAGAGGACATTTTTTAGGTTAGTTTGGTCTTTTGGCAAGAGGGATCTTTAAGTGACTTGTCTACCAATTATAAAACACCTAAACACTCTTCTTGTATTCCACTTTAAGATCAAACACTCATTTCCCTGAGAAAAGAGAGAAGAGCCGAAAATCAAGGAGAGAAAGGAGAGAAGAAAAAGCTCAAGAAAACAAGGTAAGGTCTCTTGTGCTATCTTGTAGTTTCTTCTTCTCATGACCTTGAATGGAACTCTAGATCTTATAAGGCACTTCCCTATGGTGTTTTGAATGAGATAGACCAAAAGTTTGGAGTAACAAAGGAAGATGAAGTGGTCAAAATTCAAGTACAAGCCAAGAAGGTAAATATCTAACTTTCTCTTGTGTTGTTTTGGTTATGGTTGGCTTGGACGATGTACATATTTTCTTTGGTTTTGAAGGCATGAAACCCTAAATGGTAATGCTACCCAAATTTCTAAGAAAAAAATAAGAAGCAACAAGATTAAAGGTAAAAAAACATCAAGCATAGGACAAACATAAGGCAAAAATCATGATTTTATGGAAAGTTAGTTAAAAGTCGTTGTTCTTTATATTTTTGTAAGGTTTCGGCCAGAATCAAAACTCAAGAAAACAAAGTCATTTTGATGATTTTAAGGTTACCAAAGTGTTTATCACAAAAAATGGAGTGGGAATAAGGCTATAAATGAGTTTTAGAAGTTAAAAGAACAAGTTGTGAAAAATTGCCAAATTTAAATTTCTAGGAGGCGGTCGACTTATACACAATTTTTGACCAAGCAAATGTAGTTCAAAAATTTTGAAAATTTTCATATTTGTAGTATACATAAAAAGCTTTATTTTTATAAGAGTTTGTAACTTTTAGAGTTTTGTACAAGGGGCTATGAAGTTTACAAAATTAACTATGTTTTTGGAAGTAGAATTTGGACATTAGTGAAAGTTAATTATTTTAGGAATGACGTGAAATTGTCTTGCTATTGGTAGTATTTTTCTGTGAAAATAGACATGTTAAGGGACTCAAAGCTTTTGGAACCATCTTATTTGGATTTTTGTGCAATTAATTATGAATTTTTTAGGTTTAGAGAAAATTCTAGGAAAAGTTGTCTAAGTCCAAAAATGACATGTAGGATGGTCAATATTATACCCTTTATCATTTAAAGGTGATAATAAGCTCTACATGATATTTAAGACCTTGTATCATGTTTGGTTATAGGTATTGAGTATTGTTCATTATTTTACAATTATAGGAATTTCCAAGTGCCTAAGACTTGCCAAAGAACTTGACTATTATTGTGTGGCTAAACAAACAGGTAGTAACTCTAATCTCCTATGTTGTGTGGCCTGTATATGCTAGATGTTACCATGATTGTGGATTCGTGTCTGGGACATGCATTTGTTTGCATTCAGTAGTTGTAGATTATTCTTATAATATGCTTATTTTTTCTAGCGCTGTAGAATTCGAGACTTATAGGGTCTTGCATTTACGGGGCTTGTAGGGTCCACATTTTGCAGTCAACGATGCATGCGTTAGTATGCTTTTATGTTGTTGCACGTTGTTGAGTACTGTATGATTTATTTTCATAATTATGGTTATCTATCATATATTGTTTACACTATGCATATGAGATTAACATGTTACCCTAATATTCAATTTTGAATCTCAGATTTAACTAAAGATTTAGGTAATGATCTAAAATGAGGGGCAAGGTGGTCCTGTGAGGGCAGCTGAAAGAAGGTTGGACTCAAGAGGAGTTTTAATAATATTTTAGTATATTATTTTTAGAGATTGTATAAAAGGGTTGTATAATGTTGATACTATTACTATCCTAATCGAGATAACTGTATCTCTAACATCCTAACGGGGATTAGTATTTACACTTAACCAGTATATGTATGTACATATATTATCAGTACTCATTTATCAAAACCGTTATGCATACTCTGTTATGCCATTTACTTTGATGTATGATGTAGATATAAGGGGTATGGCAATATCTACCTTGAACGATCAAAGGACTGTGAGGGCAGCTGAAAGAAGGTTGGACTCAAGAGGAGTTTTAATAATATTTTAGTATATTATTTTTAGAGATTGTATAAAAGGGTTGTATAATGTTGATACTATTACTATCCTAATCGGGATAACTGTATCTCTAACATCCCAACGGGGATTAGTATTTACACTTAACCAGTATATGTATGTACATATATTATCAGTACTCATTTATCAAAACCGTTATGCATACTCTGTTATGCCATTTACTTTGATGTATGATGTAGATATAAGGGGTGTGACAATATCTACCTTGAACGATCAAAGGACTGAGAACAAGTTTGAGAGTTGGAAAGACCACCAGGTAGTAACTCTTCTATCATGTATTATGTATGACTTTATATGCATGTGTGAAACATTGTGATATTTGTGATTGTGAACACGAGAAGAGTTTTTGTGTCTAATATTAAGTAGACCCAGGAAAATGGTAGCATCACTCGAGTAACCACCTGAGTAAATGCCTAATGAAGCAGTACTCAAAGGAGTGAGATGCCATTCTCATTTTCAGCACCTCAAGCAAGGCTTAAATCCTATCTAAGTGTTCGAACTCTCATACTCAATTCCTCTACAAAACTTACAATGGTCTTTCAATTAAGGGAGAGTTCTTAACTCTATTCTTCATATTTTTTTAAGTCAAGCATTCATTAAGAGGAAGCTTCACATATACATGTGTATTATTTCATAAAATCTCATCTCTTTTATTTGAAAAAAATCTTTATAGCATACACATCTACATTCTCCATCAATTGATTAGTTTTGATGAATTTCTATTATATTTTCCTTTCATTATCTTAATTTGAAAATATCATATAAAAAAAGGAATATTTTGATCTTGATTGCACCAATAATTCTCTATTGCAAGAAAGTTTTGAATTTGTGGCAGAAAAATTCGTTTTGTGCAAACGACATTCCTTAAAACACTATAAGGAGAAACTATCAAAATTGAGAAAATATGATTTGTCGCTCAATCAAGACAAATATATTGGAGGACACCTTCAAAGCAACAACACGTACAAAGGAAGAGGAAGACCTCTTGTAGCCAGCTGAGATATGCTCTACGGAAGAGCTCTGTGAAGAATAGGGAGAGGATGGAAGTTGGGATTCAAGGATAGATGAGGGACACTCTTTAGTACATTTATCTAGAGATATATGAGAAAGGAGCTTTAAAATTTTCACACAGAGATTGCCACCAACAATGTTGAGTTCATCACTTTTGTGGCAACTGTGTGATATGGTTACTTAGAACTTCAAGGTTCTATTTAAGCAGCAAGAGGCTAAAAATAGGATGATGTTTAACGTTGGGACTACTATGAGGAGTTATGAGCAAATTTGGATTCATTTGAGGCTCTATTCAAAGATCACATGGGTACTCCTACCCTTGAAGGGCCTATTGAGACCACATCTTCAAAGACTCAACCTTTTTCAATTCTACCTTCTCCACTTGTCTCTTCAAATATCCTGAGTATTGACCATATTCATTCAGTTGAGATACCACTTGACAAGCCAATACTTTAGTCGCATTCCATATCTCAAAGGCTATTCATGATCTTTATATTAAGCATACTTCTAAGCACAACATCATGGATTTCATACAACAAGAAAGAAAGTAAATGGACTTCACAAAACATTCATTAATTTTTTGAATTTACATGAGCGTCTCTAAACCCTCTCTCTTTATATTATTTGAATATTTTGCACATTTTTTTTGCATCACAATAAAAATGAAAATACTTTCACATAGGGGAGAGAAAATTGTTTTCTTGATACATTCCTTTTGATAAAGGGGGAGACATTCATTTCTATCTTGTTCACATTTGCCTCTACAAGCATTTTTTTTTTCAAACTTTTTGTTGATGTCAAATTAGGAGAGAGAATGACAGAAAAAATATGTTACATCTAATATGTTTTCATGCTCATACACATTTTTGGTGAAGGATTTTCCATCATAAAAAAAGGCTTAGAATGTTATATATGAATAGTTTGGATTATGTCAAATATACATGCCAAATATTAACGGCAAAAATTTTGCATGATATATTTATCTCTTACATTAACTAATTACTATATTTAATGTAGATTAGTCCAAGTTTAATTATGAAGAATGATCAAGAGAAAAGATTAAAGAAAGACGAACTTGAAAAATATAATGGGAATATAAATATTCAAGTTCTTATATTTGATATTAAAAGTCTCTATAATCAAATGGAAGTTGGAATGACTTAATTCAGTTAAAATAAGTTATTTCAAAACATAACTATTAAGCTAATGTCACGTTACTCTTGAGCTATAAGAACATTACTTGAGTGATGTTCAAGAATGATGCACTATTCACTCAAGTGATATATGAGATCACTCGAGTGATTATCATGTTTCAGCATACTTTGTTAGCTCTATTTTCGTTCAACATGGAAGAGTCTTAGTAATTTGGTCATATCTCTCAAACCACATATCTGATTAAGGTAAAACTTGTTTCATATGAAACTATACTCTTAACTCCATAAACAAACACCAATTTCAAGCTCAAAATAGTTCATATGAAATATATGAGATTTGAAAATTAACACTAGAATTTCTTGGGTCAATTCAGAATAGGTTTAGTAATTTATATGTATCTCATAAAATATATATCCAATTGAAGTGAAAATTGTTTCATAAGAAACGGAACCCAAAATAAGTTTCATATAAGCTGAGATCAAGCTCAAAGAGACTCGTACGAAGAGATATGGATCTCAAAAGTTGACGTGCAGTGTGCTCATGATGTTCTCACGATGTTCTCAAACAGTTGTCATTCTTTGGAACATAAATTTCATAATACAATAAGTTTAGGACTTAAACTTGTTACATATAAAACTATACTCAAGAAATGTTTCAACAACATCAGATCATGGTCAAAGAAGAACAACTGGAAGAGATATGAATTTTAAAAGTTCACGGTCATATAAAGACGCTACTCTAGACCAACCACCATGAATGTGATAGAAAGTTCCAAAATACAATGAATTTGAAGAAGATTCCTTTTAAATTAGAAAATATAATTAAAGAGCATTATAGAGATTAGTGATTTTCCAAATTTGGAGTTATATTTGAAAAGTTATGCCCACTAGAAGTTGACCTCTGTTCTAAAAAGGAAAAGATCACTTGAGGGATTGGATAAGCACTTAAGTGATTCATTGTCACTTGCAAGCATTTGCAAGTGACTCACAATGGTTCTGAGAGTTAGAGGCGGATCACTCAAGTAATGGTTTTGTACACTCAAGTGATTCAGGGTCAATCGCAAGATTGTACGAGTGACTTGTACAAATTTTGAAAGTTGGAAGTGATCACTCAAGTGATGATTTTTGTCACTTAAGCGATTCAACATCACTTGCAAAATCTTGTGAGTGATTCACAAGGTGATTTGAAAGTTGGAGCATATCACTTGTGTGATTCTTTTAAGCATTCGAGTGATATGCTCAAATCATTCAAGTGTATTAGTGATCGCTTGAGTGATGGTGCTAACTTTCAAATTTCCAATGAGGGACTCATAGAGGAATCAAGAATGAAGTGATAGTAACAGTAGATCACTTGAGTTATCCTGAGAGTGACTTGAGTGATTCGAGATCACTCTCAAAATGAGTACAAGTGATCCCGAATCACACTCAAGTGCATGCTCATCATCTTTGAAAATGAACGTCTTAATAATTTTGATGCTTTTGATGAACATCCAGATGAGATCCATAATCACTTATACTACTACTTAATATTACTAATCTCATTTATGCATAAGTCTCAGGTGATTAGAACTTGGATTCAATTCAAGCTCAACAAAAGAAAAAACATGTCAGAAGTATTTAATGCAAAGCAAAGCAAACAAAGGGAAAGCAGTAGAAGTGTTTGATAAAGCGAAGAGAAAGACAAAATATTCAGTTTCATCGACATCTATTATTCCTCTCTAATAGATAAACTTGAATGATCACAATGGTCATTAATAAAGCACTCAAGTCGGAGCAATAACAAAGCCAACAACAAGCATTCTATTATTAAACTTGGATTAGAGCTCAACAGCCAAAAAGCAACAAAGCTTCAACAACTACATCTAATGGACATCCAACAGTCATATTGTAAGATACTCAACGGGAAGAATTGATCAACATTTAAATGCTCTTCATCAACTATAAAAGGAGAAGTATTCACGATAAACGATGATATGAGCTTATGCCTACAATGTCAATGTGCCAATACTCTTACCCAACCAAAGCTCTGTAATCATACTCTCACCTTGTACTTAAGTGTTAATCGTCATCTACTTCATATGGAGAGAAGTATAATTTCATTGTAGTCATTCTATCTAAGAGTTACTAAAGATTGAGGGATCTTGAGTGGGAAATAGATTGTATCCTTACAGTGTATAAGAGAAAGTCCTTATCGAATTGTAAAGGCTTTACAAGTGCCCAGATCAAACTTTTGGGATTGTAGTGGTTCTTAAGTACCTAGTTAAACATGAGGGAGATAATAGATTGAAATATTAGGAAGAGTTTGGGAACTAGACATAGGTCATAATGGATTAGGCAGAACCAAAATAAATCACTATTTGCATATTCTCTTCTCTAAACTCCTATATTTCTAGCATATATTATTTGAATGATTGACTATTAATTATAACTTATTACTTTCATACTTATTGTTTTTACTAACATGCGAAAAGATTATCAAAGTTTCTAAGTTTTTATCTTACACCAAATTCACCCTTTCTTGAGTATCAGCTACTTCTAACAAAAAGAACTAGAGATAGAAGGTCTGGGTCATTATGGAAGAACTATAGATAGTGCAAATTGCATTATAGGACCGGAGGTAGTGACACACATCTTATGCACTAATTCCTAATTACTAAAATTTACTAAAAAGGTAATAAAATAATGTTAATTCATTTAAACCCAATTAATTTTCATCATTACTATTTAATTAAATCTAAAAATATGCTTAAAATTAAATAACATTCAAGATTTACCCCATTAATTTTCATAAATATAAAATGGCTAGTAAAATAAAACATAATATATTATATTTTTCTATTTTCAATTAAATTATATTATTTTAATATGACTGGTCTGATCCCGAGTTGAACCCAATGTGATGCATTAACCCTTGAACCACTATCTTGATTGGTTCAATGTAGGGTTTGGTATTTTGTTCTTTGGTTCCAGGTGAGGCATTTTTCTTTCTTCTTTCTTGGTATGAACATCAGAGCATTTCAGGACCATTGAAGATAATTATCTCGTTCAATCAATGAGAAATAATAGGTTGCGCAAAGGAATCTTCCACTAGACTAGACGAGATACCTAATGCAGTACTCCCTCCAGTTGTAAATATCGAACAAAGTTTGTAGTGCAAAACTTTATCCTATACTTAAGACCAAAAATAGTATCAAAGATCAAACCAGTTGTGCCCTTTCCATCCAAGTCAGCCGTCCATGTTGAGCTTTTATGTGACGCCAGAGTGTCTGTATGTTGGTCATCACCAACCATGAAAACCCTTAGGTTGGCGGATCAACGCTTCTTTGAAAGACAACAGTGGATTTTGCTGAGACCATAAGCAAAAATATGCACTGAATTATTGTGATTTTCACTGATAATGATCGGTACATATAGAAAAGAAGAGAAAACCCTATGTAATCTCTCAATAATATCGGGATTATCCCGAACACAGGGAATTTCAAATTTTAAAATAATAATCTAAATAACTAAAATTGATCCTAATTAAAGATAACCAAGTATTAATTATTATTACTCTGATCTTATTTATAAGTTCATTTTGACTAAGAACTTTAGTCCTTATAAGTCAGTTTTCAAACTAATAAATGAGTTTTTTTATAACCTTTTTTCCCTTTTTTATTCCAATAAACAAAAAGAATATATTCCTGTGAAGTTTTTGGAACCAATCATAGATGAGGCACAATTGAAAATTTAATCTATAATTAATAAGTTAACTAACCCTCCTTAGTATATAAGAACTAGTTAATTTAGATTTATAAATAAGACAAAGTGGTATTAATTAAGTCCAATCAGCCTAAGCCCAATTCTAACAATAATTGTGTACAATTTGTGATTTGTGAAGCAATTAATATACTAGAAACATATGGAGTATTAAGTCTTACATTTAGAGCTAAAAGGAGTATAAAATATAATCCAAATTGGAGTGACTAGGTATAAAACTCGTTGCCAAATGATTTGCACAGATTGCATTCCTCAAATTCCATTCGATACAATGGTAAACTAAAATCGATAGCATCACCCCATCAGTCATATGATGATGCATACTCTCAAAAAATAAAAAATGGAATATAGTCAATAAATTATGCAAAGCAACAAAAGGGCCTGGAAATCCGGATCAATAATAGCCTTTGATATATGATGCAAAACTATGTAAGATCTGTTATGAATATACTGATTATGTGGATGTCCATTGACTCCCGGTCTCCAAATATTACAAGATGACATGGGACCCGCGCATAGTACCATGCATAGTAGTTTACTATTTGGTGGGACCAACACACAAAATAATACAACTCACGGGAATGCATTCCCGTGAGTGTACAGTTATGTAATTAGGGGAATATTACATCAAATGACCCAAAGTGGAAATTACACTAAAGGCCCATTTTCCTTCTATAAATAGAGGCCTTCTGTAAACATTCAAATTACACTGAAATGAGAACTTCTCTCTACTCTCTCTCTCTCTAAAATCTCTTGTTCTTGTATTTACTTTTCATCAGTTTTATATTACGTTATCAGCACGAAGACTCTACCAAGGTAAGATTTTATTACCATCTCCTTTACTATTTGTTTATTTTTTTTTCTATCTGGGATAATCTTAACCATGATATGGAATTAAAGTTCTACTTTTACCGATTATTTTGAACATCGGGTTCCATGGTTAAGATTTGAGATTATATACTATTTACTATTCACAGTAAATAGTAATTTTTACTATTCATGTTAATTTTACCTTTTTTTAGTAATTTTATATTTCTATTCATTTTGACTCCTTTATGGAAGTCTAGATTTAATATTTCAGTAATTTTATTTTATTCACTATTCATTGTGAATAGTAACTTTACTATTCACGGTAAATTTATATTTTACTATTTACAGTAATTTATTTATGTTTATATATTCTTCCCACTCCCTATTTATTAATTCATGGTGGCAACATTAAGCTCCATTTGTAATTTAATTTTACTGTTTTATTTATTTAATTCATGGTGGCGATACTAAGCTCCATTTGTTTAATTTAAATTCTTTACTTACTGCTTTATTTATTTCATGGTGGCGATATTAAGCTCCATACTGACTTTATTAATATTTACATTATGCCACTAACATTTAAATTTATGTTACTAACATTTATTTATGCATTTATTTACCTTTTATGGTGGCAACACTAATATTAATGGGCTCCATTTATTTATGCATTTATTTACCTTTTATGGTGGTGGCACTAATAGGGCTCCATTTGTTTATCTTAATTCTTTACTGTTGTCTATATATTATATAATATATGCATCATTTTTCTTACCTTCGGATGAGATAGGTCTCGCTGTGAGTTTACTCCCATTCCTATCTCATCTTATTTTTATTTTCTTAGCATGTTTATTTACCGTTCTTTAAATTATGTTTTAATTTATAATAAGATTTTATAATATGATTCTAATTATTTTTATTATTTTTAGTTTGAATCATGTCTTCCAACCTTTCAAATCTTGAATTTAATGCTCTTGACATCACCGGGAAGAATTATCTATCATGGGTTTTAGATGCTGAAATCCATCTTCAAGCAAAGGACTTTGGAAAGGCTATATTGCCAGGAAATGATGCGTCCCCTCAAGTAAAGGCTAAAGCTATGATTTTTCTTCGACACCACATTCATGAAAGTTTGAAAACTGAATATTTAACGGTGAAAGATCCATTTGAATTGTGGACTAGTTTGAAAGATAGGTATGATCATCAGAAAACGGTGATTTTGCCTAGAGCTCGTTATGAATGGATTCATCTCAGGTTACAAGATTTTAAAACTGTAAGTGAGTATAACTCAGCTGTTTTCAAAATAAGTTCTCAGTTAAAATTATGTGGTGAAAAAATAACTGATGAAGACTTATTAGAGAAAACTTTTTCTACCTTTCATGCTTCGAATTTGCTTTTACAACAGCAATATCGTGAGAAAGGTTTTAAAAAATATTCTGAGTTAATCTCATGTTTACTAGTAGCCGAGCAAAATAACGAGTTATTATTGAAAAATCATGAAAATCGTCCCACTGGATCTTCTCCATTTCCTGAAGCGAATGTGAGTGTACGGAATGATCATGGTCGTGGCCATGGTCGCGGTCGTGGTCGTGGTCGTGGACGAGGACGTGGAAATCGTGGAGGTAGAAATAATCATGGTCCTTATCATGGTGGAAGAGGTTATTATAGTCCTTATACCCACCAGAAAAAGATGAACAATGAAGGACAAAAGAATGCTAAAGAAGGTCCTTCAAAAGTTGTTGAACATAAATGTTATCGGTGTGGTATGAAGGGACACTGGGTACGTAATTGTCGTACACCAGAACATTTAGCGAAACTTTACCAAGCTTCTATAAAAAAGAGTACAGCGTGTATCGACTCCCCCTATTGACAACATCAATTGAGATCTTTGAGTCTTTAAAGACCAATGCCATAAACAAGCTTCTCAAAGATTGCTTCTGGAAGTGACTTGGTAAATAAATCTGCCAAATTTTCCCTTGAACTGATTTGCTGGATATCTATTTCACCATTATGTTGAAGATCACGAGTAAAGAAAAATTTTGGTGAAATATGCTTCGTTCTATCGCCCTTGATGTATCCTTCTTTAAGTTGGGCAATACATGCAGTATTATCCTCATATAGAACTGTTGGAACCATTTTACCAGAAGATAAATGACAAGTAGTTCGTATATGATGAATTACTGACCTCAACCACACACATTCTCGACTTGTTTCATGCATGGCTAGGATTTCTGCATTATTAGATGAAGTGGCTGATATCGTTTGTTTCATAGATCGCCATGAAATTGCTGCACCTCCACATGTAAATACATAGCCTGTTTGTGATTTTCCGTCATGTGGATCAGACATAAATCCAGCATCTGAATAACCAATCAATTCATGTTTAGATACATTTGAATAATATAACCCCATATCCATAGTACCTCTGAGATAACGAAAAATACGCTTTACACCATTCCAATGCCTCAGTGTTGGTGCAGAACTATATCTTGCTAATAAATTAACAGCAAATGTTATATCAGGTCTTGTGTGATTAGCAAGATACATTAGTGCCCCAATAGCATTAAGATATGGCACTTCTGGACCAAGTAATTGTTCTACACCTTTCTTGTTAATTACTTGGGGTTGGAATGGATCTTTTTCTTTTATCAAAGATCTTACAACCATTGGAGTACAGAATGGATGTGACTTATCCATATAAAATCGTTTCAAGACCTTCTTTGTATAAGTTTCTTGATGTACAAAGATCCCGTCCTTCAGGTACTCAATTTGTAATCCAAGACAAAATTTTGTCCTACCTAAATCTTTCATTTCAAATTCTTTCTTCAAACAATGAATGGCTTTTGTAATCTCTTCAGGAGTTCCAATAATGTTGATATCATCAACATAAACAACAATTATAGCAAATTCATTTCTCGATCTTTTTATAAAACCGCATGGGCATATCGGGTCATTTTTATACCCTTCTTTCAACAAATATTCTTTAAGGCAATTATACCACATGCGCCCTGATTGTTTCAAGCCATACAGAGACTTATTTAATTTGATCGAGTATTGTTCTCGTGAATTTGAATTAAATGCTTCAGGCATCTTGAGTCCTTCAGGAACTTTCATATAGATATCACTATCAAGTGAGCCATATAAATAGGCAGTCACAACATCCATTAGATGCAAATCAAGCCTTTCATTTGCTGCTAGGCTAATTAAATAACGAAAAGTAGTTGCATCCACTACTGGTGAATATGTTTCTTCAAAATCTATGCCAGGTCTTTGTGTAAAGCCTTGGGCTACAAGGCGTGCTTTATACCTTGTAATTTCACCCTTTTCATTTCTTTTCCGTACAAAAACCCATTTATATCCAACTGGCTTTACATCTTTAGGTGTATGGACTATAGGTCCAAATACTTTTCGTTTTGCTAATGATTTTAATTCTGCATTAATGGCATCTTTCCATAGGAGCCAATCTTTTCGTTGTTGGCACTCTCTAATGGATTTTGGCTCATGATCCTCTTCTTCATTCATTACATCATATGCCATATGATTAGCAAAAATGTCGTCAATGTTGACTTCATTACGGTTCCATTTGATATTATTTGTGACATAATTTATTGAGATCTCATTATTTTCATACATTTCAGATACCTGGATCTCTTCTGGGGCCTCAATATTCTCCTCTGGAGATAATTTCTCTTCATGAAGTGGCTCATCCAGAGTTACGCTTTTTTCTTGATTATCCTCGACTTGGCCATCTATAATCTTAGATCCTTTTCTTTTTCGAGGATTTTTATCTTTGGAACCGATAGGCCTACCACGCTTAAGGCGTGCTTTTGATTCATTTGTAATCGATTGTCCTACAGGGACATCAATTCGAATAGGAGCATTAGCAGCTGGAATATGTGACTTTGTCACTTTCTTTGGGTCAGTGAATGCTTCTGGCATTCGATTAGCTGAATTCTGTAAATGAATTATCTTTTGAACTTCTAGTTCACATTGTTTTGTACGAGGATCAAAATGAGCCAATGATAATTCATTCCAGCTAATCTCTTTATTCAACTGCTTATTTTCTCCCCCTAATGTTGGATAAACTGATTCATTAAAATGACAATCTTCAAATCGTGCAGTAAATAAATCTCCTGTAGATGGTTCTAAATATTTTATAATTGAAGGAGATTTATACCCAACATAAATTCCCATTCTTCTTTGAGGACCCATTTTAGTACGTTGTGGAGGTGCTATAGGCACATATACTGCACATCCAAAGGTCCGTATATGAGAAATATTAGGTTCTTCACCAAAAACCATTTGTAAGGGGGAAACTTTTAAATAACTAGTTGGCCTTATGCGAATTAACATTGCTGCATGCAAAATGGCATGGCCCCAAGCAGAAATTGGTAAATTAGATTTCAAAAGTAAAGGTCTTGCAATAAGTTGCAATCGTTTTACCAATGATTCTGCAAGTCCATTTTGCGTATGAACATGTGCTACAGGATGTTCAACATCAATTCCAAGGGACATACAATATTCATTAAAAGTCTGTGAAGTAAATTCACCAGCATTATCAAGACGTATTTTCTTGATAGGATAATCCGGGTAATGTGCTCTTAATCTTGTCAATTGAGCAAGTAATCTCGCAAACGCCAGGTTTCGAGAAGATAATAAACACACATGCGACCATTTAGTTGATGCATCAATTAAAACCATATAATACCTAAATGGTCCGCATGGTGGGTGTATTGGCCCACAAATATCTCCCTGTATCCGTTCTAGAAATGTGAGAGACTCACTTTCTACTTTGGTTGGTGATGGCCGAATAATTAATTTTCCCTTGGAACATGCATCACATGAGAAATCATGGGATTTTGGTATTTGTTTCTGTTTCAAGTTATGTCCACATGAATTCTCTATTATACGTCGCATCATAATTGACCCGGGATGGCCTAACCGGTCATGCCAAACAATAAATATGTCTTTATCAACATGCTTCTGGTTTTCCATAACATTTATTTCAATTGTACTAATACTTGAATAGTACAAACCAGAAGATAACATAGGTAATTTCTCCAGAACATATTTTTCACCATATCTAACAGTAACAATTTGTATATATTCTTTATTCTCCTCATTTATAGTCTCAATATGATATCCATTTCGACGGATATCTTTAAAACTCAACAAATTTCTATGAGACTTAGAGGAATACAAAGCATCATTAATAACAAATTTCGTACCATTGGATAATATTATTATTGCTCTTCCAGAGCCTTCAATCAATCTTGTATTACCCACTATGGTATTGATGCTTGTACTACAATTTGTTAGATGTGAAAAATATTTCTTATCTTTAAGAATTGTATGTGTCGTTGCACTATCAATGAGACATATATCTTCATTCTTGTGTGCAATATTTGAAATGTCCATGAGCTTCATTAAAAGAAAAGAAATGCATCAAAACATATTCAATATAGAAGATGCATTAAAAACATATTTATTATACATAATTGGCAACAAGTCAGAACGAAAACAAAATAATTATTACAATTTTTGCAAAACTTATTTAATCATAAAAATCTTCCACCTCCAAGTGAGACATAACATCATCATTTGGCTCATTGACATCATTATCTTTATGAGCCTTATCATCACATTCCACATTATTAACACTCCTTTTTATAGAAGCTTGGTAAAGTTTCGCTAAATGTTCTGGTGTACGACAATTACGTACCCAGTGTCCCTTCATACCACACCGATAACATTTATGTTCAACAACTTTTGAAGGACCTTCTTTAGCATTCTTTTGTCCTTCATTGTTCATCTTTTTCTGGTGGGTATAAGGACTATAATAACCTCTTCCACCATGATAAGGACCATGATTATTTCTACCTCCACGATTTCCACGTCCTCGTCCACGACCACGGCCACGACCACGACCGCGACCATGGCCACGACCATGATCATTCCGTACACTCACATTCGCTTCAGGAAATGGAGAAGATCCAGTGGGACGATTTTCATGATTTTTCAATAATAACTCGTTATTTTGCTCGGCTACTAGTAAACATGAGATTAACTCAGAATATTTTTTAAAACCTTTCTCACGATATTGCTGTTGTAAAAGCAAATTCGAAGCATGAAAGGTAGAAAAAGTTTTCTCTAATAAGTCCTCATCAGTTATTTTTTCACCACATAATTTTAACTGAGAACTTATTTTGAAAACAGCTGAGTTATACTCACTTACAGTTTTAAAATCTTGTAACCTGAGATGAATCCATTCATAACGAGCTCTAGGCAAAATCACCGTTTTCTGATGATCATACCTATCTTTCAAACTAGTCCACAATTCAAATGGATCTTTCACCGTTAAATATTCAGTTTTCAAACTTTCATGAATGTGGTGTCGAAGAAAAATCATAGCTTTAGCCTTTACTTGAGGGGACGCATCATTTCCTGGCAATATAGCCTTTCCAAAGTCCTTTGCTTGAAGATGGATTTCAGCATCTAAAACCCATGATAGATAATTCTTCCCGGTGATGTCAAGAGCATTAAATTCAAGATTTGAAAGGTTGGAAGACATGATTCAAACTAAAAATAATAAAAATAATTAGAATCATATTATAAAATCTTATTATAAATTAAAACATAATTTAAAGAACGGTAAATAAACATGCTAAGAAAATAAAAATAAGATGAGATAGGAATGGGAGTAAACTCACAGCGAGACCTATCTCATCCGAAGGTAAGAAAAATGATGCATATATTATATAATATATAGACAACAGTAAAGAATTAAGATAAACAAATGGAGCCCTATTAGTGCCACCACCATAAAAGGTAAATAAATGCATAAATAAATGGAGCCCACTAATATTAGTGTTGCCACCATAAAAGGTAAATAAATGCATAAATAAATGTTAGTAACATAAATTTAAATGTTAGTGGCATAATGTAAATATTAATAAAGTCAGTATGATGCATCAACTAAATGGTCGCATGTGTGTTTATTATCTTCTCGAAACCTGGCGTTTGCGAGATTACTTGCTCAATTGACAAGATTAAGAGCACATTACCCGGATTATCCTATCAAGAAAATACGTCTTGATAATGCTGGTGAATTTACTTCACAGACTTTTAATGAATATTGTATGTCCCTTGGAATTGATGTTGAACATCCTGTAGCACATGTTCATACGCAAAATGGACTTGCAGAATCATTGGTAAAACGATTGCAACTTATTGCAAGACCTTTACTTTTGAAATCTAATTTACCAATTTCTGCTTGGGGCCATGCCATTTTGCATGCAGCAATGTTAATTCGCATAAGGCCAACTAGTTATTTAAAAGTTTCCCCCTTACAAATGGTTTTTGGTGAAGAACCTAATATTTCTCATATACGGACCTTTGGATGTGCAGTATATGTGCCTATAGCACCTCCACAACGTACTAAAATGGGTCCTCAAAGAAGAATGGGAATTTATGTTGGGTATAAATCTCCTTCAATTATAAAATATTTAGAACCATCTACAGGAGATTTATTTACTGCACGATTTGAAGATTGTCATTTTAATGAATCAGTTTATCCAACATTAGGGGGAGAAAATAAGCAGTTGAATAAAGAGATTAGCTGGAATGAATTATCATTGGCTCATTTTGATCCTCGTACAAAACAATGTGAACTAGAAGTTCAAAAGATAATTCATTTACAGAATTCAGCTAATCGAATGCCAGAAGCATTCACTGACCCAAAGAAAGTGACAAAGTCACATATTCCAGCTGCTAATGCTCCTATTCGAATTGATGTCCCTGTAGGACAATCGATTACAAATGAATCAAAAGCACGCCTTAAGCGTGGTAGGCCTATCGGTTCCAAAGATAAAAATCCTCGAAAAAGAAAAGGATCTAAGATTATAGATGGCCAAGTCGAGGATAATCAAGAAAAAAGCGTAACTCTGGATGAGCCACTTCATGAAGAGAAATTATCTCCAGAGGAGAATATTGAGGCCCCAGAAGAGATCCAGGTATCTGAAATGTATGAAAATAATGAGATCTCAATAAATTATGTCACAAATAATATCAAATGGAACCGTAATGAAGTCAACATTGACGACATTTTTGCTAATCATATGGCATATGATGTAATGAATGAAGAAGAGGATCATGAGCCAAAATCCATTAGAGAGTGCCAACAACGAAAAGATTGGCTCCTATGGAAAGATGCCATTAATGCAGAATTAAAATCATTAGCAAAACGAAAAGTATTTGGACCTATAGTCCATACACCTAAAGATGTAAAGCCAGTTGGATATAAATGGGTTTTTGTACGGAAAAGAAATGAAAAGGGTGAAATTACAAGGTATAAAGCACGCCTTGTAGCCCAAGGCTTTACACAAAGACCTGGCATAGATTTTGAAGAAACATATTCACCAGTAGTGGATGCAACTACTTTTCGTTATTTAATTAGCCTAGCAGCAAATGAAAGGCTTGATTTGCATCTAATGGATGTTGTGACTGCCTATTTATATGGCTCACTTGATAGTGATATCTATATGAAAGTTCCTGAATGACTCAAGATGCCTGAAGCATTTAATTCAAATTCACGAGAACAATACTCGATCAAATTAAATAAGTCTCTGTATGGCTTGAAACAATCAGGGCGCATGTGGTATAATTGCCTTAAAGAATATTTGTTGAAAGAAGGGTATAAAAATGACCCGATATGCCCATGCGGTTTTATAAAAAGATCGAGAAATGAATTTGCTATAATTGTTGTTTATGTTGATGATATCAACATTATTGGAACTCCTGAAGAGATTACAAAAGCCATTCATTGTTTGAAGAAAGAATTTGAAATGAAAGATTTAGGATACACGCTGTACTCTTTTTCCCTTATCTAGGTTTTGTCCCACTGGGTTTTCCTAGAAAGGTTTTTAATGAGGCAGCACTGGATAGTGTATCAATGAGTGATGTACTCTTTTCTTTGGCTAGGTTTTTATCCCACTGGGTTTTTCCTAGTTAAAGGTTTTTAATGAGGCACATTCATAAATGGACATCCAAGGGGGAGTGTTATGAATATACTGATTATGTGGATGTCCATTGACTCCCGGTCTCCAAATATTACAAGATGACATGGGACCCGCGCATAGTACCATGCATAGTAGTTTACTATTTGGTGGGACCCACACACAAAATAATACAACTCACGGGAATGCATTCCCGTGAGTGTACAGTTATGTAATTAGGGGAATATTACATCAAATGACCCAAAGTGGAAATTACACTAAAGGCCCATTTTCCTTCTATAAATAGAGGCCTTCTGTAAACATTCAAATTACACTGAAATGAGAACTTCTCTCTACTCTCTCTCTCTCTAAAATCTCTTGTTCTTGTATTTACTTTTCATCAGTTTTATATTAAGATCAATAATTTATTCGTACATTGTTATCCCAAAAAATGGTTTATCCGTACATCACAGTACCAAAATTACAGTTGCTTTCCTAAATTGAGCCAAAAATGAATCAAACCTATAACATATATCTATATCAACATCACAGTTTCCATTTTTTATTAATAAATAAGAATGCACATGATTCTCACAGATTTCAGGACCATGCGCTGCAAGGACTAAAAGCTAAGTTAGTCAGTTCCCTTGGTGCTTTTGTAGTTGTTTATCAATTGCGCCTGTACATCATGGGAGACTGGCAAATGCTCTTTGTACTCCATAGTGAATTCCCCTTTACCCTGCAGGAGAATTAAAATCCAATTAAGCAAATGTCAGTTATCACCACAACGTGGCATAATCTTCATTCACTCGATATTCTGATGGGTATCTTAAGTGGGATTGGGAACCCTACCCTAACCGGTGGTAAAACCAACCCACTTAAACACCTCATTGAGCATGTCATCCTGGTATCCCATACAATTAAGTCTCCATCATATTTCAATTCAAATCTTCCGCATTTTAATGATAAATGTGTTAGATTGCAGTTAGCAGTCAGTCAGAATCTTTCACACGTGAAAATAGATGTGCATTCAATTATAGAGAGAAATTGTCATGAAATGTGAGCCCTATGCATGGTTCGCTTGCATTATTCTCTATTTGAATGCATGACAGAAAAGATCCAAATATATGGTAAAAGAAGCATCCAATGTAAAAAACCTTTCCAGGCTCTCTCCAACTATAAAATGTGCAATATTTCAGAGGTTTCGTATGGCCTCAATATTCACCTGTGTCATTGATCGAAGTGATGTGGAGTATCCAAACATATTGTTAAGAGGAACCTGAAATAATTAATCATGAAAATAGTCAAATAATTTAAGCTTAAAAGGCACAAACTGCAATAAGCTTCAAATAAAAATGACATGTTAATTCAAATGAAACTAGCGGAGAAATACTATGAAGTTTCCATCATTCAACATAACATTGTTCCGCCAACATTGGAGCTTTATAAATAGTTTACTATTCATATATTTTAGTGCATCATATAAACTATAATGAATGAAATAACAGCACATAAATAGTGTAAATTAAAACAATCAAACTTAAATTTCTAAGGGATAAGTGATTGGAGATGATTCAAGTGAAGATCCATCAATATTTTTGGTTGTATTTCTCTAACATGCCCCTTGACACAAAAAAGCCATTTAAACCAACAGGAGGTGCTGAAATTTCATCTTATCAGTAACAGTCATGCTCTATTGCCATGTCAAGTATACTCGGGAACTCCAAAGCTTGCTGAACAGATTTCTAATGTAAGTCACTAGCAATCATGAAACAAAATCTAGCTCCTAACATAATCATGACACAAACTCAAACATGTTGATACATCTACAACTAGCATATTGCCAGCCTAACAAAAATGGCAATCAAGGACACATTTAAATTAGCCCAGGTCCTGTTTTGTATGTTAAATCAACCAGAAGTCATGTATGGCCATTGGAAGTACAGCCCGTCCTCCATCCTCCACTCCCAAAAAGAAAAGGATTAGCTCACTATATGTTGATATTCACATATACTACGCCACTATTTTGAAACTGAATTCCACATATCAAGAATCAGGGCTAACTAAATAAATGATTAAAATATACATTGACAATTAGTAGGCAGTAAGGGTAAGCCATTCCTTATCCTTTGAACAGGGACAAAATTCAGAGAAGCACCATTCATTGAAGAGATGTCAAACTCTGTCGTACTTTTATTAAATTACATTTGATTTCTTTATTTCTCTTTTACAAAATGAGGTACTTACATGAGCAGTAATAACCGAATCATCTCCGTCCTGGTCATTTCCAACAATTACACCTTTTCTCCTATCAAGAGTTATAAAGATCAGTCAGGAAAGCCAGACTATTTAGCATTTGTTGTCATAGTTCAAAGAACAATTAAGAGATATCAATAAAAAACCCTCACCTGTTGATGTCACCGGCAACAGCCCCCTGAAATTCTGTTGGTACTTTCAGCTCGACAAGCATAATAGGTTCTAATATAACAGGTCTGGAAACTGCATAGCACTGTCATAGAAGATGGAAACACCATAATTTATCAGTGAAGTCCTAATTTGTAGGTTAAGAGAACAATAAAATGATAAACCAAAAACAGAAAAATATGTGCAGCTTTGCCCAAGGACCTGTCTAAAAGCATAGATAGAAGCTAACTTAAATGCAAGTTCACTGGAATCGACAGCATGAGCAGCACCATCTGTCAAGACAACCCGAAGATTTTCAACTGGGTGTCCAATTAAAGAACCCCTGCACAAAAGGCAATCAGGTTCACCAATCCAAATATAACAATAATCATTTTTCATAAGCTAGAGATCTATAATCAGTCTAATCACAAGGACTACACAATCCCAAATGATAAAAGTTGCAAAATTATAATTATGAAAATAAGTAAAAATTCACTAACGAGTTTGCAGCTTCTCTGAAACCCTTCTCAATTGCCGGGATAAAATTTGATGGTATAGCCTGCCCAACAAGCAAGTTTTCAAATTCAAACTTAGTTGGGGACCCTGCAGGAAGTGGTTCAATATAGCTGCCATCATATGAAATACAATATCATTAGAATCCTAGAGATGTTTAGGACAATATAACTGAAAAATCACAATTAGAATTCACCAAAAAGCATGGTAAATATAATTCAAATCAAATGGAAATTATAAGATCAAGCTGGTTGCTCCAAATTAATAAGCCAGAAAGCAACCCATTTTACAAGAAAAACATGCATGTCAATCGTGGATACCATCATGTACTCAACTTTTTATTCAAACATCGTTCACTCAGATGCATCAAATTTAAGTATAACACATTCTTCTTTATTTTATTTAAAAATAAAATATTAAAAAAAATCTCAAGAAAGGAAAGTGAAAAAAAAAAAAAACCCAACCAAGCTCCCTACAAATATTCAAAACAGGTTTAGGATACCAAACAAAATGAAAGGGAAGTGCATTACTGTGTACTTAATTAAAATAAAAAGATAGCCAAACCAAGCTTACCCAATTACTCGACCATATTGACCTTGTCCTCCAGATTGCTTTTTATGTAAATAATCAAAGTCGGCACGTTGAGTAACAGTCTCTCTAAAATTAACACGAGGCTTTCCAACAGAAGCATCAACCTTCATAGGCAAAGACATCAAAATAAAACTCCGTAAGAAGCAAATTTCGGACATTATCAACAACATCAACAACATTGTGCTTGGAAAAAAAAAAAAGGAATAAGTACCTTGTACTCTCTCTTAATGCGTTCAACATAGACTTCTAAATGCAATTCCCCCATTCCCGAAATGATCGTCTATTTACAGTGATAAATCAAGGTCATTGTGATAAATAATGAATTTTCCCAGTAAACAAATTGGAGGAGAAAGAAAGGAAAAGAAACCTGCCCACTCTCTGGGTCCAAGCCAACGCGGAAAGTAGGATCCTCTCTCTGGAAGCGATTCAAAGCTTTTGAAAACTACAAGCAATACAAGGAGTTCATTATCTTTCATATTTTTTGAGTTAGAGGAAGAGGTTGGTTAGTGTGTTGCATCATTTAAGAAACTACTCACTTGCCCTCCAGAATCTTTTGAAATGGGTTGCACAGCCAATGACATCACTGGCTCAGGTACATTCATAGAAGTCATTGTGTATTTGACTGACCCATCAGTAAAAGTATCTCCTGATTTCCAAAATCACTAGAATTAGACCCAATATGCAAAACCATAACAAGAATGAATTAAAAGCAATTATTGACATAATAGTAGAGTCTCTCTGAACATCCTTTTAAGAATTCTATATAGCCCACCTCTCACTGTATTAAAATTAAGTTTCATGATGAGGCAACACACCCATGAGCTTTGTCTACATTACAAACTTACTTGAGCTTGTGTAAAACTAGACATGCTATATATTATAATCAAACCAGCCATGACCCTCAGTGACATTTCTCCAGCATTACCAGATTCTTGACAAAGCCAACTTAGAAAATAACAACTAGAATTTAGAAAACACGTTCATGCATAAACCCAAAGCAAGGTGTAGAACCTGATGCACAATCAACACCAAATACAGCAACTATTTGCCCAGCATGAGCCTCTTGAATGTCCTGCAGAACATCGGAAATCCTAATTAAAATTTGGTGTAAATAAATGAATAAACTGGCTATCTTAAAAATAAATATAGCTGATAAACAGAACCCAACTAGTTTTCTATATTTTTCTCAATAGTATCTAGAATTAAAAACTAGATTCGAGCACAGTCAAACCCAAATAGGCTGTAAAAATAATCCACCCAGATCTCTCCAACTTACCTCCGCAAACACAATTTATTTTTACAGCAGCATTCAAATGATAATGTAGATTTAAAAATGACACTGAATATCTAAAGCTTACCTCCATCTCATCTGAATGCATCCGAACCAAGCGAGGAACCTGTATTTACAGGACATCAGCTCCACATTCATGATATTCCCGCTACCATTTAACTATGAATAAAAGGTTTTTTTTCTTCACAAGGCTTCTTATTTGTGGATAACATAATCAATATACATATAAAGTTTCAGTAAGCAAAGGGAACAGGACCAAAACGGACATCAACCCATAGGGAAACAAGCAAGAATAAGAAAACGACCAGATTTTCCATCAAATGAGGTACCTCCATAGGATATAAGACTAGGCTATATGAAGGTTGAAACACCCTGCTAATTTTCAAGCCTCAGAATTCCTCTTTTCCAAGAATGATTTATAACAACTAAAACTACAAATTTGGACCAAACAATAACCATTTAAGGGTATGTGAAAAATTGATAAAAAAAGACCTAAGCTCGAAATGTCATTTTGCAGTGAAAGTAAAATGATAATTAATTATTGTTAGAAACCTCTGGTTCTCTACGGAAACAGAGCCCAAATCCAGAAAATAACCAACAGAAGAGATAAGTATATGTTCTAGCTCAGAAGAAAAGAGGACCACACCCAAATCCTCACCAGAATTCTAGCTACCTTAGTCTCTCACCCCCCTCCTTCCCCCACTACACCCTTTGTCCATTCTTCTATCACCCAGCTTTCCTAATTAGGTACCTATGACTGACATATGCAAGAAAGAACAGACAGTACAAAAAGACCAACACATCGGTAGGATTAATATTAATCCCATCAAATTAGAATAGTAGAGACTATTGAACTTACCTTAAGCTTCTTGCCAGTATTTACGTTGATAATAAATTCACCCTTCCGAATGACACCTTCGTAGATTCTTCACCAGAGAAAAAAGGGAAAAGAAAATGGAGGAAAAACCAGCTAATGTGTCAAATACTCATGGATTGAATGTTGCCCCAAAATTAAGACAACAAATCATTGCATGTAGAAGAGAAAAAAGAGCATAAACCACCTCATAAGGTCAGGGATACCTTAAATAGGTTAACTGACCAAATCGCCCTTCCTCCAATTTGAAAGCTAATGCCACAAGGGGCCCATCAGGTGTTCCAGACAACACAACCTGTGCAAGGAAAGCATCACAATTACCAAACAATATAGCGAAATTAAATTAAGCAAAACAATGACGAACTTCTCACTCCTTACCTTCTCCTCTTTCTTTGTCTGGTCAAGGGCATAGTTACTAACTTCAACTGGACATGGCAAATACTGGAGTACACCATCCAGAAGTGGCTGAACCCCCTGTAACAGTAACAACAGATGCTATGTATATAAGGAGAGCCCAAAGAAAAGCACTGCTCAGCAGCTTATGCATAAAAATTACTTCTGGACTACTCTAGTTTGGCCAATAGGTTAAATAACGTTTTTTCATCCATGATTATGTGGTGCATGAGATGCAAAAACATTATTTAAAAAAGAGTGTAAGAAGATAGCCTCAATCATTTTGTTTCAACTTTCTATTTCAAGATTTGGTTTTCGATAAAGTACAAAGGTGTCATGCGATCCATACAGCCGACCCCATTTAGCAGGATAAGGCTTTGTTGTTGTTGTTGTTTTCAATTTTACATTTAAATATACAGCATGTTTAATGCAATGAGAGAAGTCTTAACAGCTTAGTTATACAACTAGAAATATGAAATACCCTAAAGGTTCTATTTTTTCACATCACATTAAATATAAAATGGCTCATGATTCATAGCCAGAGAACACTTGATTCAACCAGTGCCTTTATACCGCTCACTGTTAATCCAAATCCACCCTCTTCAGTTCTGTCCTCAGCTAAGTCTTGGAGCATTAGACGATATAATTATTTTAAGAGAAACCAATTGGAAGCAACTGACTTTTCCTTAACACAGAAGAAATTTATGAAAGTTCAATAAATATAAAGAAAGAGATTTCAATTAAAAAATGAGTATCAGATGAGGATATTCATGATTAAACAGATATGCAATTGGGACAGAATGAACACTTCACTACAAAAATAAGAACCTAGGATTTAGCTGTTTAGATCTTGGGATATCATATAACAAATTTACAAGTTGGAACCTATATTAGGAATCTACTTCCAATGTTGAATTAAGATTTCCAGAGACCTAATAATTTGTTTGGTAATGGAATGTGATGGAAAGGGAAATGAAATGAAAAACCAATTTGTAAATGTTAACTGTCTTCTGTGCCATTAATACGAAAAGTAACAAGCATAGTAGATTGTAGAGTAATGGTAATAAGGGTATAATAGATATTGCCAATCCTGATTTGCACATTATGGAAAAAGATTTCTTTTCCATCAATTATACCAAAAGGGGCCTAATATTAGATTGCATGCCCTTGTAGAATAAATAATTCGTTGAGTCTTCTACAAAGCTTGTTATTTCAGGGTTTCAATCTTCTTATAGAATTTAAGACTGAGAATTTTGAACGTTATTACATATTGTTCTTAGGTTAGATTTCCTGTTCTAATCACACTAGCATAGGACCAAGACTGCTTCAGTTGTCCTAGCTTAATAGTTGGCAAACTATGGCATCTCTATTCCAAGATGACGACAGAGGGACAGGGAAAATAACTTTCAAGTCTTAGAAGCATCAAATCACAAAAAAAAAAGAAGGAAAAACGAAGTCTGCATCAATCAAAGTCAGCCCCAAGAGCCAAAAAAATAAAGGCAAAAAAAAAAAAAAGATTCTCTTATTATGACACTAGTGACATGATATGGCTGTTTTACATCTCTAAGTAAAATTTCTACAGCACCTGGCGAGAAATTAAACTGAAAACCAAGGACAAATACATTATAAACAAATCCAATTTCAAATCTCAAGTCCTTGAAACAACAACAACAAGCTTTATTCCACTATACCCTTCAATTTAAATTAAAGCATTAGCAAAAAATTTGCATCAATTAAAAAACACATATGTGCACTATGTAAAATAGTAGATATACTAATAGAAAAGATACACACTTGAAGCTAAGTTATTTAACAGTTACCTTGTTTTTGAAGGCGCTACCCATGAATACTGGTATAAATTTCTGTGCTACAGTGGCTCTACGAATTGCTTCCTACTCAAAAAAAGATGAACTAACTTTAGCAATATAAGGTATGAAAAAAGGGAAAACTTCTGGCATGCGAAAATATTAGATAAGGCACTTATAAAGACAAAGTGCAGAAATTCATATAAAAAGTGCAAGCCTTTTTTTTCAGTTTAAAAAAAAAAACAGCATGGAAATCTATCTGAAATCTACCAAAAGGAAAAGCAACATAAAGGAAAACTGCAGCTGAAATCTAACTATAGCAACCCTACATTCTGTTTGCCCATACTTTCAATTTCGGCTGATTGTGAAATGGCTTCAAAAAATAAAAAAGAATCATCTCAAAATGCACAGTAACAAAAGTCAAGGGCCAACAAAAGGGAAGGAAAAAAGGAAATAGCAGCTGTATTCGGCTAATTCACCCAATAAGTGTTTTTGGTAATATCAGCATATTTAAAAAATAATAATAATAATTTATTCTTAGTTGTATATGTTTTAATATAACACGTTTGTATATTTAGGTTAACAGATGATAGTTCAAAGCTAAAAATGGACTATGTTATATATTTTAAAAAACGAAGAGGTATGTGTGATTTTAGCAAAACTCATGCGAGGCTAATGTAATATACTCCATGTTACAATCTGTTATCAATACCAGGAGTTTAGTCGGTGTTTAAAAGTACTTTTTACAGTCACTAGAAAAGTTGACAAATTTAGCACAAGGTTAAGTGAGATAATATAAGCAAATATTGAGAGGGTTTTATGTCCAAAAGAAAATTAATTTCTGATTCTGATTCTGCTCTTAAGGGGAAACTACAGTTTCCTATTCCTCTCACATCCAAACAAGAAAAAATGACAAATGAAAATGAAAGACAGATTCTGGTATCATTTTAAAGAATTTTTACATCATAAAAAATGAATATATGAACATATTTTCTGACAACACAAATGCATCCCTTCTCTCTTACAGCAAGGCCAAGTAAACCTTGTTAGGAAGTATATTAATTATAAATATTATTAGGGTTATCGTTTAGTATTTATTATATTAGATATGAATATTATATTTTAGGAATATATCTTCAAGATATTATGATTTGATGAGATTAGATTATGATAGATTTTAGGGTTAGGGTTAACCTATTAGTTTGCCTATATAAAGGCCTCCTAGTATCCTCATTAATTAAGGATCAATAATATCAGTATTTATCATGTGCTTCAATGTAATCCTTTAATCTCAACATTGTTTCAGAGCATTAGGCTTCATTCCTAGCCAATTTGGTTTTCTTGTAGCTACTATGGTTGAACACTGTTCATGAAAATTGTTGGCGTGAACAGTGACAACAGATTTTCTGCTTCTTTTACCCCTGGTGGTTTCATTCTCATATCTCATGGATTCAGATTTGGGTTTGAGTTTTGCCTTCTTTTGGTTGCATTTTTTTGTTTGGTCACTGGGTTGACTAATGCTTCCATTTGGTCACCAATGTCACATTTGCTATTGTATTTAGAGGATCTTGAAGCCTCATTTGGTATATTTCTGCCTCTGTTTGGATCTGCTTAGATAGGTCTAGTAGTTGTTTAGCTTATTATTGCATCTGGTTGGCCCTTTGACTTTGGTGGGTGTTTGCCTTTGCTACTTGGTTCTACTTGTGACCATTACCCTTGCTGTTTGGTTCTTTAAGAGCCTTATTCTATTGTTCTTTGTGGAGTTCAACTTGCTTCTGGTTAATTTCAATGATGAAACTCAATCTAGTCCTTCAACTGCTCTTACTACAGGTAACATTACTTCTAGTCCTACCACTTCTTCCTTGAAGTGGATTGTCGATCCTGATGCCACTAATCATATGACAGGTAACCATCACTTGTTATCTACGTATATGCCTTATGCCAATCCATCTAGTATAACAATTGCCAATAGTTCTTATTCTTAGGCCCTTGGATCAAGCACTATCAACCCTACTCCATCAGTTTCCTTATCCTCTATCCTTAATGTCTCTAACCTTGCATTTAACCTTGTCTCCTAGCAAGCTTACTCAACAATTAAACTACTTTATAACATTCTTTCTTAACCATTGTTTGATTCAAGATCTCACAACAAAGCAAGTATTAGCAGGGGCTTTGAATCTAGTAGTTGTTACTTCCTTGATGATCAAGTACCACGTTTGGATGTTTTCCTGGAGGTTTGTTGTTTATTGTCATTTAGGTCATGTGTCTTTATCTTCTTTTTTTTGTTTAACATGCTTTTATCCTCTTTGATGAGGATGTATCCTCAATTCCATCATTTGTCATCATTAGAATGTGAGTGGTGCCAGTTTGCTAAACATCATTGTGTTCACTTGGCACCTTGGGTCAATAAACGGGCTACATATCTCTATGATTTAGTCCATTCTAATGTTTGGGGTCCATGTCTTGTCAAGTCCAAACCTAGTTTTTAAGTACTGTTACTTTTGTTGATGATTTTTCTTGTACCACTTGGCTCTATTTAATTAAAAATTGTTCTAAGTTGTTCTCTCATTTGTGCACATTTTCTGCTGAAATTTGAACTTGGTTTGGTGTATTTGCGAAAACCTCAAGAGACAATGCCAAAGAATTTTTCTCCGCTCAATTTCAAAACTACATATTGCAACATGACATGCTTCAACAGTCCTCATGTGCAAATACATCAGCTCAAAATGGAGTTGCAAAATGTAAGAACCAGAACCTATTAGAAGTTGCTTGGGCTCTAATGTTTTAAATGAGTGTACCCAAGCCTTTTTGAGCTGATGCCATGTCTATTGCGTGTTTTCTTATTAATTGTGCCTTCTCCTGTCCTCAATGGTGACACTCCATACTTAACTCTGTTTCCTTCCAACCCCTTGTTCCCTTTTGATCCCAAAATATTTGGTTGTGTATGTTTCATTTGGAATGTTGATGATATTTTTATTATGGGTAGTAATACTTATGGAATCCCATCACTAAAGGCCTCTCTTAATTCTCATTTCCAAACAATTTGTCCACTAAAGTACTTTCTTGGGATTAAAGTTATGAGAGGCAAGAAAAGCATCCTCTTTACCCAAAGGAAAGATGTTCTTGATCTACTAAAAGAAACTGAGAAACTTGGAGCAGCACCAAGTAGCTTTCCCATGATTACTAATCCCCTTTTGAACATTAATGACAACATACCATTTAGCGAGCTACCAAAGGATGTGAGAAAAGGAATGATCTTGAGAAGATCAAACCGTTGGTGTATCCTAATAGATGCTGTAGACTGATTGGGAAATTGAATTATCTCACGATGACTCGCCTGGATGTGACTTTTCCAGTAAGTGTGCTTAGTCAATTCATGAGACTGTTGCTCAATGGGAACCACTAGAGCATATCTTACATTAATTGACAGGCTCACTTGGTCATAGTATACTCTATACAAATCATGGCAACACCAAGATTGAATGCTTTTATGATGAGATCATGCAGGGTCAAAGGCTACCAGGAGATCCACTACAGGATATTGTATGTTTATGGGTGGAAATTTAGTGTCCTAGATGAGCAAGAAGCAAAAGCAGGATGTGATTTCTTGATCTAGTGCAAAAGCCAAGTATAGAGTCATGGCTCAATCAATCCAGGAAATTGTGTGTATTCACCAGTTAATGAAAGAAGTTGGTGTTGCCACGTCATTGCCTGCAAAACTGTGGTATGATAATAAAGCTGCTCTCCACATGGCCTCTAACTCTATGTTTCATAAACGCACGAAACACATTGAGATTAGCTATCACTTTATGATAAAATCAAGGAGAATTTCGTCTCTACAGGACATGTGAGGTCTTACGACTTGACTAAAGCTCTGAAAGGACTCATGTTGATTATCTTTGTAACAAGTTGGGCATGATTAATATCTATGCTCCAACTTGAGGAGTGTTAGGAAATATATTAATTATTGTTATTATTATTGGGCATATCGTTTAGTATTTTTACTATATTAGATATGAATATTATATTTTAAGAATATATCTTTAAAATATTATAATTTGATGAGATTACATTATGATAGATTTTAGGGTTAGGATTAGCCTATTAGTTTGCCTATATAAAGGACTCATTGTATCCTCTTTAATTAACAATCAATGATATTAGTATTTCTCATGTGCTTCAATTTGATCCTTCAATCTCAACAGACCTCTAAAAAGAAAGCAAATAGCTAATTAAATTCGTTGATATATGAATCAAGGCAAAGAAGGGAACTATCTAAAAAGGTATGATACTACAAAAACTACACAAAACACAAGTAGTTTGGCATCCACACACCTCAAGATCGGCAGATGATATGGGTTCATCATTTAGAAATGCTTCAGCAAGTTTATCATCAACTTCTGACACAACTTCTATAAGCTCTCGTCTTTTTTCTGCAACCATGGCCTCCATATCTGCAGATACATCCTCAGCAACAACTCTTTCACTGCAATAAGCAAATTTGAAGTATCCCATAAATAGTGTCAAAAAGGATAAACACCAAAAACAGGATAAAATGCAATAGCTTTTAGAACAGACCCACTGGAGCCATGAAAGTAGTAGGCCTTCAATTGCACAAGATCAACGAGACCCTTGAAATCTTCTTCCAAGCCTATAGGAACTTGCACTGCAGCACTGTGATGCCGAAGTTTAGACCTTGCCTGCAAAACCAAGCTGATCAACATGCCATTATTGTAAATGAAGCACATGACTACTGTCATTCTAGGATTTATGTCCTTTGTGAAAAATGGACCCAAAGAAAGAGAAAATAAAAAAATTGACCAAAATGACGTGGTTGTAAAAGATCTAAAGACATTCACCACATTATTGACACCTACTGACTGCAAAATTTGGCTTCGTACAATGTATTAAAAAAATCTCAATTCAGTTGGGCTCTTATAATTTAAAAGGAGAAAAGCTTATGACACATTATAAAAGACCAGTTTGGCATTAAAACAGATTAAGTGTCCATTCGGATTTAGCTTTTGGGATTTACAAGGTAAGTTGTGAGAGGAGTTTTATTTCGGCTTGCAAAAAATAGCTTTTGAGACCTAGGTTTGAGGGTTTCCCAAACAAGCTCTACCATTCAGGTTTTCCAATTTCAGGTTGCAAGTTATAAAAAACTTACCTTCTGACTTGAATAACACTACAATAATTGAGCACTAAAATTATAACATATCTGATCCGGTAACTTCCATTTAGTCAACTACACCTGATTCAAAACTTTCCAAGGATCTGCTCCCATCCGATCTAGTTTATTGATAAATGCAAGCCTTGGGACCTCATATCTTCTCATTTGCCGATCGACAGTAATAGACTGACTTTGCACTCCCCCAACACTACATAGGACAAGAATAGCACCATCAAGAACACGCAAAGCCCTCTCAACTTCAATGGTGAAATCAACATGACCAGGCGTATCAATTATGTTAATCTGCAGTGACACATAATCCAAACTACAGATATTTATAGTTTATAAATAAAGTTAAAATAATTATGGTTTGTAAACAACAGCAGCATTGCAGCAATAATAATAATTGAGAGATCGGATGAATATAGTAGTGGATAATTGAATTTGAGATGAAAATCATAACCATTACTCGCCAATTTAAAAAATATTGATGCAGTTCTCAGGTGTTTATATGAGATTATTTAATTTAAAATAAGTATGCCACAGAATAATAAAACAGGATGAGTGAGTAATGAGCTGCAAACCTTTTTTTATTTTTTCTAAATTGAAAAAATGTACTCAATACTACAGTTTTACAGGAAGATAGCAAACACCCTTTGTTCCTTTTTGCTCTAAATCGGTTTAAATAGCATCAACAAAAACAGCAAAGTGATGTATCATAGGAACCTATTTCCCAGAGGCAGGCTGTTGCCTAGCAAGTCATCAACCACCCCTCATGTGCAGGAGATGATGGCTCAGAGCGTACTAATCCAACGCCCAATCCAAAGTACCCCCACACAGTCTATATATGCATGATGATTCAGCAAATTACAGCAAAGCAAACTCAAAACCAAATCCCCGTACAGGTCAGAGGACAAAGTTTTCTCAACATTTTTATTGTTTCCTAAATTTCTCTATAAGCCAACAAAATTTAAGATCGTTCTTACGCGCTCAAATTAGAAAACCACCTGCTCCTTCCCAAAAAAATAACCCCAGAAATAATTTGCCATTCATCATTTACGCTATTGGCTTATTCGAGATAAATTACACACCCAATGTACTAAAAAAAAGTAAGCTTCAGTTCTCCTAATTACAAAGTAAGCGCTAACAGGGAAAGATCAACTTGTGAGATTCTTCTGATGTTCTGTAACTTCAAACTCACTAGCTCACATCAGTCATTCAGTTGTACCTTATAGTCTTTCCAAGAGCAGTAGGTAGATGCCGACTGAATAGTGATCCCCTTCTCCCTCTCCAAATCCATAGAATCCATCTTGGCACCCACTCCGTCTTTACCTCTAACTTCATGAATCTCATGGATTCGCCCTGTGTAGAACAGAATCCTTTCCGTCAGCGTGGTCTTGCCGGAGTCAATATGCGCCGAGATCCCAATGTTACGAAGCCTTTCCATCGACTCCTTCCACCATGGCTCCTTATCATCTTTGGCCCGCGCAAGGTTCCCCGCGGACAAATGGCGGAGGTGGGAGGTGCTGGCGAGGAGAGAGGCGGCAGGCGACGGTGCAGCAGCCGACTTAGCAGGGGAAACGCAGAGAGAGTAGAGAAGCCGATGTGTGGATGACCTCGAGAAGCGGGCCATCGTCGCCGACGTGCTGGGTTTCCTCTGGGGTTTGGAAATGGTAAGCCAAAACCCTGAAGTGCTTAACCCTCCGAAGGCAGAGGAGTGACAGACGACCCTATTCTTTGGGATACATAACGAAGGAAAAAACAGGGGAATGACATCTGAGATTGTTAATTACTTCTACTCAAGGAAAGATTAAAAAAATAGTACTAATAAAACCTCATGGAAAGACGAGAAATCTCGGCCTCCGATCCCCTGTCCATCCCTCACAGTTCCATCTCGGCCGTCTAAATCTGGATCTAACAGCCGAGAATGGTTTTTAAAAAAAAAATCAAATTTTTTTTTCAATTTTATTTTTTTTAAATCATTCTCGACTGTTGGATCTTGATTTGGAAGGCCGAGATGGGACTGTGAGAGATGGGGAGAGAGCTCAGCCGGGTAGAGGATCCGTTTCCGAAATCTTGAAGGCTGTTAAATTTTAACAATGATTTTTTTTGCCTGAAATTTTTACAATGATTTAGATCTAAGAAACAATTTATTAAAACATTTTGTGGTAAAATATCTCTATTGTCCTTTTTGTTATTATTAAAAGTTTAAAGTTTAATGCAATGTATTTGAATTCATACCTAGCCAGTTACAAATTAAAAAATATCATGTACAAAAATTGGACCGGACTTGCCGGTTAGGTGGAAAACTGACCACATGTCTTGTCTAGTTCAATTCTTGAATCGAGAAGAACATAACTTAATATGAGTCGATCAACCCGTCTAATTAAATGGTTAGCTGAGTTAGCAATATTTTCATGTAAAATGCCAAAAGAACAACTTAGTTGCTTCTCATTTAGAGTTTAGAGGGGCATTTGTAAAATTGTTGGGATAAAGAAGGGGAAGAGGAAGAGTAAAAAGATGATAGTTCAAAAGAAAGAAGATAAACTAAAGAATCAAACAAAATTAGGGGGAAAAAAATAAATACATAACTTCTCATTACAACCGGGCATCCATGGCTATTGTTGTCTCTTCCTTGGCGTCAAAACTATAGCATATTAGAATTGCAAGCGTCTTTCTCAACTTTGTTCTACTCTTCTATGAGGAAGAAGGTTTTTTCTTTCAATAGGAAGTTACTCTTTTTAAACCAGAAAAGCGAAAATGAAGAGTAAAAAAGAGGAATTTAATTAAAATTGAAGTTCCCAAGGAACAAAAGCTAAAGTTGAAAACTTGCCTTGTACGCCCTACACATTTGAGTAGTAGGGTATGTTTGGCATAGTATTGGGGGCTTTTTTCCCATAGTGCCCCTTTTTAGGAAACTATTTACCAAAATGCCCCTACTTTGAAACTATTTCCCATTATGCCCTCCTCTGGAAACATATTCCCAATCTACCCCCTTTTAGTCGACTAAACCAAGGGGTTTAGTCGACTAAATTACGGGGGTGGGTGTTAAAAAGCCCACACCCGACATTTAGTCAACTAAACCACTTGGTTTAGTTGACTAAATTTCGACGGTGAGGGTTTTTAAACACCCCAAACGCCGCTAATCGACTAGATCTCCCCCCAAACCCCTCCCCCATCTCTTTTTCGCCAAAATCTCTTTGAATCCGTTGGTGGGTTGCGAAGAGAACTTCAATCAACTTGCATTTGCATCAATTTCGGTATGTTTTCGTCCCATTTAAGATTTTCGTCGTCATTTATGTATTTATGCGAACCCCCATTTGCGTTTTTGCATTTTGTGCTTTGATTGGGTTATTTTGTTGTGTGTCTTTGCTTGATTTGAGTATTTCATTCCTATTTATGGAGGAAAATGATGAATATACATGTGAAAGTGAAAAGATTTACATCGATTGAGTGGTTTTTATTTTTTTGAAGAATATCACTTCGTTTTTCATAAATTTTTTTATTTGGTCAGCTAAAGCCCTCCATTTTGCAGCTAAAATTCTGGTGTAAAAAATGAGTTCAAGTTCAAACACTTACATGACTATAATCTACCACAGTGGGAGGTATTTTGATGGTCCCGAAGGTGTTCAATTTGAAGGAAAAATGAAAATGATGAAAATCAAACGGAATACTACATACAACGAGCTGAAAGAAAGAATTTACCAAAAATTGGGACTACATGGCAGCCAATGCATTCATCGGTTAATTGCCAAAGTGGAGACTATAGTGGGTAAGGATAATGTATACTACATTAGTACCGATGTATGTGATGATGAAGATGTAGATTGTGTCATAGATGCATTTGCTAATCGGAGAGTACAAAATTTTATTGAGATATATGATGAAATTGAATCTGGCGAATCATCATCTATACCTATGCATCCAAGATCCCCACAGTATTTTGGTGAAGAAGATAGACATGTTGGTGTATCTGTACCTTCACAAGTGTTAAGTCAGGTAACATTGATGGAAGATGAGGAAGATGAGAGTATGCACAGCGATGAGGAGGACGAATTTGAGAGGTTTATTCCACTAGATGACAGCTCAGATACCGATGTGGACAGTGATTTTGATTCTTGCCCGAACCTAGTAAACCCAGGGACTGCAACAATGCCACCACTTCGTAATGACCCAATTAGTAGTGGTAATTTAGTAGACTTGAATTTGTGGTTGTTTTTGTATTGTTTATTTACTGGTTCTGACAGAAAATTCATATTGACAGATGTTGGACCTGATAGTGAGCCATTTTGGACCGAAAGCCCGCACTATTATCAAATTAGTGCGGTTGACTGTGACGATGAATTAGAGATGTTGTATGGTGATGATGACAGGCAAGGTGGATGGCAGTTAGGCGATCCATTATATGTGTATCAACAGTTTCCTTCTAAGTCTGAGATGCATCATGCTGTGAAATTGTATTGCATGAAGACTCATCGTTCAGCCAAAGTTGAAAAAAGTGATGAACGGAGGTTTGTGATGAAGTGTTGAAATCATGTTGACGGTTGTCCCTGGTATATGAGGGCAATGACAGGCAAGAATGGAAATTGTTGGGTGGTCCGTAAGTGGGTTAGCGATCAAACCTGCCTGAACCAGAGTCTTACCCGGGATCATGGACAACTGGATTCAAATGTCATATGTGCAGGCATTATCAGTATGTTTCATATTTTTGTTACTTTCTACTTCTGTTTGTTTATTGACATTATATTCTAAAGTTTGTTATGCTTTAACAAGGTATGTTAAGAGAAGATCCAGCTTTAAAGCCAGCGCTGATACAAGAGAGGATGCAGCGTATGTATGGATATAATATAACATACAAGAAGGCTTGGAAGGCGAAAATGAAGGCCATTATGAAGTTATTTGGTGATTTGGAGGAATCATATGCATTCTTGCCCAATTGGTTGACATACATGACGCAGGTTAACGTGGGCTCTGTTTTCAGGCTTGATACAGATGAATGTTCCGACCATCGTCGGTTTTATGTCAACTTACGCGTCTTTCGTAGAGTTTTTTGGACATTTAACCAGACAGTTGAAGCCTTCAAATACTGTAAGCCCATACTACAAATTGATGGCACCCACTTGTACGGAAAATACAAAGGTACTCTCTTGATTGCGACTTCACAGGATGGGGATGGGAAGGTCTTACCAATTGCCTTTGCTGTTGTTCCTCCTGGTGAGAAGTATGATGACTGGTGGTGGTTTCTTTGATTCTTACGTGATCATGTGACACAGAGAACGGGCATTTGTTTAATATTTGATCGTCACGCCAATATCATAAAAGCGATTAAAGATCACCGCAATTGGCAGCCTCCATATGCCTATCATGTGTATTGCCTACGTCATGTCGCGAGCAACTTTAATACCAGATTCAAGGATGTGCAACTAAAGAAGACAGTTATGAACTTAGGTATGAAAGTATACACTTTGGTTACTGCCTTCATATACTTGAACATGTTTGTAATGCACCATTTGTTATGAGTTTGCTTTAACATGTTATGCAGGGTACATGAGTTCAAAGATCCAGTTTGTCCGGAAGTTTCAGGAATTTATTGATTGTAACCCACAGGTTGTGTCCTGGTTTGACCGGCTTCCAAAAGAGAAATGGTGTAGGTCCTACGATGAAGACGGACGGAGGTTTGGTCACATGACGACTAACCTAGCCGAGTGTGTGAACAAGATCCTTAGGGGTGCACGTAATCTGCCGATAACGGCTTTGGTGAAGATGACCTGTAGTAGACTGGTCGAATATTTTGTCACCAGGCGTGTTGAGATTAACAAAAATATCGCTACAGGTAGGATAGTGTCAAAAAAGGTTGAAGAAGAGTTACAAAGGATGGACCAGATGACAGTTACATACCGTGTGTGGCTTCATGACAGAGATTTACAGTTATATGAGGTTGAGGACGCATATAATCAATCTACACATGTTGTCGGTGACATAATGAGGGTTGACTTGATAAATCACAAATGTCAATGTGGGAAGTTCACAGCAAGAAGATATCCCTGCAGCCACGTATTAACAATATGCAAGATGGAGAATTTGAACCATTATGATTATGTTGATCCGGTATTCACTATCTCATACATTAGTCAGGTATATGCAGCACACTGGTATCCTATAGGCAATGAATTGTTAATTCAACAAGGAGAGGGCCCAACAGTTATCCCAAATGCAACTTTGGCCCGCACAAAGGGAAGACCAAAGTCTACAAGGATACAAAATGAGATGGATTGGGTGGAGTCTCAGCCTTCAAGCAGTCAGCAAAGATGTAGGAATTGCCACCAAGTCGGTCATAATATGCGCACATGTCCAACGAGGAATAGGCAAACTTGAAGTCTATGTAAAATGTTTTGTATTTAGGGTACTATGCGTTGTGTTGTTAATGGCTTCGAAATTTGGACCATTCAGTTGATTGATATGTTGTATGGTATCATTGACTCATTTTGGGACATTAGCGGATCAAATGTGTAATGAAATTCACAAATTGAAGCTACTAAACAAAAAATCATAAAGTTTCAATGTCCGAACATAAAACATAAAGTCAATGAAAGTACATAAAACATGAACACCATAAATCTAATCTGCATGCTCTGGATTCCCATCATCCTCCGCGTGCTCATCAGCCACATCATCACCCTCGGCAGCATTCGGTGCTCCTCCAAGCTGCATCTGACCAAGCGTCTCCTCTACCCACTTCATCCGAGCTTGCATCCACCTCCACCTTTCATTCTCTATCTTCCACCTCTTTTTCTGCATCCTGCCCTGGTGTTGGATGGCCTGCATGACATCACTAAGGGAGAATCCACCCTCCGGCTCAGGATGAACATCGTCGTCGTCGTCGTCATCGACCTCAGGAAGAACAATAGGTGGACCCTGACCAACATCAGGTACAAAGGGTGGACCCTGGCCAGCAGCAGCATCAACATCCTCTTCACCAATGTAGTGCCACCCACCATCTGCACCCTTGGTGATCTTGCACTGCTCTAGGAGGCGCTGTCCAAAGATGGCATTCCATGCTTCCTGTTTCACCATCACCTCATCGTCCATAGGAACACCAAATTTCTCCAAAATCTTCTGAACCAAGTAGGCGCATGGGAGTGCACCTTTATGTCTTGCCTTATACATATGCCAACAGATATATTGTCTCCAATTAACCTCAATGCCATTCCGGATGGACCACATAATGGGAATGTCACCCTCCAACACTCGTGAATGATTGTAGGCCCGAGGAAACAATATGTGGGTGATGACGTAGAAAAGGATCAGAGAACTAACAGTCAGTTGTCCCACAGTCACTATAGGTCTATGCCCTCCTGGCCTCCTGAACGCATACACAGCCTCATCTCGAACATATCCCTCCATGACAAAATTGGTGTCCCCATCAAACTGGTATCTATCACCAGCATCAAAATCAAATCCAAGAAGATCCGTCCACATGTCAGCCGTCACCAGAATGTCAACCCCGCAGACACGAGATTGTAGATCACCATGAATGTAATCATGTTATGGTAGAAAGCTCTCACCATAACCTCTGAATAGGGACAACTCATCTCCGCCAGCCCTACCAAATGCAAAGTTCCCAACAACGGCACAATGTCAAGGCCCTCACGTGCAAAGAATGTCATGTCTAATGACTTTGGCTTAATGATGGGTCTGGAAGCAAAATCCCTCACGAATCGTTCATGCTATGCTTCATTATTTTCAAACAAATATCCAAACGGGAGGTCAACAACGGGCTCAGGCTCAGGTTCCGGTGCATGTTGTTGCCTAGAGGAGGATGCCCCGCGCGATGCTCGATGCTTGATCCGTCTCCCACGCACATTGCCGGTGTCAGCAAGAGCTTGTCTACGACGCATGATGAGAACAAAGACCTACAAAGGGAGGTTACAATCAATCAGGAAACAAGAAACATTCATCATTCTCAATTTCACATTTACATTCATCATTTTCACTAACAAACACTTTCAACATAAACAAGAAATACTCATAAACACAAAAAAATTCGCATAAACGCAAAAAAATTACCATAAACATATACATTCATCGTTTTCCTCCATAAATATCAATGAAAAACTCAAATCAATCATACATACACAACAAAACCACAAATTCTTGATGAAAAACGAAGATAAATTCGTCCAAAAATAAAAAAATTCGCATAAACGCAAAAAAATTACCATAAACATATACATTCATCGTTTTCCTCCATAAATATCAATGAAAAACTCAAATCAATCATACATACACAACAAAACCACCAATTCTTGATGAAAAACGAAGATAAATTCGTCCAAAAATAAAAAAATTCGCATAAACGCAAAAAAATTACCATAAACATATACATTCATCGTTTTCCTTCATACATATCAATGAAAAACTCAAATCAATCATATATACACAATAAAACCGTCAAATCTAAGCACAAAACAGTAAAACACAAATGGGGTTTGCAATAACACGATGTCGACGGTGGAATTCCGAAAATGGGTCGAAAACATACCGAAATTGATGCAAATGCAAGTTGATTGAAGTTCTCTTCGCAACCCACCAACGGATTCAGAGAGATTTTGGCGAAAAAGAGATGGGGGAGGGGTTTGGGGGGGAGATCTAGTCGATTAGCGGCGTTTGGGGTGTTTAAAAACCCTCACCGTCGAAATTTAGTCGACTAAACCAAGTGGTTTAATCGACTAAATGTCGGGTGTGGGCTTTTTAACGTCCACACCCCGTAATTTAGTCAACTAAACCCCTTGGTTTAGTCGACTAAAGGGGGGTAGATTGGGAATATGTTTCCAGGGGAGGGCATAATGGGAAATAGTTTCAAAGTAGGGGCATTTTGGTAAATAGTTTCCTAAAAAGGGGCACTATGGGAAAAAAGCCTAGTATTGGGCATCCAAAAGCCCAATGGACATGAAAAAAGTCCAGCAGGGTAAAAGTAGGTTTTTAATATGGTTTCTGTTTGTGATAGACTTATGGTTAAAAAAGTCACTTCTGATAGCCACAAATTGAAGCTTCTCCCCCCCCCCCCAAAAAAAAAAACACACATCTCACACCATCATTGTAAATACAAATCACATTTACAATCAAACTTTTATTTCTATCTTAATTCTGCAAAAATCATATTGAAAATGAGTCACTTATACCACCGCTATTTCAAATGAGATAAAAAAGCTGCCATTAACTTCTTTTAATGGAAAGTTGTCATTATTGATTTTTTTTTACCAGAGTCATTAATTGAATTAAAACATTGATTTCATTTATGTTATGTTTATGATATTTCTTGTCATTCCCTCACCTAGGCTCCACCCATTAAAATTGTATTTTCAGTGATTAGCTATTGGAGGATTGTAAGGGTGAGTATTTTTAACGATATGATATTTTATTATTGTTAGAATAAGTATTTGCATGAGAACTATTAATGATTGTTCTATTTACTTAAAACAAGAATTTATATAGTGCACTCTTTGTTTAAATATTATTTTTATAGTTAATATAAAAAATTTGTATATTTTAATTATGGTTGATCTAACTTCAAGTTGACTATGATCTCACCCAATGACCCTTAAATCATTACCTTGACGGGTTCACTGCTCAGTCTGATTTTCTGAACCTAGGAAAATATTAATATGAAATCAAATAATTGAAATTGACAAAAATTTTGAAAACTTGAAATTCTCATTACATCTTATAAATATTATGAATTACAAATTAATGCTCACCAAATTTTAAATAAGTAAAATAAATATCAATGACTTTGACAACTTCAATTTATATTTTTCTATTATATCAATGGTAAATTATTACTCACAAGATAGAAATAATAAAAAATTAATATTAATTAATTGGATAATTGACAAGTAAAACTTTTAATTTCTTTCATTATAAAAGATAAGTTGTAAATCATGTAAAACTTCTAATAATTTAATACTAATTTTTTTTTTTCAAATTTGAAATTTGTTAGGAATTAATTTACAAATCGTAATCCTCATTTTATAATGAAAAGAGTGAAACCAAACAAACCAAAAGCTCTCCTCCCTTTATTTTTTGTTAGGAATTAATTTACAAATCCTCTCCTCCCTTTATTTTTTGCCCTCATTACAAAAGCTCCTCTCCCATCCCTTCCCCTCTAACAAACCAAACAAAAAAGGTAACATACATCCTTCATATCCCCTCCCTTCAAAATAAACACACCCTAAAATACATAATGAAATGACAATAGAGATATCTAAAAAACAAAAGGCCCAAAAAAAGCATAAGAAACATTAAACAATACAAAAATATGCCGGTCCAATGCAAATTCCAAGAAGTAATCAATCAATCAAATATAAATATATGATTTCTTTTCAATGAAGAGGGAATAGAACGAGTGAGAGAATTCGATGCAACTTCATGCTTCAAGCAGAACAATGGTTATAGCTTTCATTCAAAGTGCAAGCAAGATCTAAATCTCAGAGGACGTGAAGCACACACGTTGCAGTGGTGTTAGGGGTTTGGTTTTAATTGCACTGATTTCAGGTTTGGTGTAGATATGAACTATGAGCAGCGATTGAAATGAAGGAGGAGGAGGAGGTTCTGAATTGATTTTAGAAAGTTGTGAACTTTATTGTCAACCACCGAGTTTTTTTGATGTAGCTGAACCTTATCCTTTTTAGGTCACTCTTATCAATGTGTTTGGTTTGAGAGGAGGGGGCAAAGGAGGGAAAGAAGATGTGTTACTTGTTTGGTTGTTAGAGGAGAAGGAAGGGGAGAGCATTCTTTAAGGTAAGAGCCAATAATAAAGGGAGGAAAGGGAATGAGAGCCAAAATTTAAGCTTCTCTCCCACCCAAAAATTCAAACGAAATGAAGGAATGAGGATTCCTCCCTCCCTTCAAACCAAACACACCCTTATCCTCCTGGTTTTGTTTAAGAATTCTCTATTGTTAATGTTCAAATTTGGCTTGTTTTGGGTGTTGTGTTGTCCTGCACTAATTTTCAGGCAGCAACTTGGTTTTGTTTCCAATAATTGAACTAAAGGATTTTATCTATTGACATTAATAAAAGGGAGACCAAAAAGAAGAGAGAGAAAGAAAAAGAGTGAGAATGGCTTGAAGTTGATAAGATAAAGAGTGGAAAAGGCCATCAAGAAAGAGAATGGAAAGGGAAGAATTAGATGGGAAATTGTGGTAAATTAACAACATTAAGAAATTTCAATTTGATATTGTAGACTAATTTAGGATTAATGAAATTGGGATCACTTACTTGAGTTTACAATGTTTTACGGGTATTTTTCTGTCTTTCTCCCTAATAATTTTTTGTGAATTCAAATGATATCATTTTGTAAATCATATTCCTATTTTGTAACAAAACTTACAAATAGTTCCGCATACACTAAAAACTATTGGCAGAAGTTGTATGTAAAAATCAAAATGGAAACAAATGGGATTATCTCATTGGTCATAAGTTTAGTTATGAGATTAGTTATATCAATAAGGGAGATTGGTTTTTGTTAGACATGCTTAGTTTTGATTATGACAAATATACATATCAATATGAAGAGCAAAAAGTTTGTATCATATACATTGACTAACTACTTTGTTTAATATAGGTTAGTCCAAGTTCAATTATAGAGAATGATCAAGAGAGGAGATTGAAGAAAGAAAAACTTGCCAAATATTATGAGAATATCAATATCCAAGTCTCTATGATTAAACAGAACTTGGAACGGCTCAATTCAGAGTTAAAATAAGCAAATTCAAGCTTCCCAATGAATAGGAGTTGCTATAGCTCAATTGCTATAGTCTCGTGAATGAACACCTGCTTCTTGCACATAAATTTCAATCATTCTAGAGAATGATTGTGTGATTCTCGAGAATGGCATTGTGATTCTCGAGAATGGTCAGAATTCAACAACTCTTTTACTCTGTTTCACGTTTCACCTAGCGACGTTCAGGAAATCGATAATATCTTCTAAACTAGAGATCGGATTGAGGTGAAACCAATTTTGGATAAAACTAGGCATCTAATGCGTTATCTTGTCAAAAACTCAAGTCTAAATAAGATCAGATGAGAGAGCTATTAATTTTGGAAGTTGCCCCATCTGTTACCATCATACAACAGTCCAAGGTTTGGTAATTTGAGCGTATCTCACAAAATACACATCGGAATGAGCTAAAATCAGTGGCAAATGAAACTAGACTCACATACCTTTTCAAAAATATCAAGATCACAGAAAAAAAAAAGAGCAAATGAGAGAGATATGATGTTTTGAAGTTGATAGTCTGTTTTGGATGCTACAAAAAATGCTGGTCAAGAACAACCTCCATTCATCTGATGATAAGGGATGAAATACAACAAATTTGGAACAAATTCTTCTTGAATTGGAAAGAAAACTTGAAGAGCTTTTTGAGCACGAGTGATTTAACAAATTTGCTATCGCAGATGCAACCTCTGATATGACTCTCGATAATGGTTCCATGATTCTAGAGAATTTACATGGTTGATATGTTTCAACATACATTCTTCATCAGAGTGATTCTCGAGAATGATTCAATGATTCTCGAGAATGAGCGTAACTATTGTGTTTCAATATTTAACCTCCATCAAAGTGATTCTCGAGAATGGCTAGATGACTCTCGAGAATGGACATATGATTCTCAAGAATGATACCATGATTCTCGAGGATGAGGGTGAATGTTTCAATATCAATTCTTGATTAGAGTAATTCTCAAGAATGCTAGATGATTCTCGAGAATGAGCATAGCTACCTTGTTTCCATAACCATTCCTGATCAGAGTAATTCTTGAGAATGACTGAAGCAATTCTCGAGAATGAGTTCTTCTCAGTTCTGTGATTTTCCAGTGTCGCTAATCGATTTCATAAAATCAATAGGTCATTATGTATTATCTATTAATCATATCTGAACTTATTTATACCATGTTTAATCATTTTATGTTAAGTTTCAGTTGATTAATCGTGTTAATCTAAGTGCTTGAATGAAAGGCAATTTGACGTGGCAAACATATTAAATGTGCCTCAAAAAACAAAGCAACAATTAGAACTAAAGTTCGTGGCAGACGAAAACATTCTTATTCCAGCTATTATTCTGAGTCATGGAATTAAGAAGCTCCAACGGCTACTTTCCAAAGACAACTAACGGTCATATTCTAAAGTGGAAGAACAATCCAACGGTCGAATGCTCGCAACAGTCAAAACACAAATATATATAAATTACAAAGTCTTCAAACCGGAAGGAGAGACGATGATAGATGAATGATTCGACGAAGCCAATGAAATAATACTTCACCGTGATATGTCAATGACTCATACACTCTTTGTTTATCAATATTTATATAGTTTATAGTAGAGAGTGAGATGAATGATTATGTACTTCAGTGTTTATTTATTCACTCCTGAGAGAGAGAAGATTTATCTGTAAACATTCTATCTGAGAGTTACTCAAGATTAGGTGATCTTGAGTAGCAAACACTTAGTATTGGTTACAACTTGTAAGGGGAGTGAATCCTAGTGAGAGGATTACTTTAAGTACAGAGTGTGTAATCAAGCGGGTGTATTGATTACAGTTTGTAAGGAGGTGTAAATTCTAGTGAGACGATTACTTCGAGTACAGAATGTGTAATCAAGCTAAAAGAAGATAGTGGATTGAAAATCTCAAGTGAAGCTTGGGGACTGGACATAGGTCAAGGATTAGGCCGAACCAGTATAAATCAAAGTTTGCATATTTGTTAGTTCTCTATGTGTTTTGATGATAACTGACAATTATAAACTCAGTGTGAAGTTTGTCTTTGGTAAGTTGAAAAACTTAATGTCAAAAGCAAACTCGAGTTTAGGTATGTAAACTCAAGTCTGACACTTGATAGAGAATTGCTCAAACATGCAAAGAAAGCCAAACTCCAGTTTGCTTAGGCAAATTCGAGTTTGCAGAAACACGAAGTGCAATCAAAGTTTTCACAACAAGCCAAACTCTAGTTTGCTTAGACAAACTTGAGGTCTGGGAGATATAGAGAGCACTCAGAATTTTGAACAAGACAAACTCGAGTTTAGACCCTGAAACTCGAGTTTAGACTAAACAAAAAGAATTCAGAAACTTCAATATTTTCACAAGTTATGTTAACTCCAGCCTTTGTCTGCAAACTCCAGTTTAAATCAAAAACAGAAGAGACTTCAAAGTTTCAGTTATTGCTGAAACTCGAGTTTACATCTGTAAACTTGAGTCTGAGTCATACAGAGAGCTCAACCAAAATACCTGCCTTTGTAAACTCTGGTTTATATTTCTAAACTCCAGTCTTGAGGTTTCTAGACTTAACTCTATTTGCTTGTCAAAACCCTAAACTCGAGTTAGTCATTAATTGACTCGAGTCTAGACATATGTCCAAAGTGTCATTCAAAGACCTACCCGACAATCTTCTCTGAAAGAACCAAACTCGAGTCTGATATTTTTAAACTCCAGTTTAGGCCGTTGCTCAACATTCATGCTCTCTAGATGAACCCAAAACTCAAATCTAGCATTACAAACTCGAGTTTGCACGGTGATTTTGAAAAACCAAATGGTATTGGTCTGTGAAATCTTTATGGGTTAATATGAAAATGTTTTGTCATATGATTCTATTGTTTCTAACATCTTTGAAGAAGTTTTGAAGAATTTTCAGATAAGTTCAGCTAAGATCAAGATGAAATCAGATTTGGAATAAGTGCATTAAATGAAGAACCAAGAACAGAACTGATCCTTCTCCCCTATCCCAATGGTTCAGCACAGACCGTTATAGATCAATTAAATCACTCTCCAACGGTCAAATGAAGGTTATGGAATGACATAATATCTGGAAGACCATATGCATCAATATATTCCAAGATTCCAGCTGAGAATTGAAAGAACAGAGGAAAATATGCAACTGTCATTTTGCAGAATTGCAGCTGAACATTAGAGAAGAAAATGCAACGGTTAGTTCCTCTAGCTAGCCTATAAAAGGCTATGAAGACTCAGAACAAGACACACAATGAAGCTACATTTGATTACATTTGCAATTTGTGTCTGTATTGTGGTTTTTAATCTGTTCTTCAGTGTTTATCAATATTTACTCTTTTGAGAGTCTTGTTTTTTTGAAAATATTTTTCAAACATTTGTTTGCATAAACTCAAGGTTGTAGAACCTGTGAGTTGGGTTGTTTAATTACAAAGTGTAAGGGGGAGCAAGTCCTAGGTGAATAGGATTGCGTGTGATTTACATTGTTGTAGTTAAAGCTTGTTGAACTAGTGAAAATACCCAGAAGATATCTGGGGACTGGACGTAGGTCCAGGTTAAGACCAAACCAGTATAAATCCTGTGTGTCTAGCTTTTCTTCCCTTACTCTTTTGTTATTTACTTTTCAAGTTTTGAAAAAGAGTTCAAAAGAATTTTTGAAATCCCCAATTCACCCCCCTCTTGGTGATTTTTTTCATTTTCAATATTCTCTTCCCTTATCTCTTATATTTCCAGTATATGTTTATTTCAATATCTAACTGATGATTTAGAAGAAGCAAAAAGATTTTCAAAATTCTAAGTTTTTAATCTTAACCCGATTCACCCCCTCTTGGGTTCAGCCGGTTTTTCAGTTTTTTGATAACCTAAATTAGGGAGATTAGTTTATTGATTTGGTCTAGGGTTTTCTTTTTGAGGCTTGGGGCACAAAGGGAGATTGGTCTAATAGATGGGTTTTATTAAATCTAAATATAGGGTTACTGTCCAAATGTTATTAAACTTGGATTGGACTGGTTGGTTTGGCTTGAAAACTAGCAAACCAAACACCTAACCAGTCTAGGTGAGGCTCCAACTCGGAGTTGCTTCTGACTTGGTGTTGACTTGGCTAACTTGTAATGACTTGGCACTTACTTAAGCGAGTTAACAGAGTTATTTTTTTCGAATGCCACCCCCAAAATTTGGGGGGGGGGAATGACAAGAGGAAGGAAAATACACCAAAGAATGAAGAGATAGAAGAGTAAGAGCTTTCTCATAAAGGCACAACTTATCTACACAATTGTTGCTTTTTGTATCAAAGTAAATCAACTTGCTAAATCCCTAAAGCCCCAAATTTATCAGTGAAGAACATGTTTGCATTCGTCTTTGCCAAGCTTAGTCTTCACAATCAAACTTTGTTGGGCTCAAAATTGTGTGTTTGGTTCAACCTGTAGGTTGTGTGATTAGATCATCGAGAGATAAGAGGAAGGCATGGCAGAAATGACAAAAAATGTGGTCAATGTTTGAAGAAAAGACGAAGGGTCTGTTTGGTTTGACAGAGGGGAGGGGAAGGGGGATTTTTAATGAAGGGGAGGGAATATAAGGGATTTAATATTACCTTCCTTAGATTGATCAGAAGGAAAGGGAGGGAAGAGATCTTAATGTTACCTTGTTTGGTCTTGTTTGGTTTAAGAGGTGAGGGGAGGGAAATTTTTTTCACATTAACAACTTTACCCTTAAGAATGCTTATTGCCGGTATCAATTAAGGCCAGATGGATAGTAGATCTCAAATGAAATGTTATACAATACGACCTGCATTTAAAGGTTCTATATTGAATCTGGTTAAGTGTGAACATGAAGATGATCCCATGCCTTGACTATGTTGCATAATGTTATATTCAGATAACAAATAGAGTAAGTAGGGGAAAATATAGCAACTTGAAATAGAGAACAGGCTGGTTTAATCAAGAAAATCACGCCATCAAATTCCAATAAATGAGTAATAAACCTTTTGAAGAACCAAAACCAGCACCTCAGATATTATTATCGCGATAAATAACAATAAAGACAAATCACGAGTGCATTTTTTAATGCATCGTATTCACAGTTCCAAGTATACCTTTAAGGTCAACATTAGATTCCTAAGACCATTTATAGTGCAGGATTTGATAACGACGATTACATGTTTCCAAAGCAACTAAATTTTTAAAAGAAACTTGTATGAAACTTTTGAATCAAGCCAGCACTATATAAAAGTGTAAAATGAATAACATAAATCTTTGAGGGAAAAAAAATCTAGGGGATAAGGGTATTTTAGGAATAATAGAAATATTCTAGGGGCATCTTAGTCCACTGACACACCAATTTTTACAATCCCTCCAAATTCGTCCCTTTTCCTTTTTGTACCATTGGAATAAGATCTCAACGGCCCAAATTTATCATATTTCCTTATCATCCTTTTCCCTTATAACAATATTTTAATCATATGATAAATATGGGCCCTTTAGATCTTAATCCAACAGTACAAAAAGGAAAAGGAGAAAAAAGGATGATAAAGGGTATAGGAGGAAAGCTAAATCTAAGAATAAGATCAGCCAAACAAGGGGAGGGGGCCGAAATCTCTTCATCCTCCTCCCCTTTCCTCTGGTCCCCTCAAACCAAACAGACCTAAAGAGAGAAGAGAATAATTGGGGAAAAAAGGAAAATTCCCTGAGGAGCGCCCTGAGGCCTTGAGCAAAAATACAATATGCTTTATTTCAAAAAATATTATAATAATGTATAATATTATTATAACACACACACACACACATATAAATTTAGAGAAAATTTTCCTCAAGGTCTAAGTTATTAAAATATTGTCAAAAAATACCCAAAGAAAAGTTACATATCAAAAAAGGCCCTAGAATCTTTTTTGGTATTATGTCAAAAAACGTAGTTGTTAATGGGTACTGATATAGTTGTTAACGGATACTGATATAGTTGTTAACATGTACTGATTTGGTTGTTAAGATATAGTTATTAACATGTACTAATATAGTTGTTAATTAGTATTGATTTAGTTGTTAACGTTTCATGAATTAATATCAGAAAATGCCCAAGGGTATTTTTTGACATGTGGCTTTTCTTTAGACCTTTTTTGACAATATTTTGATTACTTGAGTTTTGAGAAGGATTTTCCCATATATATATATATATATATATATATATATATATATATATATATATAGGGTTAAGGTGCAAAAATACACATGTGTTTTACTCTGAGGAGCGCCCAACACCAAGTTCTTTTTTTAGGTGCAAAAGTACACATGTGGTTACAAATTAGGTGCAAAAATATCCTTTGACCATTAAGTTTAACTTTTTTTTACTTTCAAATGTGCAAAAATACACATGTAATTTGGCAAAAAGAGCGTCCAACTCTAAGTATTTTTTTTAATTTAATAATTTTATTATAATTAAGGAACATTATTATTTCTTTAGGCGTAATTCATGGGAAGCCAAATTTTTTCTTTCCACAATTTTTTTTAAAAGTCCTTATTAAATTTTCTAACTAATAAATTAGTATTTATGCATTTAAAATTTGATATTATAAATACTATATTTAATTAAAAATAATTTTAATTTTTTTATCTAACAAATTGAACCAAAAATTATTTAAATAATTTTTCAATCAATATTATTTAATTTTTATTGCATTTTCTAATTATGCAATATAAATGTTTGCACCAATAAGAATTTTTAAAAAATAAATTATGGAAATAAAAAATTTGGCCTCCTAGGAATTATACCTAGAAAAATAATAAGTTTCCTTTAATTGTAATAAAATTATTAAATGAAAAAAAAAACACTTGGTATTAGGCGCTCTTTTTGTCAAATCATATGTGTATTTTTACACATTTGAAAGTAAAAAAAGTCAAATTTAATAGTCTAATGGTATTTTTACACCTAATTTTGTAACCACATGTGCACTTTTGTACCTAAAAAAAGCAGTTAGTGTCGGGGGCTCCTTAAGGTGAAGCACATGTACATTTTTGCACATTAACCCTAAAAGAAATCAGAAAAAGGATAAAGGCCACGTGGGCCCCTTTTATCCTATCATGTGGCCTTTGTTAATGGGTTTATTTAAATTTAAATAAACCCCCACCATCAATTAATGGGCTTGTTTGGGATACCGGGCAGCAAAATGACTTATTGAAAAGTCCGATTGGGTAAAAGTCAAATTTGGTAAAAGTCAGATTGTGAAATGTGATTTATGTTTGGATTGATGATTGCACAAGTAGCTTTTGAGTATAAGTCAAATTGTGAAACTTGTTTGGAATGATTTATGGGTAAGTGACTTTTGGAGATAATTATAAGAGAAAACTTAAAATAAAATTACCACAAATATGAAAAATGCTTAATTACAAAATTTGCATAGTGTTTTATATAAATTACAAAATTTCTATATAAGTTTTTATATAAGTTTGCATAGTGTTTTATATAAGCTAGGATAAGTCAGAAAAACTAGCTTATATCTACTTTAGCTTATACACACTTAAGCACTTATAAGCTCGATTGTAGTTTTTTTTAATCCAAACAAGAAAAATCATAAGCCCTATTCAAACAGTAAATAAGTCCGATTAAATCTCACATAAGCTATACAAACAAACTCAATAGAACTACAGTAGCTGTAAGCGCGCCAGCAACAATACGTGATGTTCTGATTTTCTGGGGTTTTACTTTGAAGATTAATAAGTTGTTCAAAATCACTTCTAATCACAAAACTTTCTTCCTTGAAAATTGTTCTAAATAATTTTCTATTTCTTATGATAGTAATTTCATGTTAATTAGAGAATATTTTAGGGTTAGGGTTTTAGGAAAGTTTTGAGTTTTCTCAATATATGTTTATAAGAATATAGATGATGATTAAAAAGTTAGTTTTAATTGGTTTATATTTATTAATTGGTTGCTATAGGAATTTAAAATTAATTTTGATTATATGATAATTTAAATAGTTATTAATGAGTAGTGAATTAATTTTGGTAGATTGATTTTGATGTATGTTTGAGCTCTTGGGTTTGAAGTGGTGTGATGATAATTGGCTTTGGTGAAAGATAACCACTTTCTTCTTGTTGTGTATGTTTGTATGATATTCGTGAGTGTTTTCAATTATCTAAAACTATGAAACTATGTTGATAATGCAATTGTCTTGTGGTAGTTATTTTCATGAAAAAACTACAGTTATATTATATTATATAATTTTACATGGAATTATGAGATTGGAAATATTATATTAGTGATTTGTGAATTATATGAGAGGGGATGATGGATATAGATTTGACGATAGATTATTCAAAAAGGAAATAAGAGGGTGAAATCTTGTAGAAAAAGATGAAATAAGGTGGTGGGCTTACAAATGTACATTGGTTAGTCCTATAATTTATTTGTATTTAATAGGGCCTTGACACCCTAATAGTACATTAGAGGGGAGAACCCATTATCTGATCTTGTTCTTTGTAGATTTTAGCCGATCCATATCACTTGATTAGTGAGCTTGTTAAGTTAAACTACTAGTCACATGGGTGAGTACTAGCCCATGAGTTTAGGCAGAGGAAATAAGGCAGGGAGGATTGAAAATAAATTCTTATATATTGATTTGTGTACTTATGTGCTAGATTTGAAAAATGAAATATTGATATTATTATGCATTGATATATATAAATATGTGTTGCCATGTAAAATTATTAATATTACTATGATTTTATAATATCTCACTTGACACCTCATGAGTAATTGCTCGTATGCCCGATGAGATGAATTGATTATTACTATTTTTTAGGTAATAGTTCTTTTGCGGGTTCATCAGGGAAGGTTTCAGAACCTCAAGCTACGTCTTCTAACAGTAAAGCTTGCACCTTTTTATTATATATTGGATTATTGTATATTGTCACGTTATGGCTCATTTTATACATTCTAGTTTATTTTAAACATTTGATAAATGACATTTGGTTTGATCAAACCCTTGATTAGTTATTATTTTAAGGAAAAAAATAGAGGACGTTAGAACTGACCTATTGCCTCAACTGGTTTAAGGGTCATTCCGAGTTTGATAACCTTGGTTAATGCCATACTTTTTGTAAAAATTATGTAATTGAGGTGATTGATACTCTATCTATCCATTCCTTATTATATAAGAGACATAAGAGACACTCTGTGGGAATAACATGTTTCCCTTTATAAGAGACACCTTGAGGCTGTTCAAAAAGAAATTTTTATTATTTGCCCATTTTACCATCATCAATAACTCATATTACTCTAATTCTCACTCCCCCCCCCCACACATCATATCTCTTTCATATAGATGGAAGAAACAAATTGGTTCAAGTTGATTCTCCATTTATGATGGAATGCCTAGCTTTGATGGAAGCTTTTGATTATGCCATTGAAAATCAACTTGATGAGGTTCAGTTTAAATCTGACAACTTGCGTTCTGTTAATTGTATTAACAAGAGTAAACAATCTCCTGAATGGAGATGAGATACTTTAATTGAGAATATCCTTGGATAAAGAAAACTTATCAAGAACCACTCTCTCTTGTGGGTTTCTAGGGAAACAAATTTGGTAGTTAAGTGGGTTGCTAAAACTTCAATGAAAGGTTCATGTCCCTCTTATTGGACATGGAGACCTCCAAGAAAGCTTTTGGGGGACCAAGATGCTACAAGTATTTCATATGATAATGGATATACGTATCTTTTTGGCAAAAAAAAAAAATCTCTTCCATATAAATGAGGATTTTCTTGATAAACAAATTACATTTTTCACATATTTAATGTTTCTAACTATTTTGGTCAACATTTCAAACAATATAATATAACAAGGAATGAAGAGATACTATTTTGAGTGACCTTTCGGTTAAGTGATGGTGGAACGAAGTGGTTATACAAAAACTTTAGTGATTTTCAATATTTACATATTTACAGGTGATCTTTATTTTTTGAACTACTACGAGTGATCCAATATGTATTAGTTGGAAAAGATTGGGGAGTTAGTCCATTATATATAAAGGGGACTAATTCAAAACTATAGAAATAAACTAAATATGCATGTTTGTTGATATCACTTGAATTTTAGAGTAATTGAAATTATTTAGTTGATATTTTTAATGATGATTTCTTTGAGCAAATTTGTAGCAAGAGTCAAGCTTAATATTGGTTCACGGGTGTAATGGAAAACCCACGAAGAAGATGAAGATAAACTCAGAGTAGAGAAAAGAATTCACATAAGAAGATAAGTCATAGGGAAAGATGATTTCACATAATTTCTTCACACCCCTCACACCATTTGAAAAGATCCTTTCTCACAAAGAAAAATTACCCATAATAGACTTACAAAATCTTATTAACCAGTAATAATTAAAAACCATTTCTTTCAAGAAAACACATAGGGATCCAGGGCATAAATCCAGTCCACAAACTCATTAAGGAAAATTCATCACTATATTCATAATTAACAAATATAAGAAAACATTACACACGAGTTTTTCCAACATTGAACCCCACAACAAAGGGTCTATACAAAACAATTTCCAATATAAGATATGATTATGGGTCCACCAGAATATCAGAGTATGCAAAATAAGGCCTCAGGCCCATAAATGTTTAAACAGTTATCTAAGTAATACTATAGTATTTTAAAAAGGGTTAAGGTGCAGATTGGCCAATCAAGTTTTACTCTAGAAGCGTCTAGCAAAAAAATACTTTAAGTGGACCAAAAATACCGAAAAAATTTTAAAAATGTAAAGCTAGCACAACGTTGTTAGAAAAAACATAACGTTCGAAAAAATTATAGAATAGAACTCAAATATTCATGAAACTATACTTAAGCCTCATAAACATTTCAAAATTTTTATTTTAGTCCCCTCCAAGTAACTTTATATGGAGGGACTAAAGTGAAAATTGTAGAAATTTTATGAGGCTGAAAGATTATTTTCTAAAACTTTGGGTTCTTTTTGTAATTTTGGGGCAGGGACCCCCTAAATCCGCCCTTGGTTACAGGCCTTTTTTTGACCTTAGCTTGGCCTAGCCTGTGGCCTATTAAGGAGGTTTGTAATTTTAAAAATTTTGTAAGCAACCTAACAAATTGTTAGAAATTACGCCTCAGGGGCAACTTATTGTACTTTGAACATTAATGTCATTTAAAGTATTCTCCATTTCGTTATTATTTCATTTGCATGTTTATAGTGATAACTGTATCCTTGGATGTACCTTATAGATTGTCCTAAATGTCCCTAGTCGGTCATCTATGCGGGAGCGAAGATGAAATAAGACTAGTATGACTTTGATAAAGTATGGAGATACGAATCAACGTCATAAGAACTTTTAAGAGTAAAAGGTGCTGGACCAACCCACTATGAGAAAGCTGCATGGATTTAGTCATAAGCTTATCTCATGTATAACTGCACCACAACGCCCTTTGACTGGGTGATGATAAAGGCTATGACCGGGATCAGTGGTTTTCATGCAGAGGAATGTGAATAGTTAAGATGTAATTTGTCCCTCACATTTGTAGGGAGATAATACTAGGCCCTTCGATGAGTGAGTCTGAGAAATGTATGGCCATACTACGATCGAAAGGAGTTTCCATTTAAATTATTAGACTACTCAAGAATCGAAAAAGTAATGGTCAAGAACATGAAGCTAACATTATCCATGCCTCATACTTGGCCAAATTATTGCGTGACAAAAGGGATGTGACATGGTTGTATGATATGTTGTATCGTGTCATCAATCCCCATATGAATTAGGTAGTCGTAATGTTTTACTAGAGGCTGCTTGAGACTTATGGGCTAGTACAATATTGGCCCACTGCTAATCTCTTGTGGGTCTACAGGGTCGCACACAAGAGTGACCCAACATGAACAATAGTGTCCAGATTCATTAAATCTTAGATATGTTTAAAATTTAATGAATACAAAGTTTAATCTAGGGTGGAGATATATATATATATATATATATATATATATATATATATATATATATAGAAAATAATAATAATATTATTATATATATAGTATTTAATTTATTTGATAAATTAAATAACTAAAATAAACAGAGATATCATATATTTGATTTAATTTGAGTTGAGATATAGTATTTCATGTTTAATTAAATAGATAGATATCATATCTCAGATTTAATTAAATAGATAAATATCATATCTTAGATTTAATTTTCAAATAGAGATATAATATATCTGATTTAATTTAAATTGAGATATAGTATCTCATATTTAATTAAATGGATAGATGTCATATCTCAGATTTAATTTATAAAGATAAATTAAATCAGCGGGCTTTTGATTCGGATTAATAAATAGATTAGATTAGATCTATTATATAGATTTAATTAATATATCTATTCAATCCAAATTCATATTTCAAAATTAATAAGGATTAATTTTGAATATAATACACTTACGGGTTTTGAAAACCCCACAGGACTTTTTGTCAGGTGTATTAGAAAAGTTGCAAGAAACCTTATAGAGAGACATGAGAATATTGAAGGCTCTAACACGTTGGCATCGATCTTGGAGTCCATTTGGTGTGGATACCGATAGAGGGAGCGGATTAATAGAGTCGGCTCCTAGATATAGATCGAACAAGAAAGCGTTAGCCCACGAGTTCGAATAGACGCATACGAGCATTCGAAAGGTACAGTTCTAATTAATGACCTGATTTAAAGGATGAAATCCTTCCATTGCGTGTACGAATCCCAACACAAACCACATACCTTACATCAAAACAAGCCTACTTCATACAGGTCGAAAATAGACCTACTTTAAACAGGTAAAAACAGACATACTTCTAACGGTCTGTTTAAAGTAGATCTGTTTTTGACTTGTTTGTAGTAGGCTTGTTTTGAGGTGAAACCTATGGTTTGTTAGGCTCCTTACAAAATTTTTAAAATTATAAGCCTCCTTAATATGCCACGGGCAGGCCAGGCTAAGGTAAAAAAAAAGCCTGTAACCAGGGGCAGATTTAGGGGGTTAGGGGTAGCCCCTAAAATTACAAAAAAGAACCCAATGTTTTAGAAAATTATCTTTCAGCTTCGTAAGATTTTTATACTTTTCACTTTAATCCCTCCATGTAAAGTTACATGGAGGGACTAAAATAAAAATTTTGAAATGTTTATGGGTCTTAAGTATAGTTTCATGAACATTTAGGTTCTATTCTGTAACTTTTGTCGGACGTTGTGTTTTTTTTCTAATAGAAGTTATGTTTTTTCTAACGATGTTGTGTTGCCTTTATATTTTTAAAATTTTTTTGGTATTTTTGGTTCACTTAAAACGTTTTTGTACAGGACGTTCTTGGAGTAAAACTTGGTTGGCCAATCTACACCTTAACTCTTTTTAAAATATGAGGGCCCTATAATAACAATATAGTTAATACTTCACAATATAACAAAAGGTCTACAAGGCTACCACGCCTATACCTCTATCTACTTCCCTTGGCCTCTACTAAAGATGGAATATCACCTAGCGGGGGGTGAATAGGTGATCTTAAAGTCATTTCGCAAATTACTCACACAGATAATTAAAACAGAGACAATAAAGAGAAATGAACACAATGGTTTATATTGGTTCAGTCCAACACTTTGACCTACGTCTACTCCCCAAGTACACCTTGCAATTTCCACTAACTCTTCAAATAGCAATACAATTACACACTTAGTAATTTAGGATGATCCTTTCACTCTTGGACTCACTCCCCCTTATTGGCTGTAATTATACACATTCACTTAAGGTTCCACAACCTTAAGATTTTCAAAAACAAAAATCAAATAAGTGTTTATAAACTCCTCACGAGTAGATAAATGTTAAACACTGAAGTATAGGAAATATTTGAAGATATTAAGTGAAGTTAATGAAATAGCAATTTGCAATAAGTTCGAATTGAATGCACAACGTTTTTTGGTAGGTGGCGAATTTAATGCATCTGGTATTTATAGATGTTGTAATAAATGACCATTGTAGAAGCTTGAAGTTGATCGTTGTGACTTTTGAATATAGCCGTTAGACAGATGAAGCTTTGCTAGTCACATTCATTGTAAATGCTTTGTTCTTCACAAACATTCTTGATTCCATTTGTTTTGTCTACTGAGAAATAGCATTTATTGCATAGCCAGAATATCAGAGAAAGCTAAGAGTATTGGTTACATAGATTATCATCGGTTTTGGCAACTGCATTTAATGCTTCTCTGACACACAAATTGCTTTATGCAAATTTGTGGTTAATGCATGATAAAATCATCTATAACTCATTAACAAACTTATTAATAATAATTGACAGTAGTAATGAGTAATGATATATGGAAATGAAATCATATTTGATAATTTAAGATTTACAAAGATGAAGATTTGAAAACAGGGGTGATCATGCTCGAGTATGATTATATGTATGCTCGGGCATCAGTTTAAAAAGTGCATTGAAAAGCTAGAGATCATCCTATACTCAAGCAAGAATCTAAGCTTGCTCGAGCAAGCTTCTTTGGAGACTTAAGAAAAATAGTTCATATCGCTGTTGCTCGAGCAAGAAAAACTCCATACTTGGACAACAGATCGCTACTGCTCGGGCAAGCTATAAGGCATGCTCGGGCGTAGGGCTAGACAGAGGGAGAAGATCCATGTTCAACTACTTGCTCGAGCATGCCCTTTTCGTCTGCTCGAGCATGACTCTTTGCCTTTGAATACTCGTTGCTCACTGATGCTTGAGCATGCCACATTCCCTGCTTGAGCATGACTCTCTAATTTGCACTTCCTTATTTTAAACCTGATGATGCTCGAGCATTCCAAATGTTATGCTCGGCCATGCTTCTTTAAAACACTTAATCAATCTATTAGGATGAGCATGCTTGGGCATGAGTTGAGCCTTGCTTGAGTAGACCCCAATTTAAACATATATTACTTAATTCAATAACTTAGGATTTGTGATCATCAAAATGCCGAGAGATAACATCTACAAGAATTAAAGGTCTCTCCTGAAAAATATTAATAATGATGGGGTGAGATGTAAAGTCAAAGTAACCAAAATTAATTTACAAAGTATGCAGAAAATGATTGCAAGTTTAACTAAATAATAACATTCTCAAAAGTTAAACACTACATAATATTTTCAATGTTGAGAACCATCCTGCTCATCGTTATATCTTTTAGACATAATACATCCTATCAGTACTAGTATACCCAACTAAAGGTTAGTTAGTCACTTCAAGAATACTGCCCCTTCCCATGCCACCATTGATATATCATAATAGGGAAACGTCTGCTCAAAACGCTAAACTCAAAATCTGGGCAAGTAATGAGAGAGATGATGGGCATAATTTCTCCATATCCCTTTCATACTAAGCAACATATCCCATAATAGAAAAATAATACATCTCTCTAGTTTTCAAAAGCATTTTACAAGATTATCATTCCATATACAACATCCATCACAAATATCATAACTATTATAACAGTAACAATCTTAATAATGATCCATGTTAGTTCTTTATGTGTTTTGATGATAACTGACAATTGTAAACAAAATATGGTTAATGATTGAAGTCCAAAATGTTTTTAACTTGATCAAACTTGTATCAATAACCTACTATAATATTGACTCAGGTTTTCAGGTTATCAAACTCGAGCCAAGTCTTTTGAAAGCTTTGTTCAAATTCACTAAGGCTTTGATTGACTTGAGGCAGTCATTATTCACTCGAGTCATAGGCACTTGTGAAATATTTTGAAAAATATCGTTGCCTCAAGCCTGTACTATTTAACTCGAGTCATCCATTGTGAACTTAAATTTATTTTCAAAATACAAAAGTTGTTGACTCGAGTCAATACTCCTTAACTCGAGCATATGTTTGAAATTGATCTTTCAGATGAATTTAGTTAACTCAAGTCATCACTTAATAACTCGAGCTGACATGACTTCAAATCATTTTCAATAGATATCTGAAAGTCCATTTATGAAAGATGAACTTGAGTCATGCACTTGAGTAAATGTTTTAAACTCGAGCTAAAGTCATACAGAGACATCTTCATTTAAACTTCAAACTTATTTTCAAAGAAGATAAACTTGTGACTCGAGCTTATAATGCTCAACTCGAGTCATCTGCTTGAGTTTGCTTGTATCTAACTCGAGTTAAATCTATCTCTGTTTTGCAATCACCAAGTCCATCAATTTTAAATCTTTTAGTATGATTTACTTCATATCATCATTTATTATTGTTCCTAACTATGTTTAATCAGTTTGTTAATGAGTTGCAGATGATTAAATGAATTATTAAATGCAAATTAATCAAAAAGCATTGATTACGTCAATTACATTAAATGTATCTCAAGAAAACGAAGCATGAATTTGGTTAATCATTCTCTAGACATTCTGAAGGCATTTATGGTTTCTTTTTCCTTATTTGAATGCTAGATCATCCAACAGGAAGAACACAAGGTGAAAATGGAGCAAATCACCAAGAGGGGGGTGAATTGGGGATTTTAAAAATTCTTTTTCAGATTGCTCTGTTTTTTGATACTGAACATAGCTATTAAGAGTATTGAGAAGGAAAGCGAGACACAAAATTTATACCGGTTCGGTCCAATCTCTGACCTACGTCCAGTCCCCAGTCTCACTGGGATTTTTCACTAATCCAATCAATGACACACTCTCTAACTCAAGAGTAATTCTCTCACTAGAATCTACTCTCCCTTACAAGTTGTAATCAATATCCCAATCTCCAAGTCCCTGACTTGAGATTCTTTACAATGAATGATTTTACAATCAGATAAAACTCTCTCTAAGAGTGAATAGATAAACACTGAAGCACAGAGTATCAACAGATACTTTATAAAATGAAAACTGAAAGAGTAGTTGTAAAACTTGAATGCAATTCATTAGCAGTCTTGGTTATTGAGAAGAATTGAATGCAACTCTATTTATACAAAGAGAGTGTTAAATAACCATTGTAATCTTCATTTTGACTATTGGTGTATTAATCCAGCTGTTAGAGGCACTTTGGTTTCTTCTCTCCCTACTCTTCAGTTAATTCTTTGTGTTCAAAGGATAAATGTCGACTTTCTTTGAGTTTTTTCCGTTGGAATGTCAGAGACTAGTTTAGGTAAGAAGCATTCATCCATTTTGCATCGCGCAGATGTTGTTTGTTAAGAATATAGTAAGTTATCTGTACTTTTCATTAAATGCTCTGACATGTTGTTTACTTGTGTTGAACTAGCACTTTAATTCTCTTGAATCATCTCTAAATCAACTGAAATTCACTAGCAAACAGGTTAAACATATCTAGAGATGTTGATGGATGATAATAAACAACATATAGATCAATCACACAGCTTTTCACAGATTTAGATAATTCAAATTTTGAATTCTGTGATGTAGACTCAAGTAAGTTCATCAAGACTCGAGTTTGTAGTTCACATTTAAAAGCATAAACTCGAGTTATATATGTTTGACTCGAGTTTTCTTTATACAGAGAGGAAAGTCGTGATTTGATCATTCAAACAGTTTTTGAAAGAGACCTAAACTCGAGTCATTTAGTGACTAACTTGAGTTTTGCATTCTTAAAATGAAAAATACATTTTAAGTTCAGAAACTCAACACTAGAGTTTTCAAATGGTGTAAAGATAGTGATGTTCTCTGTAAAACATAAACTTAAGTTTGTAAAGATTAACTCGAGTTTCTACACTAACTTAGAACACTAGTAGACTCACTGGATTGATCAAACCAGAGTTTTCATATCGAAACTTAAGTTTTCAAAAACCTTAGAAATATGTGTTATTCTTTATAATTTCCAAACTCGAGTTTGTGAAAACTAAACTCGAGTTTTCTCTAAGGAGAAAACTTTGTAAAATATTTAAACAAATCTAAACTAGATTTTCCAAAATCATACCTCAAGTTTTCACAAGCTTAGAATACTATATCTTTCAGTACATGATGAAACTCGAGTTTCCAAACTCTAACTCGAGTTTTCACACATCTAAAAAAATAGATTTCTTGATTTGTCAAACTGGAGTTTGTTAAAACTAAACTCTGGTTTGCTTTGTCTTTGAAAAACTTAGAAACTATCTCTGTGTTACTAAAACTCGAGTTTTCAAATCTTGACTCGAGTTTGTCTTTATTTATAAAACTTGAGTCACTCTCTGTTTAGTCCGAACTCGAGTTTTCTAACCAAAACTCGAGTTTGTCTTTGTCAGTAAGCTTTTCTTCTTTTCAAAGACAAAATTTAATTTAGGTTTACAATTGTCAGTTATCATCAAAACCTATAGAGAACTAACACAAGGAATGTCAATAAAGAATGTTGGTGATTATTGAAAGAATCAAGCGCTGTGAGTAACGAACCATTTTCATGTCTAACAACTATATTGATTACTCTTAACGGTGCATTGAAGGCTTCCAACGGTCATTAATTATCTTCACCAAATATAAGCTGAAGCATTCAATTCATTCCAACCCTTAGAAACACAAACGCTCAAACAATCAATACGCATTTACAGTTTCATTCATTTGAGTAATATCTTCAAATATTTATAATCTTAAGTATTTATCTATATATCTGCTCTTTTAGATAGTTTATTTCTAAATCAATATCTTTGTAAGAATCTCAAAGTATGAGACTTTGAGATTAGGATATTTGATTTAAACTTATAAGGGGGAGTGAATCCTAGTGAGAGGATTACTTTCGAGTACAGAGTGTGTAACTAGTTAAAGTGATAATGAAAATTCCAGAGAATCTGGGGACTAGACGTAGGTCAAGAGTTGAGACTAAACCAGTATAAATCTCTCGTGCCAATATCTCTCCTACTCTCTCTGTTATACTCTGTTTTAGATAGTGTGATCAGGGGTAATCGAAAATATTTTTTAAATCACCCAATTCACCCCTTCTTGGTGATCTTCTGTCTTTCAATCCCCACTTATATATACAACTCAGAAAATACACTGCTTCACTTAATTAAGTTCATATTCAAACATACACATAATTTTTCAAAACACATACAAGTAGTATAGATGAAAGTAAGGTTTAGAAAACACCTTACAGCCCAAAGCATGCATATATAATCAATTAACACCGGTTACCTCAACTCCAAGCTTAACCTTAACTTGAGAAGCAAAGCACGAGTAATCACTGGTCACAATAAAGCTTTACATTATCAATGTAGATACCAATCAACCACAAACAACAATAAAATAAATAAGTTATACAATTCAACTCCCAAAAACTCAATTTTTTCTGCAACCATTATCCTCAATACCATAATTTACTTAACAATCCTTGCATCAACATTCCAAGGTCATATATCACTTCTCATGAGCCCAAATTACTTATTAAAATCCTTCTATAACCTCTCACCATCCTTTCACATTAATCACTCAATTTCATAAGTTAAACTTTCACTTCTAACATACCCATAGCATAAAATCGTCAATATCAACATCCTAGATCAGTTAAATCTCTTTTCTAACTTATATGAGCATAATCCTATTATTAAACAACTTTTCAAACCTCCATATAATCAAAATCATATCAAACTACAACTCAAATATCAAGCCTAACTTATAATTTCATATAGCTCAAAATCTAACAAAACTAAAATGATTAAAATTTTATTAATACCTCCAATAACTTAAAATAATTTTTTAACCCAAATCTATTAGGTAAAGACGTCCTAAAAAATAATTTAGGATTGGCTCATAATAGAAATTAATTATAAAATCATAAAATAATAAATCTAGACTCATTAAAATAAGTTATTACCCTTCCTCTATCTATTTATAGTTGTCTATTCCCAAAAGGCCAAAACTCAGAACTCTTCCAAAATCTTAAATCCAAAGTTATCTCTAATCCATATAATATTATCCTCATTAGGAAGATAAAATTATTTAGAACAGTATTATATAAAGAGTTTAGTAGAAAAGAGTGTACTTAAGTACCTATTTGATCTCAAATGAAAAATCCTCATGAACAGTACCACGCCATTCCTGCCCTTACCCACTCTCGGGATTGTTTCTGATTGAAATGGTGGGGTATTACACTAACAACCCTACCTAGGGGTGGAAATAGGATATACTTTAGCTAAATAGGCCTAGACTTATGATAGAGATCCAAAGCCTGAACTTGTATATAGGATTTTTTTAGACCTATGAACCTGAGCCTTCAAAAGGCCTGGTAAGACTTGAGCCCTATTTAAAGGCCTACTTAAAATGTAGGCCTTTAAATTGGCTTAAGGATGGTGCATCTAAGTTGATATATAGTTCATCAAGCCTATCTAAATGCATATGTTATGTCTAAAAAGTTTAAGGATTCATTCTCCTATGAAATAAAAGAGTTAGTAAGGGAAAGAGAAGTGTTGGATATAATTAGTTTTGATGATGTCTTATATAGATGCCTCTCTTAAAAGCAAAAAGATTGAGCAATATGTTATTGATGAATTCTTATATTTTAATGTAGAATCAATGATGTGAAGTTCATTCATGAAGATTGATCAAAAAGAAGAAGATCAAGAAGGTTGAGGATGTAGATGAGGATAAAGAAAAGGGAGAGGAGAAATTGAATCAGAAAGAATTTATTCAATGGAACATCTTCAGTCAAGATTAGTTCAAGAAGAATGTTCAATGGAAAAAGAAACAGTGAAGAGAAGAAAGAAAGAGAAGATATTGTCAAAAAGAATGAGAAAAATCAATTTACAGGGTCTTAAATTGATAATAAAAGCCTTCACAATCAAATGGAGGTTGGATGGGTCATTTCAGAGCTAAAGACAGTGAAAATCGGATTCTGGAAGTGAATACTCGAGTTTCCAGGTCAAAACTCGAGTATACAAACTTACTGGAAAAATTGGCTTCTGGATGAGGAAACTGTGGTTTTGAAAAATGTGGTTTGAAAAACTGAGGTTTGGGAGTCAACTTAAGTTTCCAAGTCAAAATTTGGACTATGAAGGTCAAAACTCGAGTATGGGAGTCAATACTCGAGTATGGAACTTAAATATTCAAGTATCGAGAGTTTTCAGCTTCTCTGGTGCTTCTGGACTCGACAAAACTTGAGTTTCCAAATGAAAACTCAAGTTTCCAGTGTCCAATAGCAACTCTGTTCACCTCTGTTTCACATACAGCTTTGGGTGAGGTTTGGTAATTCGATGATATTTCCTAAACCAGAGATCGGAATGAGGTGAAATCAAATTTGGCTGAAACTAGACATCCAGTGTGTCATATTGACAAAGTTTCAAGTCCAAAGAACATCAGATCAAAGAGCTTTCAATTTCTAAAGTTGGATCAAATATTCACGCCACACTTCAAACCAAGCTTCAGTGTTTTGAGTGTAACTCACAATCTTCAAATCGAAATGAGTTGAAATTAGTGGCATTGGAAAGAAGACTCATAAGGCTTTCCATCAAGACTTGATTCAACAAAAATGAAGATCAGATAAGAGAGATACAGTCTTCAAAAGTTGACTGAGTGATCAAGACATTGCGAAAACGTTGGTCAAGAACAAGACTTCATTCATTGGATCATAACGGGCGAATTCCAACAAATTAAGATCTGATTCTTGTTGCCATAGAAAGAAGAATCTAAGGAGCTATATGGGGACAATTGGTTTGCTAAAATAGAAGCCATATCAAGTTAGAAAGCAACCAAAGCCAGAACAAATCGAAAACTTGAGTTTACGAATGAATACTCGAGTATAGCTCAGACAGAGAGCTATAAACATTAGAGGATCCTCAATACTTGAGTATGGGAAGCAAAACTCGAGTATAGATCAGACAGAGACGAATCTGAAGCAATGCTATAAGTTCAAAACCGCAGTATTCAAGCCAATACTCGAGTTTACACAGGAACTTCAGAAAAATCAAAGATGCGAAAATCCTGAATCTGATCCAGATCAACCAGAACCTTTCCCAAATGATTTGTATTATTTCTTAACATCATTTACATCATTTGTGGACATATTTCAGATGATCAAACGAAGGATTACATGAAGATCAAGTTGCTGAGATGTCAAGTTGAAGAAAGCATTCTAACGGCTATATTTTTGCAACTGTCATATTCTCAACGTCCATATTCTCAACGACTCTATTCTCAACGTTCAGACTATCTTCATCTATAAATAGAGGCAGATTCAAAATGCAAAAAGGTGGAGGAGTGAGCTTACATTGTCATAATGTCAAAATGCTGAATCTCCTACTCTCTGTTTTTCTGATGCTTATTCTGATAATCATTTAGAGAATGAAATCAATTGTAATGCACTTCAGTGTTCATCATAATCACTTCTTTGAGAGAAGATACACTGTAAATCATATTTTCCTGAGAGTTACTCAAGGTTGGGTGACCTTGAGTTGGGAATTTGATTGTAACCTTACGGGTAGTAAGGGGGAGTCTTTGTGAGAGATTGTGAATGTTGCACAAGTACCTGGATAAACTTGTGGGTGTAAAGGCTTGTTTCTTGTGCCTGGTTAAACAAGGAGAATAGTGGAAATCTCAAGTGGAGCTTGAGGACTGAACGTAGGTCAAGGTTGAACCGAACCAGTATAAACCTGAGTTTGCAATTCTCTTCCCTTAACTCTTTATTTCCAGCATACATGTTTGAATGATCATTTACAGATTTATAACTCTTTAATATCATTCAAACTGATTTAACTGAATTGCGAAAAGATTTTAAAAAGGGAATAAGTTTTTATCTTCACCTAATTCAACCCCCTTTTGGCTTCAGCCACGTTTTTCAAAAAGAACACCTAGTGGCAACAATTATCTAAACACGTAGGAATAAGAAAAATCAATCATTTATTGACTAAGGATATACATTTCTTAAAATCAACCAAGTGACATGTAAAACTAGATTTTACCTCTTATTTTTCTTATAGAAAATGAGACAAGCTTCTCCTATTAGAATCATTTTCATTTGGACATCACTAAAATAAACTTATTGTAATTATCCTGTTGCATCAAATGAAATAAATCAAAGGAGTGGTAGTGAGTTAGCATTGCCATCTTGAGCAATAAAAAAGAAGAGAAGTAGATGCCATCAATTGATGATGAAAAGGCTAAGCTCATTGATATATGGAATAAGTTAAAAATTTTATAAATAATTTACAACATTAATTTATATTAAATTAAAAAAAATTATGCATATTAATAAATTTTTTTAAAAAAATAAATAGGGCAAGCCTATGGGCTAGGCCTTATGAAAATAGGTCTGACTCATTTACCTAAATAGGCTTAACAATATGCCTAAGGCTGAGTTTGACCTATTTACTACATAGACTAGGCTAGGCTAGACTTAAAATAGATTAGGTCATATGCCCTTAGTCTATTTCCACCCTAACCGCACGCCCACGTGATATATTAAGGGGCCACATGCCACTTAATATATTACTATATTATTATTATTTTCGTTTTACTTCTTGTTTTTTTTCCTTTGCTAATTCTATTTTTGTTTTTTATTCCTTTTTTTAATTTTTGTTAATTATTTTATTTCTATTTTTTCCATAAAAATAACAATGATAATAAAATATTATTATTTCTACATTTTCATTCAATTTAATTATTATTTTTTATCTCATACTTTCTTTTACTATATAAATCTTATTTTAAAGAAATCCTTTATATTTGGATAGTTACATGATAAATCATTTTATCATAATCAATTCTTTCTTAATTGAATTTAAATCCTAAAATGAAAATTAGAATGTCATAACTCTTCCCATCTAAATAGAATTATGTTCCCAAAATTCACAACAAGACAATAAAGACACAATTCACAATACAAGATTTCAACACAACATCAAAGTCATAACAATAACTACATTATACAAAGGCACATCAAGCACAACAAAACACAAGTCGCTAACACAACCAGAACCACAACATCATACAAGCTTGATCACATTACAATACAAGCATAAATATCAACACTTCTGCAGCATAAACATGCCTAAACAAACAAGTAAGAAAATTACACCACAATCACTTTTTAGCTTCCCAAGTAGCATCATTGAGAGAATACCTTTCCACAAAACTTTCAAGAGACAAATTGTCCTATTTCACAACTTATCCTTTACATTTATGATCTTTTGTGGCTCAAGCATAAAGGTGAAATTCTCTCTCAACTTAACCTCCTTAAGCTCAATCACATAGGAAGGATTCAAATTTTATTTCTTAAGTTTCAACATGTTGAACACATTGTGCATACTCGAAAGATGTGGCGGCAAGGAAATTCAATAGGTAGCTGGTCCAATTTGCTCTAAAATCTTGTGTGGACCAATGAATAGGGGTTTAACTCTTTGGCTTTAATGGATTTGCCAATACTAGTTACCCGCGAAACCTTAAGGAACATATGGCCTGGTCACCGACTTCAAACTCTAAGGGTTTATGCCATCTATTTGCATAACTCTTCTATCTGCTCTACATGGTTAACAACTTCTGCCTGATCATCTCAATCTTCTTTATATTTTTATCCACCAATTCCAAATCAATCATAGTTCTCTCGCTCAATTTAGTCCAACAAAGAGGCAATCTACACTTTCTGTTGTACAATGCCTCATAAGAAGCCATCTGAATGATCAAGAGATCCTATTATTGTAAGAAAATTTTGTTAAAGGTAGATGTTGATCCCAACTACCGGGAAGCTCAATGACACAAGCCCTGAACATATCTTAGTGTATGAATTGTCCTTTCAAATTGACTATCAGTCTGCAGGATGATAAGTCGTACTGTACTTCAATCTAATCTCCATAGACTCCTATAATACCTTCCAAAAGTTTGACATGAACCTCGGATCGCTGTCTGACACAATATATGTAGGCATACCATGCAACCTAATGATCCAATCCACATATAATTGAGGTAGTCTCTCTAAGTTATAACTTATATGAATAAAAAGGAAATGAGCTGAATTTATCAACCTGTCTACAAATACGCAAAATTGATTTTGGTGGAAATGGAAATAGGGTTTAAAAGTATGTTTGGTATTCTTGAAAATGAGATCTAATTTTTACATAAAAAGACCAAAATGCCCTTCTAATTAAAAAATAAAAAATCCTTCCCAAAATAATAGCAATTAACCTATCTTCTTGCCTTTTGAAAACTCAACCTCCATTAATGGAGGCCATTGATTGCAAACCACCACCAGCCACCACAATTACAACTTAGATAATCTTTGCTCAGACATCAAACTTTGAAAATATCTCGACAATGTATGAAACATATGAACAATCAAATAGGAACTTTTTCTAGCCATAGGATAATCAAAATTCAAAATCATCAAGTTAGATACAACCAATGAAGAAAACATCATAATTTGACGAGAAGAAATAACAGAAAGAAAAAGAACAATTTTTTCCATCCACAGTCAAGCTTCAACCATGAAGACAAAGAAGACAAGCCATGAGATCTGAGAAGGAAGAGTTTAGAGCAGAAGTCACAAACAAAAAAAAAATCTGATAAGCTTGAGTTTGGAGTTGCAGCAGATTTGTGAAGGAGGTAGAGATCAACAAAGAGGTTTGGATATCCTCCTCCTCCTCCTCCTCTTCCTCCTCATTAGAGATGTAAAGAAGGGGAAGAAGACCTAGGTGTCATCACACAACCTTGTTAAAGAAGTGAAAGAAGATAAAGCTAGAGATCCGTGTAAATGTCACTGCAGCCAAGTTGTCACTCACCGCCACAGTTAGATTCATGAGCATAAGTCGCGCTGTAGATGTGGATCTTGTTAGCTTTGAAAGGATGAGGGAGATAGCGGTGTGATAGTAGTTAAAGAAAAGGCAAAGGTTGAAAATGGAAAAGGGGCATGGAATTACAAATCTTGGGGTCTCAACATAGAAGTCATTTCCATGTGTTTTTGATGGATATGGAAATGAAATTTCTTCAAATTTCATAGTACCAAACATGCTCAAAGAATGGAATTGCCTCCAATTCCATTTCCATGGGCTCATTTCCATCATACCAAATAAGCCATAAGAATTAAGTAAAGGGTGAGTTCCATTGTATTATCTAGTATGATTGCAATGTTTTATTGTGTAGTATATAATGGCATAAACATAAGAGTTGGAGTTGTACGAGTAGCCCTAATAGAGAGTTCTAGAATTTCTTGTTATTAGGCGTGAACCTATATTTAAATGGGTTGGACTCTTGTTCTAATAGCATTTTTCTAGCTGAAAGGGAGTGAGCGCATAGTGAGGCTTGATTTGAGTTATTCAAAGCAAAATCCATCCAATGGCTTGGTAAGTACATTAACTAACCAGTCTTTTGAGGACAAAAATGTGATGTTTGGTGTTTTTGCAGCAAGTTCCCTAAGGTGTGTTTGGTTCAACGGGGGCAGAGTAGGTGAGGTTCATTAAAGTTAGGAGAGAGGATATTATGAACTTTGTTTGGTTTAGGAGGGTAGGTGAGGGGAGCTACTTGTAATTTGAAAAATATGCCCTTTTCTATTTATTTATATATTTTCCTTCTTTTTTTTTTATAATTTTTATATAAAAATTATTATTATTTGGTTAGTTTATGAAGCTTATGAAAAAATTTCTTAATTTATGAATCTAAAAAAAAAAGGATACCTCACTTGTGTATATGATAAAAATAAATAAATAATATCCAATTATATATTCCAAAACCTAATGTGGACAAAAAAAAATCTAAAACCTAATAAATAAATAAATAGAATTCCAAAGAGAAATTAACATGTATGCCACCATTAATCCCAGAAGGATAAAACCCTACAATTGTGAAATCGACCTTCACCTTCAAATCTAAAACTAGAAATCCTAAATTGACTTCCTTATTTCCCAACATGTAATTAATTGTTAACTAATTAATCTCGATGATATGTACTTTTTGCTGAAAGTATGATTTCAATCCATTATTTTCTAGAAATAAATGTGTGGTTTTGTGATTTTCAAAATAGATAGACAAAGTGAAGATGGAATTAGAGGAGTATAGAAGACAAAAATTGATGATGTTGCATTCAAAAAGTAAGGGAAGCTGGATTAGGCACTTCTAGAAAAAGTCAAATCCTTAACCCAGGAGAATCAAATATGGAAGGAATCAACAAAAACAAATGAAGCAACCGCCAAAACACCATGCTATAACTTGGAATAGATCCTAGTGACGCACATTAACAAGGACCACTACCATTGTACTGCGGTTATGGTAGTATCAGAGGAAGATGACGAGAAGTCAAGTTGCAGAAGCAATGGGGAGGGACTATGGGTGGCAAACATGGAAGCAAAGAAGGAAAATTGAGTTTTAGTTAAGAGGGGTAATGATGTGAAAAAATTGGCTTGGACAATTTGTTTAGGATGAGACAAATTTTCTCATCCCTCTAAAAAACCCTAAATTTGGAGGGTTGAGAAGGGAGGGGAAGGGTTGCATTACAAGTTAAAATTGTTTCCCACCCCTCACCTCCCCTTATTCTAATCAAATATGGTTTTTGTTTATCTCCAACCCTCACCCAACCTCACCTTCCCTCAACAAACCCCAAACCAAACAAGGCCTAACAAAATGGTAGTCCAATGTAATGTGTTTTGTTCTAGCATGCATGGTTGTATTTACAGTCTAGTATGTTGCTCTAATGTTGTCACAGTATAGAGTAGGAGCAGTGTATGATAGAATACCAAGTTTCTTCAAAACAGTTTGAACCTAAAGCTAAGGATATATATTATGCTTTAGTGGAAGATATTGTAATAGTTTATTGCTTCTTGGAGCTCAATAAGACAAGATTTGAACCAAAAGAAATACATAAACCATTAGTAGAATGTCTATTATCTAAACACCTAGCCTAATAAGCATCAGCAAGGGTCATAAAGGAAGGAGAAGTGAATTTTTTGATAAGAATACCACAATCTAGAGTGTGAAGCAAATATTTTAAGATGTGCTTAACAACCTTCAAGTGGGTATCTCTAGGAGAAGGAGGAAATTGACATACTTTGTTAATAACAAAGCACAACTCTGGTTTAGCAAAAGGTGCATATTGAAGACTACCAACAATTCTTTTGTATAAAGATAAATTAGTGAATGATGAACCATTTACTACAAATAGTTTTGTAGAGGCATTCATGGGTGTTATAACAAGTTTACCATTGATCATTTTGGTTTTCGTTAACAAATCAACAATATACTTCATTGGAGATAGAAACAATCCATCATGAGTAGAATAAGCGTCTATGCCAAGGAAATAATTTAGAGAACCAAGATCCTTTACAAGAAAATAATGCCCTAAAGTACCAATCAGAGTATCAATTTTTTCAGAATTTAAGCCAATAATCAAAATTGTTAGTTATCAAAGTTTTGATGATAACAAGATTAGAAATTGTTTAAGAATTTGAGAGAATGATCAAGTAATTGTATTAGTGAAGTTTAAGTGTTACTCGAATAAGGAATTTTAGTCTACTCGAGTATCCTCCATCTAATAGCATATTTTAAGTGTTCACAGATCATTACTTGAGTAAAGAGTTGCTTTTACTCAAGTAATGAATCAAAAAGCATATTAGAAAGCAAAGACTCAAGGACTGTTACTCGAGTATAAGTCTCTTGAAATATGATCTGATCCCTCCCTTAAGAATATCCTGCATCAAGTAAAATTTATCCAAGAAAGATGCTCAAGTACTGGTATGTAGTCTGATCTTCTAAAGATAAATATGTATTTTTACTGATAGCTACTTGAGTAATACTTTATCTACTTGAGTAAGATACTCGAGAAAGCAAAGTAGCTACTCAAGTAAGGACTTATCTAATGTCTTTGGATCAATCAATACTCAAGGATACTTTCCTAGTTACCTGAGTATTGTACTCGAGTACTGTATATTCATTACTTAAGCAATGACTATTCTGAGAAGCTGACATTGCTATCAGGTATATACTCGAGTACCAGGAATGGGTCCTTGAGTAAGATACCCAAGTAGGAGTCAACCTACTTGAAGTATTATCGATCAAGCATCTCTCTGTATGGTCCAATAAAGGGGTACTCGAGTAAGCAAAATCTATACTCAAGTAGAGTACTTGAGTAAGAAATATTAATACTCGAGTATTTTTATCTGATACTCTTTATACATGATTTCTAATGATAATCAAGAATTTAAATACTTTAGGTTATTACTGTTTTCTATTCTAATATTGCTCAAACTTTATTACGCTACATCTAATCATCTTATTGAGTATATTTTAGTTCATTGAACATCATCTGATTAAAGATTAGTCGAAAAGCAATTTGTGTCAGAACGCATCAAATGCAGATGGAATAACAAAGCCAACCAACAGAATGTAAACTCATAGTAGACGAAATCATTCCTTCTAGGCATATTTATTCCGACAATTCTCCTGAGACAACTTTTGAACATAAGTACGTCAATGGCGAACGCATTATTGAAGCAACGGTTGACTGTGTATAATGGAAACGAACTGTGCCTAACGGAAGTTCGAACAAGACATAATGGCTATTATAAAAGCTTCGCAACGACATTAGAGGAAGATAGTATAAAAGCTCACTGCATTCAATTTTGCCACCTACCGAAAACTCTGCACATGGAATTCTGTATTATTGCGATCAACTGTTTCATCACTTTCATTTAATATCTTCGGATATAATTTTTACCTCAGTGATTATCATTTATTTACTCAGTTAGGATTTAAACACTATTTGATTATCTGTAAAATCTCAAGGTTGTGGAACCTCAAGCATGGGTATACAATTACAGCTCGTAAGGGGGAGTGAGCTCTAGTGTGATAGGATCATCTCGAGTACAGAGTGTGTAAATTGTATCAATCTTTGAGATAGTAAAAATCCCAAGGTGATTGTGGACTGGACGTAGGCTGAAGAGTTAGACTGAACCAGTATAATTCATCTTCCTTCTTTGTCTCTGTTTTTATTGCTCTTAAGCCTTTTTCCGAAAAGATTTTTTAAAATAACATATTCACCCCCTTTTAGGTGATATTCTTGTTCTTCAAAAATATCATCAACATGCACACAGATGGATAAGAGAGAGGAGTGAGTAACTTTGAAAAATAATGAAGTATCAGATTTTAAAGGAACAAACCCAAGGTGAGTAAGGTAGGAACCTAGTTTATAGAACCAAGCTCAAACTTAAAATATGCTTTATGTATGAGAAGATAGCTTAAGACTTCCTTCGGAGAGAGCTCATGGATTTTGGTGGTTAAAGAAGCAACAATAGACCAAAATTAGATCTCAAATTGTTTAAAAAGAACATAATGAAATTGAATCATCTATAAGATGTCATGTAGTGCCTAGGGATTCAAAAATCATGGTAGCTCATTTGTAATAATCAAAGATAGACTTTGATCCCTTTTTAAGAGTATTGAGTTGATTATGAAGATGAAGAAGACGAGTTTAGGTTTTCTAGGTAAACATAGTTTGAAGAATGAACAACATGGATCAAGCATTTTTCTTATTGATGGTCAGACCCATTAAATGCTCAAATAAAGAAGAAATCAAAACTGGGAGAACATATTGATCTTTTTGAAACCATGTAAGATGGTATGCGACTATAACCCCTATATCAAGAAGTTTTGGTAGAGGAAGGGAAGATCTATCAAGAAGTGAGAAGAGTTCTTGACCATGGAGATAATGTTCCATATGAACTTTCCAAAAGTGTAGTTATCACGGGTGAGTTTGGTAGATGTAAAATGTGAAAGTAAAGAGGAAGTTGAAGTTAAATGAGAAGGATGAAGAATGGTTGAGGAATACATTGGTGTTGAGGGAGTCATTGGGATTAAAGGAGAAATAGAAGATGTTGATGATCGAGTAGTGGTCATGATTGATGGTTTGAGGAAAGAAAATCGAGCTAGATGGAATAGAGCAATATAGTTGTGGCTTTGATACCATAAAGGAATAGAGACAAAACAATAAAGTAAAGGGTGTTTTCCATTGTATTATCTAGTGTGTATTAAAATGCTTTATTGTACTATATATAAAGGCATAAGAATAAGAGAAGTTGTGCTCATAACCATAATAGTGAGTTCCATAATTTTTGTTGTTGGGCCTGGACCTATATTTAAATGGGTTGGACTCTTGTTCTAACAAGGAGAAGAGAAGCTAGAGGAACAAATCTTTTAAGAGAAGCCAAGGAGAGATAATTTCAAATAATTTCTACACAACCGCCACTACTGTTTTCCACAAATCTACATACCTTAAGAACTTATTCAATAACATCCTTCCAATATAATTCTACTACATACTTAGCCTTATAATATGTTTACAAAATTAAATTTTGTTAATAACCATGATAGAAAATAATTCAACTACGGATAATTATGGAAATATCAAGGTTACAAAGAATAAAGGGTTCTCAAGCCTTTATGCACATTATAAGCCAAAAATTCTCAATTTAACAATGTTTAAGACTTAAGCCTAATATATGGATCCAAATAAAATATAATATGCATCAGTCCTATGGCTTCCAGCTGACCGTTACCACTTAATCTAGCATAACTCAATAAACAAGCAAATAAATGCAAAAGTCTAATATGTTTATTAAAACATGATGTCCTAAATGCACCAATGAATAGTAAAAATCATACATAAACTAAAAAGTTAGGGGTGAGACTCCTTCTCACAGTATATTCAGACCTTTGGTGCCTTCTCCATTACACCTCCCCTAGAGCTTTCACTTGAAAAAATAGCAAGAGTAACAAAGTGAAACCACCATCTCAATAACACAATTTCTTCTAGCCTTACCTACTAGTAACATATGTAATCATTTTTAAAACGACAGAAAGGATCATTCTCAACATTATAATAGAATATATATAGTATTTTAGTAATGACTAACAGTCAGCGCTTATCTATGATAAGTTTTAGTTCACATCTTGTCTATAACATGAGACTAACCCAATTCTCCTTATATCTTCCTTATTTCCACCTACTCAAGCTATGGGCTAAGTACTACACCATGTCACTAGTTACTAATAAAAAACTCTTCACAAGCATGACGTAAACTATCCAAAGTCTACAGAGCACACAAGAGACAATGAGTTCCTCCAATAGGAAATGTTGTATTCCCACTAAAGTATTGCAACCTAGGGAATATCGCCTTAGCAAAAGTGGGCTATCCAATGAGCACCATATGGTGGCCATGCCACATGATCACTATATAATTAAAATTCTCTCAATGTGTTGACTAAATTATATTTACCAATTAGGGGTTCAACACAAGTATTTCAAATACCAAATTCGGGGTTTAACGCAAGTATTTCAAATCATCATACACAGTCCTCAATATTAAATTAATGCACAATCCATATTCTTATTTTTCACGTCGTTTGATGTAGCAAACGTTGCACTGCCCCCCCCCCCCAAAAAAAAAAATAGTCCCACAAAGTTGTTCTAACAAAACAATCCAATTAATTGACATATTCACACATAAAATGTTATCAAGTTACAAATTTGGGGTTTTTGAAAAACTCATGAGAAATACTAGCTAGCAAGATGAGTAGAAAAAGAGTTACCATTTATCAAAGAAATGATAAACATAGACCTTTCAAATACCAAGAACTTATGAATTAGAGGAAGAATTGGAGTTGGATTTGCTTATTAGAGTGTTATAAACTTTAGATATTTTCCTTGGCAAATCTCTTTATGCCCTAGTAGATCTTAACTCCGCTACTTTCAAAATTCCAAATCATCATACATACCATGTGGTAGCAATATAATCAAACTCCTTTCAATTTTTTATTTTTTTCTTCTTTGATTTGGTTTGATTTATTGCTTATGCCGGTTTGATTTCTTGGAATAATCTTCTTCCATAGTTATTGACGGTTTTTGTGAAGCCTGATGGTAGTTGTGATTGTTTCAGGTTGAGGCAAAGGATTTTTTGTAGGGATATATTGGTTATTTCATGCTCAAAATTAATGGAATAATTAAAAATTAGATTATACTTCCATGGTCATACCAAACACCCTTTTCCCTACTTCCATTTCAATTTTTAATTTAATTTCTATTTTCACCTCCACCTCCACGTCCACTTTTCCACTTGATACCAAGCACGACAATAGTGAAAAGATAAGAAGAAGTTTGATCAAAGAGAAGAGAGGAAGAATTGCAATAAGTCATCCCTCTATGTATTTCGCGATTGTATTGTCATTAAAAATATAATTGAAATAGATTTTTTTCAAAAAAATTTTCCTTCCAAAAATTGATTTAGAAAAGCAATTTCATAAAACTAGTTAGAGCAAAAAGAATTAAAAATAGAATTGTACATGCTGTATATTCTTTATATTTTGATATTTTTTTCAATATGCTTTATTTTCTCAATGCCTATTTGGTACATTGTAAATCAAGGGAGGGAAATGGAAAATGGGATTTTCTGTCTGCCGGTGGGTGTTTGGTTCACCATTTTCCAAGTAAAATGATTTTCTATGGTGGGGCATTTTTCCTTATACACGAGAAATTGGTTCCTACCTATTTTGGTGGGAACCCATTTTCCAATGTGCTAAGAAAATGGAAGGACACCAACTTACCTTTTTAGTGTTGGCCATTTACCCCTTTGCAGTTTCAGAAATACACCCAAAAGTTTTGAATAAGAAACAGAGTGACAAAGATGGAAGGGAAGTTGACAATGAACATAGATTTGTAGCGTCATCAATGAGGTTAGAGGCTGAAGATGAGGGTGTGGGAGCAAAGTGGGGTCCGATTTTCCCTGTCATGGGTTTAGATGACGGTGGTCTACTCTCCAATTCCTCTTTCTTTGGTATGTTATTCTCAACAGTGAGAGTGAGAGGATGATCTATTCTCTTGCCTCCGTAATTCTCAACTTTTTCTTTGTTCCAAGTCAACCAAATTGACGGTGAAGTTGGAGGAATGGAGGGTGGGGTGATGTGGTAACGTTGACAATGAAGTTGTTGGCTGCAGTTTTAGGATTGGGATGAGTGATCTACAACGTTTGTGCGAGATTTGGGGGTGGGAGATATTAGGGCCCATTTAGATCATTGCAAATTAAGGGAGGGAAAAGAAAAATTGAATTTTTTGTCGGCGGCGGCCGTTTGATTCATCATTTTCCTAGTAAAATATTTTCCAGTGGCAGCCAATTTTCCTTCATCCATGTGAAAATATTTTCCTTTCATTATTAATGGGAACTAATTTTCCAACGATATTAAATCCCTAAATACTCTCTATCTTTGCTCTATAATGATTGTCACCATCGTTGCCCTACAACCTCCATTGCAGCCTTATTGACCTCACCCTCCTATGACTATCACCTATAAGAGAACTTCACTAGGTTTTGTTCTATATGCCTCTTTTAATGCCTAGCCGTACTCGATTCTTGCACCACTACTTTTGCTCACTACTAGAAAATTCATTTTTTGCGGCGGAATTTTTCCGTCGCAAAATAAACATTTTCCATCGCAAAATAATTTTGCGGCGGAATTTGTGGCGGAAAAGTGTCCGTCGCAAAAAAAGCCCTCGCAAATCAGTTTTGCGACGGAAAAAATGTATTTTTCCTCGCAAATTCAAATTTTGCGGCGGAAAAATTTTCCCTCGCAAAATCTCGAATTTTGCGAGGGAAATACATTTTGCGAGGGAAAATTTTTCCGCCGCAAAATTTGAATTTGCGAGGGAAATGTGATTTCCCTCGCAAAATTTCCAATTATTAAAAAAAAAATCCGAAAAAATAAAAAAAATGTAAAAAATAAATTAAATTGTATATCAAAAAAATAAAATATAATGTTCTAAAATATTACGAGTTTACATTGCAAAAACAAAATATTACAAATATAATGTTCTAAAATAAACTAAAAACACTCCAAACAGCAACAGTCTGGTTATCGTCACCACTAGTGTCGTCGTCACCACCAGGAGGCAGCTCCGTACCCTTGCCCTTCAATAAAATATTTATTCTGAATTCAAATATTTGCATGTAACCTACAACAATAATTTAAAAGAAACTATAATATTCACATGTCTCAAAGTCTTAAAAGAACTTTATTTTTCAACAAAACATGTCTCAAGATAATTAAGTATGAAATAACATATGCATTCAAACCCACTACAATAACAACACATATTTTCCTAAGCAAAAAAAAAAAAACCCCCACTAACAAAGTCCTCTTAAATCAACAACCACTTTAAATATTCCCTATATTACTATATCCTTTAATATTAACAAACATATATCATCCAGCCATCCACATAGACAAAGAACCAACAGGAACCATATCTAAATAAATCACTTTCTTCACACATATGTACTGTTGGCTTCCAAAAATTTAAAAATAAAAATAAACGGTGTTTGTCTTGAAGGAACACATACCTCTTGAAGGATATCTTGAGGTGGAGAAAGAAGAGAAGGGACGGCTCACAGGTGTGCTTAGACTGGAGATTGGTCGTGGAGGAAGAAGGTAGATGCAAGGAGCAACACGACGGAAGAATAAAATCGTGGCCATGGAGGAAGAACGAAGACGCAAGAACAAGAGAGAAACGACGGAGAAATGAAAATGAGAAGGGGGATGAGGCTTTTTAAAAACACTTTGCGGCGGAATAAATATTTCCGCCGCAATTTGCGAGGGAAATTTGAATTCCGCCGCAAATTGCGAGGAAAATCTAATTTCTGCCGCAAAGTTTTTGCGGCGGAACTCTGAGTTCCGCCGCAATTTGCGACGGAATTCACATTTCCGCCGCAAATTGCGACGGAAATGTGAATTCCGCCGCAAACTGTCGTGGAGCCTTCCCACCGATAGTTTTGCGACGGAACCTCAGTGTTCCGCCGCAAAAACTTGCGACGGAACATATATTTCCACCGCAATTTGCGAGGGAAATGTGAATTCCGCCGCAAATTGCGAGGGAAATTCGAATTCCGCCATAAATTGCGGTGAAAATCTAATTTCTGCCGCAAAGTTTTTGCGGCGGAACTCTGAGTTCCGCCGCAATTTGCGACGGAATTCACATTTCCGCCGCAAATTGCGACGGAAATGTGAATTCCGCCGCAAACTGTCGTGGAGCCTTCCCACCGATAGTTTTGCGACGGAACCTCAGTGTTCCGCCGCAAAAACTTGCGACGGAACATATATTTCCGCCGCAATTTGCGAGGGAAATGTGAATTCCGCCGCAAATTGCGAGGGAAATTCGAATTCCGCCATAAATTGCGGTGAAAATCTAATTTCTGCCGCAAAGTTTTTGCGGCGGAACTCTGAGTTCCGCCGCAATTTGCGACGGAATTCACATTTCCGCCACAAATTGCGGCGGAAATGTGAATTCCGCCGCAAATTGTCGGTGGAGCCTTCCCACCGACAGTTTTGCGACGGAACCTCAGTGTTCCGCCGCAAAAACTTACGACGGAACATATATTTCCGCCGCAATTTGCAAGGGAAATGTGAATTCCGCCGCAAATTGCGACGGAATTTGCATTTCCGTCGCAATTTGCGGCAGAAATTACATTTCCGTCGCAAATTCTCCTAAATTGCGACGGTTTTTCCTGTCCATCGCAATTTTGAGCAATTTTGCGATGGAATTTTATTCCGCCACAAAGTCCGTCGCAAATTTTATGTTTTCCAGTAGTGGCTTCTTCTTCCTCTACTTGCAAGTCGTCCATTTCTTCTACTTCTACTGCCAATAATTAAAGCCATTTTCACGCCCTCCTCTGTCTTTGGTGCAGGCGGTTACAGTAGCATGCCACCTATTTCATCATCATTCTTACTTGAGCCTTGTCGCATGTCTTTCTCTGCTTCAAACTCAAGTGACAGGGTGATTGCACTCTAGTTTCAATCATATACTCTCACATATTAGTGATCTTGGTAGGAGAAGGGCGAGACTGGTTATATGAAGGAAAAGAAGCTACATTTGCCATTAATAAATATTCATATCAAAGGATGTTTTATATATAAAATTGCACTCGATAGAGCTTAATTTGGTCAATTTATATTTATAGCCTTGCAACTAAATTCCTTATTGGTTAAACTTTGACGCATCTATTTTGGTGACAAAAAATAGAGGAAAACCCATGGAAAAAAAGAGAAAATTAAAGAAAAAAAATCAAAGCCGAGGGAGGGCGTTGAAACACATAGTTCTTCTATATTCCATTTAAACATGAGCAAAATCAAAAATTTCTGATAAAGTTAATGACTTTAACACCTCTTTGTAGCATCTATCAGTGAAATCCAATAATTGATGAATAATATGTTGGGATTTGTATACACAAAGAATGAAATTTATCCAATAAATTACAAATCCCAAGAAGAGGATCTATCAACAACGTTTAAATCGGGTTAGTAATTGAGAACTGTACTTATGCGAACTCGTGTGCGTGCTTTGCGAACTAGTGAGCTAACACCTTCTTGGTCGATCAATCTCTAGGAGTCGACTTTACGAATCCACTCCCTCTACCGGTATCCACGCTGAACAATACTCCAACACGAATGGCAGCATGCTAGTGCCTTCAAGCTTTTGTCTCACGTCTCTTTTCTAGGGTTCTTTTGTGGCTCTTCAATTCTCTTGTGTGTGTAATCAAATTACTCATAACCTAAGGGTATTTATAACCCTAATGGGCCGCATTAAATATTCAAAATCAATCTTATTAATTTTGAACTTGAATTGGAAATTAAATTTGTCTTAACTGATTCAATCCAATTTATTTATTTAATGCAAATTGAAAGCCAATTGATTTGATTTATCTTTATAAATCAAATATGAGATATGATATCTATCTTCATAAACCAAATCATTGATTTATCTTCATAAATCAAATATGAGATATGATATATATCTATATAAATCAAATCTAAGATACAATATCTCAATTAGTTTAAATGATTAGCCCTTATGGCATAATTTTCAATATAATATGAGGAGAGCCAAATTTGAAAATCAAAGAGCAAGGGTTTTTTTTTTTAACAAATTAATGAAAAGTGACTTGTCTTAACATGGTAATAGTAACTACTCATTGTCGAATAGTATGGGGAGGACTAGTTAAACTATCATGCTCGTCAGGAAGGTCAAAAAAGTTTCTTCATATATTTTCTTAATGAGATTATGAGAATTATTTTTTAATTTATAATGTGCTAGGCAACAGTTGGTATAAGATTACATAGAGATATGCAAAACATGATGTCTGGTTGTTGGATTGAAGGTTATGAAATATGAGACAAAGAGAGAAAGTAGAGTAGTAGTAATAGTGAATAGAGTATAAAGCTCGGGTAACCTCCATCATCGTTGGTTCTCAAATCTTGCTCTCTCAACCTTCATAGGATAGTGTGAAGGGCACTTGAGGGGTTTTCGTTTTTTTAACACTTGAGTGTTTGACACAAATTGAAATCTTATGGTTAAAATGGTATTTTGACTCATTTTCCTACCTAATTTTCTTCCCCCAAACAAAAATTTTCTTATTAACCAATTTTTTTTTTTAATGTGAATCAAACACTAAGACAAAATATTTTCCCTTCTATTCTATATTTTTCATTTCCATTCCTTGCATTTCTTTGATCCTAACCCTAATGAAAAAGATTAATAATAATAATAATAGACAACATTTTCCTATTTCATTCTCTTCACATCAAAAAAAGAGTAACAGAGCGTCCAACACAATAAACTATTACCTCTGGAGCGTCCAGTATTAAGTGGACCGTCCAACATAATACCTTTTACCCAAAGAGCGTCCAATACAATGCCGTTAGTTTCAAGTTAACGTCCGTTTTCTGAAGGTCCGACAAAAATTATAGAATAACACCCATATGTTTCTGAAACTATACTTAAGCTACAAAAAAATTTCAAAATTTTTATTTTAGTCCCTAGGGACTAAAGTGAAAATTTTAAAAACTTTTGGGGCTAAAAAATAATTTTCTAAAACTTTGGGTTCTTTTCTATAATTTTTGCGTGGAAATCCCTAACCCTCCAAAAATCCGCCCCTGGTTATAGGCCTTTTTTTTTTTTCCCTTTTCAGCTTTAGCCTGGCCTGTGACCTATTAAGGAGGCCTGCAATTTTAAAAATTTTGTAAGCAGCTGAACAAACCACAGGCCTTACATCAAAACAAGTTTACTTCAAACAGGGTGAAAATAGACATAGACCTACTTTAAACAGGTCGAAAACAGATCTACATCTAACAACCAATTTAAAGTAGGTCTTTTTATGGCCTGTTTAAAGTAATTATGTTTTCGCCCTATTTGAAGTAGACTTGTTTTGAGGTGAGTCTTGTAGTTTGTTAGGCTGTTTACAAAATTTTTAAAATTACAGGCCTCCTTAATAGGTCACAGGCTAGGGTCCGAAAAAAGGCTGATAACTAGGGGGCGAATTTATGCCTTGCAAAAATTACAGAAAATAACCCAAAATCTTAGAAAATTATCTTCCATGCCCATAAAATTTTTATAATTTTTACTTTAGTCCTTTTATATAAAGTATGTGGAGGTACTAAAATAAAAATTTTGAAATTTTTTTGTGGCTTAAGTATAGTTTGACAAACATATGGGTGCTATTTTATAATTTTTGCAACCTTAGAAAACGACGTTACATCCAAACTAACGGTATTATGCTAGAAGCTTCTTTTTAAAAGGTTATTATGCTGGACAGTTCACTTAATAGTTTATTATGCTAGACGCTCTTGGGTAATAGTTTATTGTGCTGGACAATCCTTTATACTAAAAAAAATTCCTGTCAATCAATTTTTTTCTCTAGTGTGAACTATATGCGTCGGAGGCAAATATGTTTCCATTCATTTTCATTCTAGTCCTTTGCAACTTTTTCTTTGATCCAGGCCCTTAATAAATGTTTTTTCGCCGGAAAAAAATTGAAAACAGGCCGCCTAAAACTACTCGAGAAAATTTTTGCCATTCAGCAAATAGTGCGGAAAGCCAGCTGGGAGCTTAAACCCTCGGAAGCAACTGAAAATCCCCGGCTTGGTGTTGGGGAAAGCGCGCAACAATGTCGGGTTCTATGTTTGGATCTTCTGCTTCTTCTTCCCCATCTTCATCTCCATTTTCGTTCACTAACACTTCATCATCGGTTTCAGCTTCACCTTTCTCATTCGGATCATCTCCTTCCACTTTCGGGTCTTCCGCTGCCGCCACCGGATTTTCATCTGGATCATCCCCTTCCCCTTTCGCCTCCTCCGCTTCATCTTCCGCACCTTCTTTCTCTTTCCCATTCAACTCCACCTCATCCTCTGCTTCAACTGGTGCCTCTGCTTCTACTCTGTCATTCGGGTTTGGATCTAACTCTTCATCTTCTGCTGCTGCTTCTTCGGCACCTTCATTGTTCACTGTTAGTTCGGCAGCCTCCAGCTCATCGAGTCCTACTCCATCGCTGTTTGGGTCATCTTCTACTGCTCCCCTATTCGGGGCAAGTTCCGGATCGTCCCTTTTCGGGTCAACTCCGTCTGCAAGTTCCGGGTTGTCTGCTTTTGGTTCATCGACGCCGTCTTTGTTCGGGTCAACTGCATCATCTTCGGGTGCTACCTCGTCCTTATTCGCTTCATCTTCGTCTGCAGGGGCTAGTTCAGGTTCCTCCCTGTTTGGCGCACCTTCGGCACCAAGTTCTAGTACCCCTTTGTTTGGAGGGACGACTCCTGCAGCGACCCCGCCGTTTGGGGCATCAGCTATCAGCGCAAGTGCGGGGTCATCTACAGCTGCTTCATCTGCATTTCCTGCTCCAAATTTGTTTGGTTCTTCTACTTCTTTTGCTGCTACCACCACTACTTCGCTCTCGAGCCCGTTCTCTGCTGGTTCTACTTCAAGTTCAAGCCCATCTCCGCTGTTTTCTTCTTCTTCTTCTTCTTCAGGCTTCACCTTCTCTAATGCTTCGGCATTTGCTAAGCCGTCTACGCCCACAGCTGTAACTTCTTCAACCCCCTCGCTGACATCGTCTTCCTCCTCCTCCAGCACTTCCAGCATCTTATTTGGAAATCCCGCTTCCGTTTCTGCTCAATCTTCTCAAGGGTTTGCCAATGCAGCCTCAGGGAGTTCAATTTCTGGCGCACCTGCCACAAAGACGCCATCATTTCCATTTGCATCCACTGGGGCTCCACTATTTTCAACAGTTTCAACTCCAGCATCTGGTTCTACTACCCAATCTACTTCTGCACCCGCATTCGGTGTGACTTCTTCTGCAAGTGCTGCTTCTCCAGGAAGCGCTGCCGCTCCTGCTGCCTCTTCAGGCACTGGAGGATCTTTCACAGGTTTCAGTCTCTCTAGCACTACTGCTTCTTCTGGAGCTGCAAGTTCTACTTCTGGCTTCTCTTTCTCAACAAAGGCATCGATTTCTGCCTCATCAACTCCAGCAGTGTCCGGCCGCACTGCTCCTGCATTTGGTTAGTTGGATGATTAAAATCTTGTTATTTATGAGGTGTTGTTATTTATTTAGAGACCATCACGATACTTGTTTACAACTGGCGTGTGTGGCCTTTTCTAAGCTCTATTATTTTCTGCGTCAAAGTATGGCTAATGAATTTTCTTCATCATTTGTATTTTTAGAAGCCTTTTCTATCCTTCTTGAAAGTTCATTTTGATGTTCTACTATGCTTTTATGATATGCTTTGCTGCTAGAAATTGGCGTAAAGCATGAATAGCTGACGGCATATTAGTTGATTATTTGTTCTGTGATTTTAGTGATATAAGCTGTTATTTATTTATTTATTTTGTAACTTTGCAATCGCATAAGTCAACTCATGACGATGTCATTTGTTAAATTTATTGACAACCAGTTTACATTTTCTACTCAAATTTGGAAGAAGTGCTAGGCTCATTAATCATTCTACATGAATTTCTGCTGTATATTTCATGTATATTATAATTTCCTTACTGCTAACTTTAACATTCCATTTTCTGTGTTGGACCTGTGGCTAGTGGTTCTAATTTAATGGGCCAAGGCTAAGTTACTGAATTGAATTAGATGTGTGACTAAGAGAGATAAGGGCTATTGGTTGTACATATTAGAGAGTGAGTTTTAGGAAGGGTTTAATCAAGCAGACAGTGAGTATTTGTGAGGGACAGACTCTAGCCTTCTAGCTCAAGAACTTGTGTCTGTTTGAGTTTTCACCCTATTCCTCGTATTTTCCATAAACTTGTAGCTATTCAAGCTTTGGATTAGCCTTTTGGGAGCAATCTTACGGTATACGAGATAAGTATACGAGAGGAAGTGATTTTGAGAAGCTGATCCAAACAAGCTGTTGACTTACACCCCCCCCCTCCCCAAATAATATAGTTAAGTAGCGGTTTCGTCAATTTTGGTTTTATAATCCCAGGGAGGAAATGGGAATCGCTTAGGACAAACTTAAGCGATTGACAATTACTGAGCTACTAGAGAAGTGTACATGGCATGTTGATAATATTATAAAACATTGAAAGCTTGGAAAGAAGAAATGAAAGTGAAGGAAGATTAAACAAAAGTCAAGGAGAGGAGGCAAAGGCTGAAGCAGAGGCACAGATCGAAGAGAAAAATATTGGAACAGATGAGAAAGTAAAAGAAGGCTAAGCAGAGACTCAAAAGGAAGCAGATGGATAGCTTATAGAGGAACCCTTCTCTTCTATTGAAGTCATGATAGAGGCAGAAACAGGAGCAAAAATTTCAAGTGAATAAAATTGGTGAAGAGAACTTCAATGGGTTTTATGAGCAAGTTGATGGAGATCGTTGACCTGTTGAAAGCTGAAATATCTGAAGGAGAAATGTGTGAATGCTGTTTTCAGAATGATGAAGCTTTTGGGGCAGACAAGAGGGTTCACTATCCAAGATACAAGGCAATGCCAGCAGAAGAGGTCATGGAGAAGGGCAAATGGAGGGAAAATGGCTGGGCTGTCTTGACAAATGATCGTTCTTGTACTGTTGATTTAGCAGGCATTGGAGATAGCTTATATATACTCTTATAAACAGTGCTATGTATGTTCATATATCCATTATGTTGGAACCTGATATATTTGTTGAGCTAGATGCACTAGCTGAATTGGTTAGATTTGCCTTGTCTGGGTTGATGGGAAACACCATTCTTATGCATGGGTTTGCATGACCAGGTATCAAGATGATTGCAAGTATAAGATAATGCACCGCTTAATTTCCACTAGTGATAATGGTCATGGAACTAGTAGTTGCATTTCTAGTCATATTATCACAAAGCGACCAGTCCTAAATTCCACTTCTCCGCTTGATGGCAAGGTGGAAGTTCAAAGGCTGTGAAATTTTGGACTCATGGCTAGGGGTCTCTTATTTAATGGGCCAAGGCTAAGTCAGTGAATCGTGTGAGGTGTGTGACTAAGAGAGATAAGGGCTATTAGTTGAATATATTGGGGAGTGAGGTTTAGGAGGGGTTTAAGCAAGCTCATAGTGAGTATTTGTGAGGGAGAGACTCTACCCTTTTCTGAATTTTTGCCCTATTCGACTTATTTTCAAGATACTTGTAGCTATTCTAGTTTAGACTTACACTCTGGCTGGATTTTTTTTTTAAAATCTTTGAATAGTATATTTAAGTAGCTTCCCTTTGATAGTTGGTTGCCTTTGCTTTGCCTTTTTTTTGAAATTTCATTATAGTAGATTGTTTCCCTTTGTTCATGTAAACTTGCTTCTTTTTGGCTGAACTTCTTATTCTACTGCAACAAGATGTATTTGGTGCATCCCTAAGCTTGATGTCTCATTTTGCACTCCATACTGATTCTGTAGGGGTTACCACTTCATTATTTGCAGCTCCAGCAACTTCTGTTGGCACTACTGCAGGACAGACATCATCATCTCTTGTGGCTTCCACTAGTGGGTATGTATACTTTATTTTGGGTAGTTGGTCAAGCATTTTCCTCTGCATCTGCTGTAACTTTTTACTCAAGGATTTTCTCGTTTACCAGCACCTGTATGCACTAAAACGATTTTTCTTCTTCCTTTGTTTTATCTCTCAAATTTTGAACCAGGTGCTGTCACTTGTGTACTTAGCCTTGGGCCCCACTTGGCGTGGGGGCATTGTGCTGCACAATTGGTCATTACATTTTGATTCTTAATCTCAACTAGGAGCGCTAGGTTTTGCTTGCCTTCTGTAATTAATAATGGGGCCAGGGTAGATTGCACTGCATAGCTGATTATTGCAACATAATGCATTTTGCTTTGGTGCTGATGTGCTGTGCAGTTTTATTCCTTCCTTTGGGTTATCCCGTTTTAATTTTCTCAATATTTTAAAGTTAAAATGTAGTTGTTAGATCGAGATACATACTGTGAGTCAGAAGGCTTATTTTCCAGTTATGAAAAGTATGTATTATTTTGTAAGATACTGCATAAAGGTCTATTTCCTTTAAAAATGTAATATGAAACTCAAAGTAGCTATATACTTTTGACAGGTAATTCAATTCTGGTTTGTTGAATCATTAAAGCAATTATGATACTTAATTATGTTTAATCCGCTCTAGAAACTGACTATAAAATTCCAAAATCAACAGATGTTTGGTAGATATCTTGGAATTGATACATAAAAAAACGAGATATGCAATATCTATTACATTCTATTATCTTTTTTTTAAGTAACCATTGTCCTTTTTATAACTTTATGTGAGCAAAAGATGTAGCTGATCTACAAAATTACTTTTCTATTTCATTGAGCATACCAAAATTACTTTTTCTATTAGATATTTTAAATAATATAGTTGATTACATCTTTTATCTAATTAATTAATCTTCTGTAAAAATTTGATGTACTAATGGAACATATGATAAAAAGATTATTCATTGCTGGTGTTTAGTTCAAAACTAGTCCCCCCCCCCAAATATTCAACCTAATATCTTGGAAACAGCCTCTTCGATTACGGGGGTAAGGCTGCTTACATCTATTTGTCTCCAAACCCCACCCGATGGGAGCCTTGTGCACTAGGTAGCCCATGTTTTTTTAACATAAAATTCTTAGTGTATCAACTTGGCCTCAGCTTGAAGTCCAATTTTAACATCCCTTGGTAAAATTGAACTTGGCTTTCCTCCTATACCCATTCCTATCCTTTTCCCTTTTCTAGTGTTAGATCAAGATTTCAATGGTCTAGATATATCCAATGATAAAAATATTATTATAAAAGAAAAGGAGGGAAAAGGATGGTAAAAAAAGATGATAAATTTGGACTGTTGAGATCTTAATCCAATTGTAGAATAAGGAAAATGAAGGAAAAGGATGGTAAGGGGTATAGGAGGAAAGCCAAGTCTGGTAAAATTACCGTAACATGTTTTTGTTATCTTCAAGATTTTGTGCTGTGTTTGATTTATTGATTTATCACATGATAAATATTTAGAATGTGATTTTGACTATCCGTTTTCTACTTTTCCAATAGAACCACTTCAACTGCCAGCACTTCTGTAACTGCTGCAACAAAATTGCCATCAGAGATTACTGGAAAGACTGTAGAGGAGGTAATCTCTTTATATGTTTGTCATGTTATACTTATATTTTCCTGTGGGTATATTCTTTCTACTTTGCTTAAAATGAGAGAGGCAGTTCCTTCTTATGCACTTTACTCGATAAAGTCAAGTTTTTGTTATTGCCTGGAAGCTTGTTTAGGAAACCCCCAAAAGCACTTTAAAAATTGCTTGTACGCAGTTCGAGAGACAAAATTTTTCTTACATATTTACCTCAGTGCAAAGTCACTTAAAATAAGCTAATCAAAACTGGGTTGGGCAATTTTCCTTCAAGGATGCTAAATAAATGTTCTGCTTCTAAAAATCTTGTTGAGTACATGAGAAAGTTTGGTTGGAAAAACAAAGATTTTATAAACTTCTTGTGAACAAATTTAACTGCACATATTTAAAAACCATGGGCCAAAACAATCACACACACAGCATGCAAAAGTACGCTTCTAATATAGCAAATGGGACAATGGATGGAAAATCTCTCAAAAGCATATTTCTTCCTACAGCATTGCTATATATTGCTTGCTGATACGGGCAATTATAATTCTTTCTCTATCTGCATGCATACACATTCTTTCTAAATTCATAGACTTCTCTAGATTATCAAGGAGTGGAATGCTGAGCTGCAAGAGCGTACTGGGAAATTCAGAAAACAGGCAAATGCAATAGCTGAATGGGATAGCAGGATTTTGCAGAATCGTGATGTTCTGTTAAAGCTTGAGGTTATTTCTATGTTTATATGATCTTTCTGTAATTAACATGAGGCAGCTTATGTTTAACATTTATTTATTAGTCTTCTGTCTTACATCATACTTGATTTCTTCTAATGTTTCTAAATATAGACTGAAGTGGCAAATGTAGTTGAGACACAGGCAAACTTGGAGCGGCAGCTGGAGTTGATAGAGACTCATCAACAAGAGGTATTTCAGGGACAACTTCTCTGAATTGTTATTGATAGATTCTTTTCATGCTCTTATTTTTTTCTCCAAAAAAAAAAAATTAAAAAAAAATATATATATATATATAGGGAAAACATTTTCTCATGTTGTAGGAAAACCTTTTTCTCATGTCACACACACATGAAATAGTGGGACCCACATATACATATATGAATTAATATATGTATATGTGGGTCCCACCATTTCATGTGTGTGTAGGAAACTTTTTTTCTCATGTAACATGAGAAAACCAAAGGCCATATATATATATATATATATATATTTTAATTAAAATGATTATGTTATAGATGTAATTTGATCTTATATTTTATCATTAGGAATAAAATATTTACCTGACAATGTTCATTGAGAATACTGCTTTCCTTATCATATGATTATATATCATTTTGATGGATGTCATGACTCATGACTGCTCCTTTCTTTTGTCTGGTCAAACTTCCTTGTGAGATGGTGCATGTACTCAAACTCTAATTCGAAATTCTAAATAATCTATACTTTTATGAACCTGTGATAGTCACTAGGCCATTTTGTTAAACAAGCATGCGTATAAAAGTTACAAGTTTGTCATACACTCAGAATGAAGAAATTTAGTGATTTAAGAATCAGCTAAATGGGTGCAGTGTGTGTATGTGTAGTTCAACAAATTGACACATAAAAAATGTAAATTGAGTCTTGAATTACATATTATAGCAATCAATGTGCAAAACGAGTTATTGGCATAAATATGATGTCCATACCAGAATACAAATAAAAGCATAAATGATAAAAGAATACTTCTAATATGTTGTAGTACTAGTCTAAAGATTGATGAACCTTTGATGAAGTAGCTTTGCTATACTTCATTGAAGCAAATTTGCACAAAGGATTAATAAATTGAAGCAAAGAAACAATGCTTCAGAGTTAGAAACATCAAAGCAAACAAATGAAGTATGCATGGATGCATTGGAGTTCAAAATGTTAATGTCTCTCTTTCCTTCAGTTGCTCACAAATGTGATTTCAAAATGAAGGACTTGTGATTTCGAAGCTGCATCTTCTGTGCCCTCACTGATGAAGATAAAAAGCATACATCAAGTGAATGACTTTGTTTTCTCTTGTTTTGATTCTCTTTTTATGTGTTACAAAAGTGTTCTAACTTCTAAATGCACCAAACAGTAAGAAAAAGGTTTTGATGCGTACATACAGTCTATTAGCATATCTGTTCCGAGTATCCATCTGACACAGGATCCCATATTTAGTGTATCTATGGCTTTATACCTTTTTTTTTTTCAATATAGCCAGTGTGTGCGCTACTGTGTGTGTCCAGTGGTGCAGCATAGTACCTTTTTATGTTTTTTGTTCTGAGTCAAGGGTATTGCCTATGGGACACCTGTGCTTTGTGAATTATACACATGCTCATTATTGTTGCCCATTTATTTTAGGTTGATAAGGCTTTGCAAAGTATGGAGGAACAAGCTGAGCGTATTTACAAGGATGAGTGTGGTTGGCTTCTTAATGATGAAGCTGCATCTACAAGAGATACAATGTGGGTGTTTAAATTGTCAATTTTGTTTTCTTACCTTATTGGCTGAATATTATGGGGTCCAATATATTTCAACTTTACACTGCCATTTTTTCCCCAATATCACATTAGAAAATCACTTGCTTTAAAGCTGTTCTACATGGGTTATGCAAATTTTACCATGTTAATTATTCTGCAACTTTCGTGTGGTACTAAACAATTGATCCAAATTGTACTAATTAATCTTGCAGGCTCTATACTTTTATTGTGCTGCCTGGTTACCTTAAATCGGCCCTAGAGGCTGTGTTCTTGATGTGTTAGTACTTGAGGGTGTAATACTTACATGGGTGTTATCTCAATTACTGAGCTGAGTTAGTTCATGATTAAATTAGTATTACAGTTCAACATGAAGAATTGTTCTATGGATTGCAAGGTTTCATCAGATTTATTTTCGAGTTCAGAAAACTGTAATAGTTTTTGGACAAACTTTCTTTGTGTGCTGAACCTGTCCTTTGATACTTGGAAGATTCATATTTCAGCTTAAGGGCTTATGTAAGTGAAGCATATTTTTGTTGCAAATCATCAGATTGGTGTTCTTATTGTCTTTTTCTCCTTTGTCTTCACCTGGTGCATTGAATTCTCTCATGGCCTTTTTTTTTTAATTTTTAATTTTTTTATTTGACTTTCTTTCTTGCAGGTACGAGCAAGCTGAATTAATAGAGAGGGAAATGGAGCAGATGACAGAGCAGATAAAGTCAATTATTAATTCCCTTAATGCGAGCCAGGTAAACATTGTAGTTGATGCTCTTTTGTTAGAACATTAAGACATGGTGCTTACAAGAATATTTTATTAGGGTGGAGAACTTGATGCTCTCGATGGGATGAATCCATTAGATGCAGTCGTAAGGATCCTCAATAATCAACTAACTTCACTGATGTGGATTGACGAAAAGGTTTGCATCTTTTGTTGTATTTATTTTTAATTTTAATATATAATTTGGCATTGCTTGCTTTATTGGGTAACCAAATAAAAAATGTTGCATTTGGACTCTGCTTTAGTAGAACTCGTGTAAGTCCTTGCGTGCATAAGTGTTTTTAGTGGCTCGGTTTTATTACTTTGACTCAAGTATCCTAAGGCTTTGTTTGGGAGTTCCATTTTGGAGGGAATGGAAAGGAAAGGAAGGGTTTTGGTAGTCCCTTCCCTTGTTTGGGAGTTTTAAAAATAAGAGGGGAGGGAATCAAGGATTTTTACAAATCCTCCAAAACCCTCATTCTTCACAAAAATGAAGTTCCTCCAATATGAGGGGTTTTAAGAGGGAACATGGATTAATTAATTTTTTACCCTCGTTCAAATAAAGCATTCCCGTGTTTTCTGATTTCTTTTCTATTCTTGGAATGCACACGACAAATATTTTTTAGAGAGAGAAAATACTTTTGTAGTGAAAATATTTTTAGAGAGAGAAAATGCTTTTGTAAGGAAAATATTTTTAGAGAGAGAAAATATTTTTTTATGAGAAAATATTTTTTGAATATAAAAATTACATAAATAACTTTTTTTAGAAAATTTAAATTTAAATTTATTTGTGAAGTATAATAATTATATTAATTTTTAAATAAAAGGATAAAATAGTAAAAATAACTCAATAATCCTCCATCTTCCTCCCTTACTATTTTTTTAACTCCCAAACAAGAGGAGGAAATATCTTCCATTTCCCTTCCTTCTCCTCCCCTCCAAACTCCCTATATCTCTTTCCTTTCCTTCTCCTCCAAACACCCAAACAAAGCCTAAGTAAAGTCTAATTTTCCCTTTTTCACATGCAAGTCACTAAGAATTTGGGACTTTCTGTCATGTAAAGATGCCTTAAAGTTTACCCCAAGCACTCTTGCTCTATTATCTTACTTAGCAAGAATGTTTGGTTTTTGATGAAAGACAGGTAAATGGTCGTTTATAGTTAAATATATCATAATGTGTTATGGTATTGGAATAAGAAAGGAGAGGGGGGAAAAGGGAGAGCTAAACAGAGAATAGGAGTTCAAGAGGTAGAAACAAAAAGAGGAAGAGGGGAAATTCTGTTCCATCACATATTCACCAACCACATGTCACTTTATAATATACCCAATCACCCTTATTTATAGTCCTAAGGACTTGTTAACTCAACTCTAACCGATTTCCTCCTTTTTATCACTCCCTCTGGTCCTAAATATGAGACGGACTTTGTAGTTCAGCACTTCAGCTGGGGGAGTATATTTATATATCACCCTATCTATTGGTGTATTCACTTTGGTTTTTTTCTCTAAAAGCTTTGAATTTTTATTTTATTTGTATAAGAGCTTCTTCACCTTTGAAGTGTACGTATTTAGTTCAATTTTGTTCTTTGCTTTCACTGGCAATAACTAAAGTTCATCAATATTTTTGCAGGCTGAAGAATTTTCTTCCCGCATCCAGAGGCTTGCCAACCAAGGTTCTGTATCAGATCGAGAGCCCACAGGACCAAGATTCTGGATGTCCTGAACTCGAGGATTCGTAACATTCTGTGACTTAGATGCACAACATGGTTCTTGAATATTGTAAATGCTGCTTACAAGCAAGTTGATAGTTTTTTAAACTTTTGTTGTTCTTTCTCATGAAATGAACCATCCTTCTACAAAATGATTCTGATTCTTAATCAGCCAGCTGACATTTTGGAATTAATTATGCGTCGACTTGGTTTGTTGGGAGATAGCAGAACGGCTGTTTCCACTTTCACTCTAATTCTGATCCTTCATGCCTACTTTGTGACTACCAAATTGCTGTTAGCAAAAATAGAAGTAAGTTTTAACAAACTTTGTATCAATTTCTTGAAATTGACAATATGTATCATCAGGTTTTTATAAAATAGAAGCAGGGTAGAACTGTAGTCAGTAAGGAAGAGGGGGGGGGGGGGGGGTGGCGGGGAACCTTAAATCTGCTGTCAACCTGATCACCGAACATGGTATCTCATAATTTATTATTTGTTTTCAATGATTTTCTTTGTTAGATTTGGGAAAATAAAACAAATTCCCTACATAGCTTTTAAATGTTAGTCAATTATCTTAAGATTTTCAGCCATGACACCCTTTCCAGCAACATCTCAGGGGAGGACAACCTTTCCAAGCTCGGATTTAGATTCGGATTCTCTCAGTATCCTTCCTTCCTCTTTTCTCAGTATTTTTCCATCCAGCCATTAATTCTCCTCTCATCTTCTATTTCAGATTAACTTTTAGTTGATATCAATGGTGTAGATGAGGGAAGGGAAGAGAAGGATATTGAGGAAATCTGCTCACTTCAGACTCAAATGTTTTTTCTCTTTTTTTTAGATCATTAAATTTTATAGAGACCGAGTGATATTTTTATTCATTAATAATGTAAAATAGTAGAGTTTCAAAATTTTCATGTTTATTGAAAATAATTTTAATTGCACAATTTTAGAGTATTTTTCTTTAAAAATTCAAAATTTCCCCATTTCTTATAAAATATGTGACTCATTTTACTCATATTTTGATGATTTAAAAGAAAGAGAGTAAAAACATTAGCGAAGTAGAGACATTAGAAGTGGCATTTTCGGCTTCTTGTTCCAAAATTATTAGCTTCCTTTCTTCAGCATTTCGACTTCCTCATAATAAATTTGTATTTATCTAACCTAAGCCTTATAATTAACGAAGGATCACCTGGAGATGCTTCTGGTCTCTGTCTTTTTGTTTTCGCCTCTGCATTTAAGCTTTTCAAGCTCTTTAAATTATGTTCTCTCATGATTCTATTCTCTCCCATCTCTGAATGCCCTCTCAACCAACCTGACAACGTGTTCCCTTATGATTTTGTTCAGGGACAAGATTGACTTATATATATATATATATATATATATATATATATATATATATATATATATATATATATTGTTTTTTAAATTGTCCTCCTTTATGTTGAAGAGATAAAATATGTTATAATATTTAATCCTCAAACATGAGAATTAAATATTATAATTGCATGAGTAATTTTTGTAACGAGGGTAAAATGGGGAGTTTACGAAAAACTTCTCAGAAATTGCCCTAGTCTAGTCTTATAAAAATGAACCTAACATACTCAAGATTCCTATCTTATAAAAAAGAACAGAGGAAGTGACATTTTTACTTCAGCTCGATTGTTGCGGAGTGACATTATGGAGCGGTTCCCTACACCGGTTTTTTTCCTCCTTTGTACACAGTTGTGTCATTAATTGGGATGGAAAAGAGAATTACACACCGATTGTCACATGACAACCAGTGTAAAAAAGTGAATATATATATATATATATATATATATATATATATATATATATATATATATATATATATATAGGGTTAAATAGCAAATTTGTCCTGAAAGTACACATCTGAGAGCAATGTTGCCTTGAAAGTTTTTTTGAACTCAATGTTGCGTCGAAAGTCTAAAGAAGTAGCAATGTTGCCCTTTTCTGTTAAAAAGTTAACGGTCAACATCAATTTTTTAATGGAAAAGGGCAACATTACTACGATTTTAGACTTCCGAGGTGAAATTGAGCATAAAAAAACTTTTAGGACAACATTGCTCCTCAACGTATACTTCTGAGATGGATTTGCTATTTAACCCATATATATATATATATATATATATATATATATATTGGGTTAATGTATTCTATACTAGTTGGCAGTGGGTTTAGAAATGCTTCCTGTGGCCCTTACTATAGGATTGTATTTAGGGGTGTTAAACTTGATTCTAAATAAAAGACTTTTTTTTCCCACATTTATCAATCTTTTCTTAATTTACTTATATTGATTTTACCACAATAATAACCAATGCGGAGAAGGAATATAGGAATTAAAGAAGATGACTATGATGTTTTAGAAAAAAAACATGTCACATGATCTAATTTAATCAACTTTCTTAATTTAATAAAATCAGGTAAACATGTTTTATATTAAAAACTAAGGAAGTAGTTTTTTCTACAATGGTATAATCGACACCTATATCTACACTGATTGAAAAATTGTGTCTATATATGGCTGCCTGACTGCCTATATATGTATGTTTTTATTTGTATGTGTGTATTAAAAGAAAGAAAATATGTTACTATCAAAATAAAATAATATTGGCTATAAATATGGTAATGTCATTTTATTACAAAACAGTTATTTGTACCACAAGAAATGTACCATTAAGACATTACAACGAAGTACACACAAATCAGCAGTCATTTTTCCTCTCAATCTCTTTGAACAATTCAGACATTAATTAAGCATTACAAGCTTTGTACTCTGGCCAAGATTACTATCAAGAGGATTACTACAGAGAGAAGCATAGATGACCTAACTTTTCCTTCCACTTCTTGCTCTTTTAATGCAGATTTTTCTATCTTATGAGATTCAAATAAAAGATTCACAAGTGACTGAAAGTTTTCTATCAGTTCCATAACTTTTCCCTTTATGATCTCCAAAATCCAACTTAAAATGTCAATGCTGACTTCTGGTTTGCCCGGAATCTGTGGCCTTCTAACCTCACCTAGATGAAATCAATAATGCAAATTTGAAAATAAGTCAAGGTAGTGAAATTCAAATGCAAGCTATATAGGATGTCAAATCTTAGAACGACCATTATGCAGTCATCAAAAGATAGAAATGCATGTAAGATGCAGGTTTCACTGAAAAGTGTCTGTAAGATTCTAACACTTTTATTTATACCTTGATTATTGATCCTATGCGTTGCCCAAGAGTCTGATGAATTACTAGCATTATTCATGGCTTATGACCCATGTTGCCGATCCCACTTGGGGTAAGGCTTATGAATAATACAAGTTGCTATAAATTTTATATTTTCTATTGATAATTGATTTGGTTGACTTATCTTGTTTAAACCACTAGGTGCCTTGAAGCAATGGTAAGTTGTAGCCATGTAAGTTGGAGGTCAAGGGTTCAAATTCTAAAAAGTCTCTCCAATTGTTGGGGTGTGGCTGCATACATTTATTTCTCCCCTAAACCCAAAACCAACTCTACTAGAAATAATTCCTTTTTCCAAAGTTTCTTAACTTTTCTTTCTGTTTCTGCTATATAGTGGCATTGCAACAACTGAATCCATGTACATATAACTGAGAATGGAACCTCAAAAAATAGCGTAAAGGGATGAAATGCACTGCACCATCTGCAACATCTACAATTTTCTAATGCTTTCCTCAGTGCTAATTGGTTGTCATTATGGAATAATATCCGATCACACTATCTAAATTAATGAGAGAATATTCTAATATCTTCATATTGTTCATTGGCTGTCGGTTTGAAGAAATGCATGAATATAATCCCAAGTAACGGCCACATTTTACAAACTTCTGCATCTAATACAATACTGGTTACACAGAAGACACACCTGAATTAGGTAAGCTTTGGAGATTCTGATTCAACACTTTCATGATGGCATCCCAAACTGTTTTATCTGATGACAGTGAGGTCACTAGTCTCTACATGCAAATCAAAATTTGAGAGACACACATAAATTGAGGAGGATGTTGAACAAATACACCAAAAGTCAGATAAATTTTACAAGTGGTAAATAAAATTCAGAATAAATTTCTTTTTTTTTTTGGGGGGGGGGGGTGTCTCTGTGAATAACTAATTGGTTATCATCAAATGGGGAGCAATGGCGAGTTAGAGACTCTTGCAGAATTTGTTAGAATTTCTATGTTACAGATGAATCTTCTATGCTCATCATCGATCTTTGATAAACTCTGAAGAAAGCTACTCCCTCCGGTCCTATTTATAAGTTCTTACATAGGTTGATCTTTAATGCATGTTTTTCATTTTCATTTTTTATTTTTGGTTGCCCATTCGGTATCCAAAGCTTCGCTCTGACTAATCCGGATCCAATCCGCTAATCCGGATCCAATCTGCGTCGTGCACCTGGCTATGGTGGGAGAGTCTCCCAATGGGGGTTTTCTGCATTCACAAGGCTCGAACTCGAGACCTTGCTTAAGCGACACAAGCCGCTTACCACTTGTGCAAACCCCCATTGGTATGTTTTTCATTTTAAAATTAAATATATGTCTCACTCATCTCTCTTTCCCAGTTATTCTCCCTCACACACTCATCATCTTCATAAATAAGGGTAATTTGAAAAAACAAATTACATCCCTTGCACATTTTTTGCTATTAACTAATTTTAACCAACATCTCGTTTTGCGTGATTTGGTAGTTGTTGCTCATAAGAAGGACTGGAGGGAGTACTAATTAGTGAATTTCTAATACTTTCACTCAAAAGTCAAGAATTGTCTTGAATGACCTAATTTTAGAACAAAAAAAGTAAGTTTTGTATCACAAGTTAAGTAGGCACCTTAATAGAAGGATCTGATATCAGCAACTGGTAAGCATCATACAGTCTGTTGTATCCCTGGGAAAGCAATAGGCTTGAATGAAAAGTACCAGAGTTGTTTTGCAATGCCCCTGACGTTACTGCTTTCAGAAAACTGATTGAATGTAATGTTAGAGTCTACATTAGAAAACAATCATTTTAATGTCATGTGATTATTCTGAAATAACTTTTAATTTGCAAATAAAGATCAATAATGGCTCAGAAAATGCTCACTATTGACTTCACCATCTCTCGTAAAAGAAAAGGATAAGAACTCCTAGTTAATATGAATATGAAAATGTAATTGAGCTGCAAATAAAATAGTGACTGATTTACTAAGCATTAAAGCAAGATGAAGTCAAAATCTTCCAGAAAAACATTGCAGAAATGATTTCACTACTTTCAGCTACAAAAATTAGGTTCAAGATGGCTTGTATGGTTAAGTTGATAGAGTTATAAGTTGAAATGAATAAAATTGGAATCAATTTCTACTAAGAAAATAAAGGATCTCTATATGTCTACTTTCAGAAACACCCTCTGGATCCAGAAATTACGAAATGCCAAGCTTTTTATCCGCCCCAAAACACATTAAACAGACATTTACAGAGTGTAATACAACGAATTATAATCTAAAGATGCCTTAAAATCAATCCAAAAAAAATTGATTGTACTGGACGACGATAAAAATAGGCAAGGGATAGCAGAAACATGTAATTCACATGTCTCCAAGTTAAAATCATCACCTTTGAAGAGCAATAAGCGCGTCTTCAACTTCCGATTGAGAAGGAACCGCGTCAAACACATAACTATGGAGACAGCCACTCGATCTATTCTCTTCATTTCCATTTACAATCTCTAGTTTTCGGCCGATTTCACTGTGACAGAAGCAACAACACGCAGAGCTACTGTGGCTAAATGGTACGCCATTATCAGTTGAAACAGGAAGCTTACTATTCGAAGAAGAAGAAGAAGGTGATATGACAACTGGGGAGCTTCTGGGCTGACGCACAGAAGAGCCAACATGCATGGTTCCACCTCCCATTGCTATCTTGGAAGTAATGTTTCAGGATTTCAACAATCAGTGACCATTGTAGTGTGTCCCATTATCACTTATCAGAATGTAATGTTATCTCCGATTGCCACATAATGCATATGTCATTCAACAGTGGGCCTGTTATTGGACCTTCTGTAAGATCTAAACGAAATATAGGCCCATTGGGTACACCTGGCCTTTCATTGAAAAACAAGTTCTATCTATCCAAAATAGGGTTTTTTTTTTCTTTTTATTTAAACAAAAGAGACTTGCTCTCCTTTACCTATGTCATCCATTCGAGGAGTGAGAATGAAGAAAATAATATTGAGAGCTTTTTCCTCATAATTGTGGGTCTGATGTAGGGCAAACTCATATTAGTCGAAACCGAAGGTTCTAGTGAATCGGGTGGGCAACAAAAAAAAAGAAAAAAGTTTTATCTACCCTCTAATGATGATTGGGTCTAGTGATATAGATTAATCCCATACAATGTGATGAACTAAGTTTTAAATTCCTCTATGAGTGGTGCCCATTTTTAGTGCTTAAGAACTTTCAATAGGAAGATACATGTGCTTAGAAAAAAAAAAAGTATTTGCCACCAAATAAAATTTTATTATTTATTTATTTGGCTTAAAAACACAAAATACCCCAAAATATACAAATCCCAATTTAGATCCTAAAATGACATAATCTCTGTGAAGGCTCTAAAGACTAGCTTGTAATTAAATTTTGTAGTAAAATTACATTAAATTCGTTAATTATCATTCCCTTGAATTGTTGTCGTTTGATAAGTTTTTCTCGTTTGATAAATTAAAGTTGTTACTTGTTAAATTATTATTCTCATTTGTTTTTATATATTTCAAATTTAATCCCAAACTAGTTCTTAAAATCTAGAAACTTCACAGTGATAAGTTATTTCAGGGTCTTGAATTGAAATTTGTAAATTTAGAGGATATTTCTTTTTTATCTAAGATAAGTCCCAAGTCCGTAGCACATAACCCTACACTTTTTGAAAATTTAAATTTAATCCATTAAACTTTTACGCTATGTTTGGTTTGAGGGGAGGGTGTGGGAGGGAGTGGGAGGAAAAGTAGAGAGAGAAATTTTTTCTCTCATCTTTATAAAATTGCCCATAGCAAATTTTCAATATTTCTAAAATATACTCTTAACAAAAAAGAGTATTCTTTACATTAATGACAATTTGATCAATGTACTTTTAAAAAAAATTACCCTCCCACTCCCTCCCACATCATTCTCTCAAACCAAACATAGTTTAGATAAGCAAAAAAAGGGGGAAAAAGTACATAATGGCAGACAGGGGGTTTAATATTAAAAATTAAAAATTTATGCAATTTAAAATTTGAAATTTCCGAGGTTATATACACCTGACCTTAAATTTATTAGGAGGTTTTATATATTATAACTTAATTTTTTTGATCCATATTAGATGCCACGTCATCCTTTGTAATTTGACATGATAATTTTTGTTAATTACTTAGTAACAAAAGTTACAACATGGGAGTTTCACGTAAAAAAATTAGAATGTGAAGTTAAATTTATCGAGCATGCACAAATTATACATGACTCCTACCCAAGCTATCAAATCAATCTTTATAATCCTACATACACAACATCCCCACTTTCTTATCCAAAGGAGTCTGATTATGGAAAAATCTTTAAAATGACTTGTCCTTTGTTCAGACAGTTCAAAAAACCACAATCCATCCAACCTACAACACAATCTTCAAAACCCTCTCTTTCAAAAGAGAACCAAGCTTCTCCTTCTCACACCAAGACATACCAACCTCCTTTGAGACAGAAGAATGTTGTTTATATGATGATGAATAAGGAGAAACTCTTCTAAAATGGGTGTTACAATCACAAAGCCTTGAACCTGTTTGTCTTTCCTCCTCCCTCTCATCACAAGACCTTCCTCTCTCTGTTAGAAGAACTGTTTCTAACAAAATAGAAAACATTGTTGAAATCATCCTCTTACCTGAAGATATTAGGATCTAAGACGCATACTCACCCCTTCTCAGTCCTCATACCCTGTACCATCATACCAACCATCTGACCAGAAACATTAGGTTCATCATTTGCACTAGGAGACCACATGCAAAAGAAATAGTCCAAACTACCAAGCTACACCAATGTAGCCTTCAAGCAACCACTGCTGAACAATATGTGACCCTTGAGATTCCTTAAGCCTTGATAAATTCTTGGATTAACCAAGGATACACTCATCTTCATGTTGGTGCTGTTTGGCTTATCATAACTCTCCATGGGAGAAAAGGGATCCCTTCTATAACTAGAGTTGCCCTTGTGGACACTACCTACACCTCCTACAATAATGTTTTGATTGGTATTCTCTTGACCACTCTTAGCAACGGAAGTGTAATTCTCACTACCACTCCATATTTCAACATAAAACTTTTAGATCCAACCCTTTCTAAACAACTTAAGGTCCAGGTTTAGATAGTTCGAGAAGATCAAGATCCTAGAGCCATCATGGCCACCTTACATTACTAGATGATCTACAGACTACAAAATCACTCCCTTGATCTTTATTTCCCTTACTCCACAATAGATGCCCTTTTCATGGTAGCCACTCCCACACAATTATCATTTGCACTTCTGGGCTAATCAAATCAAGACCAAGGGAGAACAACAATAAGTAAACTAAAGCATTTCAAAAGGGAATGTTCCAATCACAAGCAAAAAGTTTCAAAATAAAACAAAAAGTTTCAAAAGTGAATGTTCCAATCACAAGCAAAAAGTATACTAAAGCATTTCAACACCTTTCTTATCCAAGTGATTTTTTTTTTTTTTTAAAGAATCAAGAAAACAAACTTCATGGAAAATTACTTGACAAAGGGGGACCTAAGCTAGAAATCCCTCATCAAGGTTAATGTGTATGTCACTCATCACTAAAAAATGTATAGGCTTGTGTTTACACTCAAATCCACCATATCCAACACTTTTTCCATAAGCTTGACACGAGTCTAAGTTCTCTACCATTAGCAAATCATATGCAAACATAAATCCAAAGGTTGAGAAAGAAAGGACATGGTGTTATGCAACAAAGAATATGGCATGAAATGAATCAAACTAAACTTGAATTGGGTCATAATTTTTCTTTTCTTTTCTTGTTTTCCCCCCTCAATTTTCTTGGGCTATTATATATATGCTCTTTTGACGCAAACCTTTACATTGGTGATACAAAGACCTGGTTACTCAAGCTTTTATAACTCAATAGCACTAACATGCTACTAGCATGCTCATAGCTCTTACATGCCTTTTGACGCGAAGATCAACATTGGTGATGAAGACCTCCCATTACTAAGCATAACTCAAACCAGTGAAATAGAATGAATATATATATATATATATATATATATATATATATATATATATATTTATTTATTTATTTATTTTCAAGATAACCTTCCTTACTTTTCAGAATGACCCAATTCCTAATGTTATACATGTTCTTCCATAAAAAATAGATATAATACAATGCTCTTCAACTCTTAAGACATTCAAAAGTGTAGGATTTTTTTTTTTTTTATAAAATGGCTATGGGTGTAGAAAAATGGAAAAAAAATATAGGCTCAAATGGGCTAAACAAAGGATATATGAATGAAAAGGGCAGGTTTTTTTTTTTTTTTTTTGTGGCTAAAATGGAATGAATGCCTTTATCATCTTTATGAATATACATGCATAAAATGTGGCCTCAAATAAGATTCAAGTTAAGTTCTAGATCAAGTAAAGAGATTTTTTTTTTTTTGGGGGGGGGGGGGGACCACACAAAATAATGCTTTAGGCTCAAAATCTCACTAGGTCTATATGATTACTAGCCTAAATCCACCAAAGTCAAATTCATTGCCACTTAGTTTACTTAATCAAAACATGGTCAATCACTTTTCAATCAAGAATGCCTTATACTAAAGTCACTTAAAACTTGCAATTTTTTCCAAAAATTTTACTTCTTTTCTTGAAAACAAGAAACAGAAACCAAAGGAAAAACCAAAATATTTTTATTTTTCTCATTTTTTCTCAAAAAAACCAAAAGTAAGAACAAAATACCTCCCCCACACTTAAATCATGCATTGCTCTTAATGCAAAAGATAGGTCTAACCAATAACAACAAGCAATGTGAGTAAAAGAGTAAAGAAAAAGTACAGCTAACCTATGAAAAGCTTAAAGACTCAAATGAAGTAGCATAATTGGCTTCTCTCCTTTGTTTGGTTGTAAGTCACACAAAAGCACCATTGTGTCCGCTTGCTACACTCAGCAAACATCTCCCTTTTTAAGATCCTTATATAATACTTCAACTCAAGTATACAAGTTGTCTGGAAGGGAGGAATCAATCCATGTACTTGTGTAAAATTATAGTACCAAGTTTTATCTCGTCCCACATAGCTATAATCAATAAAATGGACTTATCAAGAATAAGGAAAGATCCCAAATGAAATTGACTAATAGAAAGTGTTGAAACTTCCAAATACTTTAAACAACCCACAAAATTAATATGATTCTCCTCAGTAAGAGTCAAGTTCTCTAAGAAATGAATCAAGTGATAACTCAAAATGGTTTGACCATGCTTACTCAAATCATCATTGAAGACAAATTTCATGTGTGAAACATCATGATGCGTATGTTCTTACCTTCTAAATGCATATTCAAATCATGGTTTCCCTACACTTATTCTTAGCCGTATCCTCATTAACAATAATCATATCAAGAGCATTAGTAGTATTCATAAAATCAACATAGATATTACTTTCATTATTCAAAACATCATCGCTATTAGTGTTAAGCAAGTTATCCTTAAAATCGATAGTGTTAGGGTATTCAACAACAATTTCTTTATCAACTTCCTCATCAATATTAAGAGATCAATTCATAGGACTAGAGGTATGGAAAGAACTATCAATGCATGCATCATAAGATTCAACATAATTTAAGTCAATAGAACTAGTCAATTTAGAGACGACATTAATGCATACATATGCATAATCATCTCATCATTTGAAGTAGTAAAAGAAAAAGGGAATGAGTCATTAGAAAGTGAAAGTATTGTTAGTTCTCTATGTTTTGATGATAATAGACAATTGTAAAGAAAAGGACTTAATCATTCAAGTCACTTAAATGTATGTTTAATAGCACTTAAGTGAAAACCTTTAGCTTTAATTAAATCTTCAATCAAAGAGTGTTTTTAATATGTTTGTCATAGACACACTTGAGTCAAGATTAAAGGACTCAAGTCAAGTGTCTTAAAACCTCAGTCAAAACAGCTTTTAGTTTTGACTGACTCGAGTTAATCTTATTTAACTTAAGTTAAGGCCTTGTAAATTGTTTTGAATGAAAACATTGACTCGAGTTAACTGAGTTTGGCTCAAGTTTCCTTTGTGAGGATTTAAACTTATCTTTTCAAATCTTAAGTCTCGTGCTCAAATATCTTTTCCAACTGTCAAAAGTTTAGCCTCGAGCTAATTTTAATTTACTTGAGTTCTTCGTTAGAGTCAGCATTTTAAGACTCGAGTGTCCTTTGCTATAACTCATTTTTCAAATACATTTCAAAGACACTATTTATGAAACATATCTTTAAACTCAAGTGTAAAATACTTGACCCGAGTGAATAACTTAAGTCAATACTTGTTAGCCTCAAGTCATCCTTTGCAAAATGATTTTCTCATTTTAAAACTCATGTTCCAATCATTTCACTCTATTACTGAAAGAGTGAACTCGAGTCACTGACTTAAGTCAGTGTTTATATACTCGAGTTATGCTTTGTAAAATAATTCTCTTAGTATAACTCCTATTTCAAATAGGTTTTTCTCTCAAAAGAAAATTATCTTCACTTGAGTACTAGAAAACCAACTTGAGTCATTAACTCAGGTTAGTTAATAATTAACTCGAGTTGTCTTTTCGGCTTCTGTAAATCACTGTGTTTGTAAAGTTAAAATCATTGATTGCGATTTTATTACTTCTTATCATCACTCATTATTGTTCTTAATTATATTTAATCAGTGTATTAATAAGTTTCAGATGATTATGCGGGTGATTAACTTAGAAATCTTAAAAAGCATTGATCTGTTTATGTTAGAAGCATTAAATGCAATTGTAGAAAATGAAACACCAACACGGAAACTATTTTTGAGCAACCCAGAAGACGTTCCTAATCTCTTTCCATATCAATCAATACAACACAACCAATAGAGCAAAGAGAATGTCAAATGGCATAATGACGACGATTATTATGCATAATCAGACTTGTGAGTAACGAACTAGCTTCAATATCTAACAGCTATATTTATTACTCACAACAGATTCATTAAAGCTTCTCAGTGGTCATTAATGGCTGCCACCAAACATAAGAAGTATTCAATACAAATCACCTATGAAAATCAAACCATTTACATTCAAATGAATTTATTGCAAATAATGTTTCATTCATTACTGTATAATTGGATATTTTTGTACTTCAGTGATTCTTTATCTACTCTGCAAGAGAGTGTTATTATTTGATCAATCTTTTTGTAAAAATATCACAGTAGAGGGACCTTGAGTGTGGGTGTATTGATTACAACTTGTAAGGGAAGTGAACCATAGAGAGAGGATTACTTAAGAGTTATAGAGTGTGTAATCATGTGAAAGTGATAGTGAAAACCCAGAGAGTTTGGGGAATAGATGTAGGTCAAGAGTTTGGACCGAACCAGTATAATCCTTCTATGTCAATATTCTTATATCCTTACTTTATCATTTCATTAATTTGTCTTAATCGTGAAAGTTTTTGAAATCACCAAATTCACCCCCTCTTGTGGTGATATTCTATTCTTCAAGTATCTTACCAAATGGAAATTCACCTTCAACCTCAAATTCTTCATTCTGCAGATTGCTAATTGCATTTGGCAACTTCTCAATTTGAGAATTTAAAGCTTGAGGCTCTTGTTTATGTTGCAATTCCCTTTCTTCTTGTTCTCTGCCTCTTTTGTCTAGCATATCCATTAAAAGATTCATCATAGTTTCCAGCTTATTTTCAAGCATTGAATCTTCTTCTTGAATGGGCACAACTTGATTGACATATCCAAGATTTGTGTGATCACTGCATCCAAAATTATATGGATTTGAATATGTATCATAAAGCTATTCAACATCATAGTCATAATGATAATGCATATAAGTATAAGAATTATTTTCATAAAGTAAAGCATTCCAAGCCATTTTTTCAAAAGGGGATTAAGTCATGCAATAAAAAACTACCTAAGAAATCAACTAAAAAAAAATCAAACTTAAAGACTAACCATTGCTTCCTAGCAATGGTGTCAAGATTTATGTTGCTTTTATCGCTAAGGCAATCAACTGAACTAGGACAACCTATTAATGCAACATAGTGGCAACCTAGGTCATTCTGTGAAGGAGCAATCTATGGGCTTTCTTTAGTATTGAATTTAGGTGATGAAAAATGTAATGGAATGGACCTAAACTAAAATGCAAGACTCTACTACCTAAATGCAAAATGAAAATGACTCTAAAACCTATATGAGAATGAAACTAACCTAAATGAATGCAAATGCAATTTTGGGGGTGTTTTCTTATGAAAAGAGAAATTTAAATCCTAAGGAAAAGAAATAAACTAATAGCTAAAAAATCAAACAAGAAAAGGTAACCAAGTTTTACTTTAGGTACGGTGAAGAGAACAACTTACGGTTTACATAAAATTAGCTTTCTTGACCAAAATGAATTAATTAAATCAAAGAGAGATTGATAAAATATTGAGATTAATAGATTTAATCACCTAATTGGAAACATGACAAACTCTCAAGTTTAATAACACTTACTCTTCTAGAAAAATCATAATGAAATAAGTAGTGACTAATTAAACCCATTAAAAAATTCACAATTAATTTAAAATAAATTTAGAAATCATGTTTACAATTTCCCAATTAAACAACTAGACAATTAACCAAACCAATTAAACAATCAAGAGGATAAACCAAATTGACAATTAAATTAATAATGCAAATTTAATTAGCAATTAAATTAAAGTAGCTTTAATAAAGTCATGATGAATAATGATGACAAAATTTTTGTGTTAGTGTAATAAGAACATGACACGTGTCGTCTAATAATGACACACTTTTGTGTTGGTGCAATAGGAATGTGACACATGTCTCTTCATTATGATAAGGTATAAAGCTACATTTGTGTTGATCTAATAGAAAGATGACATGTATCTATTCATGATTAGAAAGTACGAAAACACTTTTGTGTTGGCAACACTAAGATGTGCCACATAGCTCTTGAGTCTGGGGACTCTATCGTCTTCGGTCCGGACATGTACTTGACTTTTTAAAACACCAAACCCGGAAGCCAGGGGAGGAGCCACCTCACCCCCTTTAGCTTTCTTAAAAGACCTCACATTTCCCTATGGCTTATTCGGCAAACTCTCTAACTTTTTGGTTAATTAAAAGTGACATGTTCTGGACCGCATAAGTGCTATGATTTTTTCTATATATCATTTTCCTCATCCATCCTTAGGCCATTTTTGACTAGAATATAGATAGGAGATGAAAGAGGCCAAAATGAGATAGGTGAGAGATGGTGAAGATTTTGTCTTCAATTTAATGTTTCTAGCTCTAGAGGCCTTTTGTAAAGTTGTTCCTCTCAATGAGAACAACATTTCTACATTTCGATTCTTGATATTAGGTGTTTGTTGTTGTCTAGATAGTGGAGGTGCTACCAAAATAAAGAACTGATTACAGGATCAAGTAGAGGTAAACGTAATCTTTCTTTTGAATCGATTAGTTTAAAGTTTTGATGAGTTTTGTGAATATCTTTAGGAACCTTAGTATTTCAACCAAGAAAGAGTTTTTAGGGTTTCATGATGTTTTGTTCATATATAAGTGGTTAGATGATGATTTAAAAGTATATGAACTTGGTTTGGTGAATAAATCATGAATCAGTAAACTATTGCCTTAAAACCCCTATTTTGGTCTGACTTGGGCATAAGGAAGGGTTGTGATTTTCCATTTTTGAAGTCTCCAATTGATTCCTTGAGAAAAATTGTGTAGGAATATGTTGTTAGTATAATTTTAGAAGAGTTGATTGAAAACCCAAAGATTACGGTTAAAGTTGTTCAGGTGCCAAAATTCAATTTTTTGAGACAACTTGATTGTGTCATGTGTTTGACTAATTTCGTGGTGTCCAATGACTAGGAAACATTGAGTTAAAGTATACTTAGCAAGCTTTAATTTGATAGGTCATATACTTAATTTGGATTTGTGTTCGTTGAGATATGAATTTATGAAGTTAACCCTTGAAATTGGAATGTCACTTTGGACAATGAGTGCTGTTTGATTAAAAATGGGATAGTGTGCATGTGTTTCACTGTAGATGGAATTTTTCCTTGAAAATAGATCCAACAAGGGTTACATAGCCTTTGGGACCACCTTATTTGGATATTTGTGTAATGAGTTATCAACTTTTAAATTTGATTGAAAATTCTGGTAGCTTTTAGCTACCATGCGAATTTAAGGGCCAAAAGTTAAGAGGTTAAGGCAATACCATTAGGTATTCATTTTCTATGGTTCTAATAATATGATTATGTATTTAGTGCCATGAGAAGTTCAAAAAGAAGAATGAAAGATACTTCAAGCAACTTTGATGATTGGTGGAAGAGGAAAACTACGGAGGGACATTAGTCCACAAGGAAGTGAACTTATGCTATGTATTTGATATAGTTGCTTGTATCTTACTGTGTATGATTGCTATTCTTACTTGATTATGTGGAACATATTTGAATGATTGAAACTCTGTTTCTAGCTTTGTTATTACAATCTGACCAACGATCCATAAGTGGTGCTAAGAGCATATAACAAACTTAGAAGTTATCTCCTAGTGCGTAATAATTAAGGTCCTAATGTGGCCTAGTGAAGAAGAAATGATGATGCATTACTTGGACTAAGATCTTGAAACATTTAGGCCTGAACTTACTGAATTTGATACATCTCAGTCCAATTACTTGAGTTATTCTATGTTGGGCTTTTTTCTTGATCCCAATGATTTGTTGATGTCTGTAATAAAACTTCATGTGGCTATTATCTAACAAAACGAAGTTATTGGTATATGGAAGAACTCAAAATTCATAGACGTTTCGTACATTTTAGTCCTATAGTTTTTGTGAGTTGGTTGTCTTTTGGTTTATTTTGTTCTTTGTTTTTTATTTTGGGTTCCAGGGTCCTTCAACGTTCCTCCAATGATTCCAAGGTTAAGTCATTCCCCCCCCCCCCCCCCCCCCCCCCCCCCCAACAAATAATAAAAGATGGCGAGGGCCAAGAGGAAGCATTCGCCCCCAGTAGCTGCATGACCTTCAAGTCATCAAATGTAAAATCCTTAACCATAAACTCCTTTTCATATCTGATCTAATCATCTCATCAATAATTGCTTTATGCTTTAAAAAATGAATCATCTGATCTATAATGAAGATAATGCAAATAATAAATAATTTAAAAAGGAAAAAACAATGGAAAACTCTTGTTGGTGAGAGCTGGAGACTAGAGAGTAAGAAAACATGTAAACTGGTGAGGACCACCACTAACATTAGGGTCAAGGAGGAAGGGGCTTCTTTTAAATTCCACATTTCAGGAAAATAATATTTTTAAGTGGGGCTTGGCGACCAATGAGATTTTTCTTCTCCTTTAAAAGCAATTTTATAACTTATTTGCTAATATGATAATCACCTATTTTTTGTTAATTTTTCACATCCACGTCACTAGCTATCACCTAGGGGCTGTCTGCTAAAAATAAAAATAAAACTATAGCTAATCAAGTAGCTGGCTAACTCAAGTTTGAGCTTTTTTCCCAAGTTAGATAAGTGGTCCAAGCATAAGCCTATACTATTTTATTATTCTAACTGCTTTCTACACTTGAATAATTATAGACAATTTTTGTTATAAAAAAATTATCTCCAATTTCAGTTGATATTAAATTATTTGACCTCTATAAGGATTGGATAAGTCATAGCTAGATTATATCTAAATTATCGTTCATAAAACTCATCATATATAATTTATAGAAAACATTAATTTTATCTGTGTGAGAAAGAGTGGATGTGACATTACCATAAATTGTATGATTCTATAAACTTCTATGTAGAATATTAACCTTTAATTAAGAATTGAAAAGTTAGAAGGACACGAAAATACTCCCTACATGTAAATCCCAATTCAAGACCACGAAAACGGCTTAATCATTGTGATATACCTAAGGGCTAGTTTGGGATTAAATTTTGTAGAGAAATTACCTGCAAAACCATAATGAAAAAATGAAAAAAGAAGGAAAAAAAAAAGAAAGAAACAATCACAATCGCAGTTGAATAAGTAATAACATGAATTTTTTAAAAGGAAACAAGTATTCATTTTTCAAAAGTCCAGGAAACAAGTTACATGGTCATTGACTCTTGAATAATATAATTTGGTAGTATTTTATTTTTCATATTTTATTTTGAATCGGTGATTCTTGTAAGTTGGAACCTAAATTGGAGCAAGAAAAAAATAAGAAACAAACGCATGATCCCCTAACAAATTCATAGAAAAACTCCAAAATAAAACAAACCCATGTGAATTATTTACAATTGGAACTTGGATAAGCCACCTCATACCAACACTCCTTTAAATTTTTCAGTGTGGAGATAACTGTTGAACCAACAACCTCTTTCCTCAAATTTTCAAATCTTTTGTCTCAAGGGAATATTACTTGTTGTGTTGCTTTTAAATTCTTCCCCTTTATCTCTTCCATTCACTGTACTTGCCCCTTTCTTCCTTCAATTTCCAACTTCCATCTTCTTTAATTAATTATGTATTTCCTCCATACCTACAATTCTTTAATTATACAACTCCATGCCAATCCACAACCAATAAGAATAAAAAACTTTAATTAGGGTCTGGTTAAACTAGCTAGAAAACAAATTATCCAATTTCTTGGTTGGTCCCGTCGAGTGTTTTGGACAGTTGGATTTTATATTCCCCTATTGACGAGTGCAGCGCCCGAAATTTGAAAAATATATAGCCGCTACCAAAATTTTAAAATAGGATAATTTTTGAAACCTTTTTAAAAAACTGAAAACCAAATAGGAGATTTTTTTTGTATTTTTAATTTCTATTTTGTTCTTCACCAAAATGACTTCACCCTAAATCTCCTAAACTAAACATCAATCAACATCAATGAGATGAACTATTTTGAAATTTGCTGCCATTTATCACAAACCTCAATTGCAAGACAATCACCATTAATGATGATCATTTGTCAAATTTCATCTACAATCCAATCGCCATCAATGCCATTTACTTATTAATTTAGATGTGTCAGGACTAAGGAGGATTTTTTCTTTTTAATTTTTGAGTTGGGCCAGGATAAAATTGGGTGTTCAGAATTTTCCTTCTTTACTTGTTTCATAGTTGACAAAAGTGAGATTCTTGTCTATGAAGCAAGTAAAGATAACAAAACGTATTTTGTTTGGCCAAAAAGAATAAAATGCCCCCTTAGAACTAAAGAGGGGTTTGAACAAAATAAAATGTCCATGTGTTGCCTTTCTTTATTTGGTTCATAGGGGAGGACACCAATGGAGCTATATGATCATTAGGGCATGGAAGTGAAGTGCCTAATTTCATAGCAATTTGGTGGGATGTAAAAGAATTGTGGCAGTCGTTACTATGCTTGAAAAGGAGCAGTGCGTTCCAAGACAGAGCTTTCAAAGAATTGTGCTAGCCATTACTGGGCTTTTGGGCTATCAGTCATTACAGGGCTTTGAAAGAATAATGTCTTTCGTTATAGGGTTTAAAAAGAATTGTGCTAATTGTCACTAGGCTTTGAGGTATCCCGTCGGTACAGGGCTTGAAAAAATTATGTGAGCCATTACTAGGCTTTGAGGTAGCTTGTCGGTATAGGGCTTTAAAGGGGCGCTAGTCGTTATTGGGCTTTGAAGGTGCTTGCCGATACAAGGCTTAAAAGGAGTGCTAGACATTACTAGGCTTTGAGGGCACCTTCCGATATATGCCAGTTGTTACTGGGCTTGAGGGTTCTTGCTGATACAAGGCTTGAAAGAGTTGCTAGCCAATATAGCCTTTAAGGGTGCCTGTTGATATATGGCTTGAAAAGGGTGCCAACCATTATTGAGCTTTGAGGGTGCCTACTGATATAAGGCTTGAAAGGGGTGCCAACTGTTACTATGCTTTGAGGGTTCCTACTAATACAAGGCTTGAAAGGATTACATGTTGTTAGTGGGCTTTTAGGATGCCTATCGATACAAGGCTTCAAATGGTGTCAGTAATTATTGGTGTTTAAGAGTGTCTGCCAATATAAGGCTTGAAAGGGTTGCCATTTGTTACTGAGCTTTTTGACAAAGATTTGTCGTGATCTCCCAAAATAACCAAGTTAACAAAAGGTTTATAGTATAGTGTAACCTGGATTGTTTTCCAATGAATTCACAGTAGGTTTAATTCGTAACAATAAAACAATGGAATAGTAAAAATTGGGGGGGGGGGGTTGGTTCAAACAGATTAAAAATAGAAATATAAAGAAATATAATGAAATAGACAGAAACAGATTAAAATTGATCAACCAAACATTTCAAATTCTAGAAACTTCCATCATTGAATGAAATATGAACGAACTCGTGATTGGTTCTGGACAGACCGAAATCTCCGCATCCGTCCAGAGAATCCCTCAACTAGACATCGCCTAGCATCTGTCCGAAAGTGGCGTCTCACTGTGTGATCACACAGCAATACTTAAACCTAGTTCGAACTCAGTCTTTAGGATGAACTAAACCGAATATTAAATCTAACGTTCGAACTATTTCTAGAAATTGAACCCGATAAAATGAAAACAGAAACGAGTAAAGTTACCAATTAAGCACAAGTTCTTTGGATGAATCATGGAATCCTCAACATTGGGTTAGTTAGAGAATTTTAGCTGAGCATGACTGGAAAAAATGAAGAACAGATGAAGAACGCGAAGAACATTGTAGAGAAAATGAAACTTCTGTCAATCTGAAATAATCCAAAAACGTAGTGACATAAGTGTGAACTTGAACATTTCTTTGCTCCATATGATCTAACTGATATTTGGATCATAGCAGATACAAATTCATCTTCAATTGATTAGACAACAGTACTCATTGAAGGATGATACAGGTGATTCCTCATAGGATTGTTCTTTTACCACATGTGCTCTTTGCATCTATTTTGTAGCGTGGTCAGAATTGGAGTATGCCACCAAGTATTCTGGTTGACTTTACACACATTCTTATACTGACCTAGATGCCTAGATATCTTTGCAGATCAGCATCATTAATCCTTCATTTCTTAATATGTTAGAATTCTTTCAATATTGCCCATCTCTCTTATCCCAGCGATTTCTCTAATTGATATCCATGAAAGGTAACTGTATTGCCAGTCTTGATTTTGATTGTGGCAAGCTCTGAATCAACCTCTTCAGGTGACTTAAATATCCATTGTCTATATAGGAATTGCTGCACCTGGAGGTTCTTAATTATACCTGCAATTCAAATCTCAGGTACCCTTCTTTTCTTGGATCCTTTTTGATTAGTACGTGTCTTAGGAATCTTGTAGGATCCCTTAGGCACCCATTGATAGTTTCTAGCAGGTTTATTCTTCTTTTCTTTTCTGTGAAAACACGATGATGTTGAATGACCTTTCCTATTACAATAGTTGCAATGAGCAAAGGGATCTGAAGAATGAATGCTTTTTCTGAAATAACTCATGTAGAGCTTTTCTCCAAACTTTTTCTGGCCATTTCTTTTATCAAAGACAGGCTTATAACCAATTCCAGATTGATCATTTATAAACCTTTGTTGTTTCAAAATGACATTGAGCATTTCACTTCCTCTAGTGAATTTCTCAAGTGCCTTTGTGAGATTCGAATTTTTCTTTTATAACTCAATGCAATCATCACAAATTAAGTTTTCATCCGAGGAGAGATTTTTTATTTGCATTTCAAGAGATATATTCTTTCTTTTCAAATCGAGATACTTATCAGCTAATTTTTCAAATTCAGATTGAATAAGATTGTATTCATCAAATAATTCATCATAGGTTGGCTGATAATCATATACCTCATTTTCTTTATCATGTTGCTCTTCTTCTTCAGCAACTAGACAAATGTTGGCTTTTCTTTCTTCTTCTGCTTCATCTTCATTTGATAAGCTATCAACCTAAATAGCTGAGACATATGCTTTCTTTTTGGATTTGCCATGTCTTTTTTTTTCTCTTTATCCGTCAGCTGGGGACATTCTGATCTGATATGACCAGGCTTTTCGCATTCAAAGCAGATGACTGGTTTCTTTGATTCGAAGCTAGAGCTTCCTTTATAGGCTTTCTTGAAACCTTAGTCCTTCTTGTAGAACTTCTTGAATATCCGGACCATCATACTGATCTCTTCATCTTTATCTTCCTCATCCTCATCATCTAATTCAGTGGACTTTTTGATTGCTTTAAGAGCCACTCCCTTGCCCTTATGATTGACTTCATCAAGCTCTTCTCTGAACTTGATCTTGCCTTCATATTTTGATAAACTGCCAAATAATGCTGCTACTGATCTCATTGATTTGCCACGTGCTTCTTCAATGGCAGTGACTTTTGCTTCCCAATCTTTAGTAAGAATATTTAGAATCTTTCTCACTTGAACAGGTTGCTCATAGAATCTTCCCAAGGCAACAAGTTGATTAATTAGATGAGTGTATCTCAGCTGGAAGTCTCCAATAGATTCGCCTTGCTTCATATGAAAGAGATCATACTCAGTCATAAGAGTATTAACTCTGTTTTCTTTGATTCCAGCTGTTCCTTCGTGAGCTATCTCCAAGGCATCCCACATTTCTTTTGTTGTTGCTAAAGTGCTTATTCGAAAGTATTCACTCTGATTTAATGCACTCTGAAGCATAAGAATGGCCTTGCTGTTGAGAGTAACCAGCCTCTTATCATTGTCATCGTATTCTTCTTCTAGCTTTGGAATTCGAACTTCGTCTTCCTCAGATTCAAGAACATAATTTCCTCTTTCAAATACTCTCCAGAGTCCGTATTCAGAGACCATTACAAAAACTTTAAACTTGGCCTTCCAGAAGGAATAATGCTCACCGCTAAAACCAGGTGGTCTATTGATTGAAGCTCTATTAGGCAAAATACCATCCATGAGGATCCTTCTCGAGTTGTTAAGCTCTTCTGAGAAGACCTCCCTCTGATACCAAATGTGAGAGGAGCTGAATCACCAAGAGGGGGGTGAATTGGGGATTCTGAAAATTTTCGCATTTTTGCCTCTTATGGTGATTAATCGAATGAAAACCAGTGAGCAAGGGAGAATAGTGATGCACAATAATTTGTACTGGTTTGGCCCAACTTCTTGGCCTACGTCCAGTCCTCAGGCGCCCTGAGCTTTTCACTATAATCACTTGATTACACACTCTGTAACTCTGAAGCAATTCTCTCTCTCGAATTTGCTCCCCCTTACAAGTTGTAATCAACGATCTCCCAAATCTCCAAGTCCCTCGACTTGAGATATCTTACAATCAATCAAATACACTTGATAAAAACTCTCTTACAGAGCAGATAAATGATCACTGAAGTTCTATAGTGTCAACCGACACCCTGTACAATAAGTACTTTAATAAATGAACAAAGTTAATGCAATCTTGTTTTTTTCAGCTCAGTGTTCTTGTAGAGACTTGAATGCAACTTTATTTATACTTAGAGAGACATTAATAGCCGTTACTTGCATTCATTTGACCGTTGAAGAAGTTTCCTTTCAGTTAGAAGCTGTTTGGTCCTTTCTCTCTCTACACTTGTCCTTGTTTCTTGACTTGTAGAGACTTGAATGCAACTCTATTTATACTTAGAGAGACATTAATAGCCGTTGCTTGCATTCATTTGACCGTTGAAGAAGTTTCCTTTCAGTTAGAAGCTGTTTGGTCCTTTCTCTCTCTACACTTGTCCTTGTTTCTTGACTTGTAGGATAGAAAGTGACTTCTAGTCGTTTATATCCATTGGGATTGTCAATCCTCACTTAAATGAAAGTCTCTTTATCCTTTTTCCACGGTGGAAGGCTTGGTAGTTGAGATTACAGCAAGTTTGGTGGTGTGCATTTATTGCTTCTGACAAGACTTTGCCTTTTGTGTTAACAACACCTTTAATCTTTTTGAATCATCTGTAATTAGGCTGAAATACACTAGCAAACACATTAAACATATCTGGTAATGATGATAATTAAGAATATAAATCATTTAGATCATTCCATAAGCATTACACAGATTTCGCAAATTTGAATTCTCAGAAGGCGCGACCAATACTCAAGTTTGTGCATCAATACTAGAGTTTGTCACTATGCACTTAAGCCTATACTCGAGTTTCTGTGTCTATACTCGAGTATTCTCCTTCTAGAGACGAGACTCGCGATTTGAGCTTTTTGTGTACCTGATGAACTTAAGCCAATACTCGAGTATTCTTCCAATACTCGAGTTTTGGACTCTTGATGAATAAATGTCCAAAACATCAAAACTGGAGTTTCCTCTCTATACCGGAGTATTGGAGGCTTAGAAAACTTGAATCCTCTTTGTATGGCTCAATACTCGAGTTTCAATTTCCATACTCGAGTTTCCACCTTAGTTTTGAAACTCTAGAAATAGTTGTGAAAATGTTAAATTGTGGTTCTCAATACTAAGGTTTATAACTAATTCGATTTTAAGAACCTCTTTGCTTGGCCCAATACTTGAGTATTCCAGTGATACTCGAGTTTTCATAAAGCATTTAAATTCTGGAGCCAAGTTGAAAAATTGTCTTTTCAAATTCCAAACCGTAGTTCTCAAAACCATGGTTTTCCAAACTATGGTTTTCCATTTTCAGCTTAAAACTGTTTGAAGAGTCATGTAGACCTAAACTCGAGTTTTCATGTCAATATTCGAGTTTCCCTTAATGTAAAACTTGTGATGCTCTCTGTAACTCCCAATACTCGAGTATTCATTTGAATACTGCAATATTGACCTAAGTTAAGTGCATTGAGATGTTTTTTGAAATCTCAATACTCGAGTTTTCCTACTAATACTCGAGTATTGCCTCAATCTGCAAGTTTTCAACTTCTTGAGACAACTCTTCATTCTTGATTTCACAATTGATTGTTATCATCAAAATCCATAGAGAACTAACAATAAGGTGTTTGTGGTTGCTGCCTAACTCAAAATTAGCCTAAAATGGAAATGGGCTAGGGCTACACAATGGCCCAAAATGAAATAAATAACAAATGGGTTTTTAAATACAAAATTCGGGCCCAAATAAAAATCCAGAAAACATCTCTAACTTTGGCTCCAAGTTTGACCATCCTCTTGTCTGAATTTGCCTTCCAAGTCTTCATAACATTTTTAGCTCTTTGAATCATCTAAAACAAGAGACAAGAATGAGGCTAATCCAATGTCTGGTTCAAAAGTTATGGTTAAAACAGTGAAGCATTGTAAATCTAGATTTTTATCATCAAAATAAATTAAATCCAAATAAAAGCCCAAAGCCCAAATAAGCATTGAAGCCCATTATTTATTAGCTAACAATCCTAAATTTATTACCTCAGAGATAAAAATAAGTGTGTAAAATATTCAACTATCAAATTCCCCTATACTTATCCTTTTGCACTCTTGAATAAAATCAAAAAGAAAAGAAAATAAGGAAGAAAATTCTCATTTCTAATAATTGCCAATAATGTAAAAAAAATTTAACAAGGAACACAAGGTTTTAAGAGACTAAGCAATCAAGACTGAAATCCTTTCATCTTAAATTACAAATCATGACAATCTCAATCAATGCTGCTAATCACACAATGTGATATCTCAAGGGATGCCCTCAATCAATCTCTCAAGTGTATAAGGAGATAAGTGTATCACTCAAATTCTACTCAAGAAAATTATTTTACCATAGGCTTGCTTAATTTCTACTTCTCCATTACTCATAACACATGCATGCATAAGTCAAGAGAGCTTATTATTTATGGTTGTAATAGGGTTAGGTGAAGGTATGTATAAGTATGGAAAAGGAAGGCTAAGCACCAAGGAAATCTAAAAGAGCACTAGTTAAAGAAAATGAAATAACTAAAATGATATATGTATATCCTTATTCTTTCTTCTTTGTTTTTGCTTTTCTTTTTCTCTTTCTTTTTGTTTCTTTCTTTCTCCTTTTTCTTTCTCTCTCTCTTTTCTCTTTTTTTTTCCTCTTGCTCTCTCTTTCTTTTTGTTTTGTTTTTTTTTTCAATCACCAAATCAATGCCAATTGATGAACATCACAAAATCAAATATCTCTCCCCCACACTTAAACTGTTGCACTCTTGAGCAACCCCCACACTTAAACAAAAAACAAAAGTGAAACCAATGCTCAATGTAAAAAATTGGTTTTACACTTAGGCTAGTAATGTGGTTTGTAAAAGAATGAGTCACAAAGGCATAAGGGGGTTAGCAAAAGAAATATGATGTAAGGGAAAGCTATTTGGCCAAAGTAGGGAAATGAAAGAAAGAAAACAAGCCTCCATCATATTTATACATGTAAGTGGAAATGCAGTTTCAGAAAGAAAGGGAGCAAGTTTTAGAAGACATAAATCATGAGTAGATGCATACATAAAAGAAAGAATGGTAAAAGATGAGTTCCATTCAAGCAGGCCCAAAATTTCAATAGGTAAATATCAAATCATGCAATCAACACCACAAAATCAACTACCAAGACATATAATCCAAGAGTTGAGATTTTCAGTCTAACAGAATAATTCATCTAAACCCAAATGTCCAAGTTTGTAATATGTGACAATCATAGAAAGAGAAATTGTATTATTCACAAACTAATTTTATTTGGAAAAAGAGAAGTGTGAAATGGAAGAAATAAAAGAAAAGAGAGGTATAGAAAGAAAGAAGAATACTCCCCAAGGGGGTTTATGGAGGATAAGTGGCATTAGTGAGGAGGATCTCTGCTTCCTCAGGTTGCTTCATATCACCCTCATGAAATTGCTTGAGGTGGTGTCCATTGACTTTGAAGGTTCGTATTATGGGTGGATCACATAACTCAACAACACCAAAAGGGAAAACATTAGTAACCATAAAAGGGTAATCCCATCTAGAACAAAGCTTACCTGACATACACTTCAGACGAGAATTGAATAGAAGAACTTTCTGGCCCACAGAAAATTCTTTCCTCAAGATGTGCTTATCATGAAATGCCTTTGTCTTCTCCTTGTACAATCGTGAGCTCTCATAGGCATACAATCTAAGCTCATTTAACTTTTGCAGCTGCAGCTTCCGTTCCATCCCAAACTTAGCCAAGTCCATGTGACACTGCTTAATAGCCCAATAAACTGGATGCTCCAACTCAACCAAAAGATGACATGCCTTACTAAAGACAAGCCGATAGGGAGACATCCTAATCGGAGTCTTATAGGTGGTGCGATATGCCCACAAAGCATTATCCAATCGCTTACTCCAATCTTTCTGGGTAGAGTTAACAGTCTTCTGAAGGATTTGTTTAATCTCTCTATTTGAAGTTTCAACTTGACCATTGGTCTGAGGGTGGTATGCTATGGAGACCTTGTGAAGCACTCTATACTTACGTAACAAGGAACCCATGATTCGATTGCAAAAATGAGAGCCCTGGTCACTAATAATGGCTCTAGGAATACCAAACATACATAAAATGTTAGACCTAACAAAATCCACCACCACAGAAGAATCATTAGTCCGGGTGGCTTTCGCCTTAACCCATTTCGAAACATAATCAACAACCAACAGTATGTATGTATGACCATAAGAAACAGGAAATGGACCCATGAAATCAATACCCCAAACATTAAAGACTTCACAAAACAATATAGGGTTCTGGGGCATCTCATACCTACGAGAAATACTCCCTGCCCTCTGACAGTTATCACAAGACTTATAAAACATAAAACATATGGGAATCATGAAATATGGTAGGCCAAAATAAACCACAGTCTAACACTTTCCTAGCACAGTTCTTTGTGGTCTAAAGTGACCACTACAAGCATAAGCATGATTATGTTTAGACTCACTTTACAATTTCAGAGTTTGGGCAAGATAGAATCAAACTCATGATCAGGCACACATCTCCTAATTACTTGGTCACTACAAAATCTCCATAAATGAGGGTCATTCCAAACATAATATTTAGATTCACTTTGCAATTTCAGAGTTTGGGCCCTAGTGGAATCAGCAGGTAAAACTCTAGCAACTAAATAATTGACTAGATCAGCATACCATAGAATCTTACCTTGCAGCTGAAGCAGCTGCTCATCAGGAAAATTATCCTGAATAGGAGAGAGGTGATAGGGAGAATAAGAAATGCGACTCAAGTGATCAGCTACCTAGTTTTGTGCTCCACTTCTATCTCTTATCTCAACATCAAACTCTTGGAGCAACAACATCCACCGAATTAGTTGGGGCTTAGCATCTGTCTTTTTCAAAAGAAACTTCAATGCAACATGGTCAGAGAAAACAATAACTCTACTAGCTAACATATATGATCTAGACTTATCAAAGGCAAACACTATAGCTAACAACTCTTTCTCAATGGTGGTATAATTAGATTGGGCAAAATCTAAGGTCTTGGAGGCATATGCAATGACATAAGAGGCTTTGTCAACCCGCTGAGACAAGATAGAACCAACAACATAGTTTGAGGCATCACACATAATCTCAAATGGAAGAAGCCAATTCGGTGGTTGGATCACAGAGATTGTAGTCAAGCATCGCTTCAAATGATTGAAAGCCAACTTGTACTCATCATTAAATACAAAGTCGATGTCCTTATGCAAAAGGTTGGACAAAGGTCGGACAATCTTACTGAAATCCTGAATAAATCTCCGGTAGAAACCTGTATGACCAAGAAAAGAACGAACTTCCCGCACAGATGCGGGGTAAGGCAAAGCAGTAATAACATCAATTTTAGCAAGATCTACCTCAATACCCTTACTAGACACTATATGTCCCAAAACTATGCCTGACTCAACCATAAAATGATACTTCTCAAAATTCAGCATAAGATTAGACTTTATGCACCTATGCAAACCTCTAGATAAGTTAGCCAATCATACATCAAAATCAGACCCACACACAGTGAAATAATCCATGAACACCTTCATGTAATCCTCTAGAAACTTAGATAAAATACTTACCATACAACCCTGGAAGGTGCCCGGTGCATTACAAAGGCCAAAATGCAGCCTTTGGTAGGCATATGTTCCAAAGGGGTATGTGAAGGTCGTCTTCTCTTGGTCCTCAGGAGTAATATGGATCTGGAAGTAGTCGGAGTAGCCATTAAGAAAGCAATAGTAAGACTTACCAGCCAACTGCTTTAACATTTAGTTAATGAATGGTAAAGGATAATTATCCTTGCGAGTGGCTTGGTTGAGTTTCCTATAATCAATGTAAACTCTCCAACTATTCTGGGCTCGAGTAGGGATAAGTTTATTCTTTCGATTGGCCACCACAGTTACTCCAAACTTCTTGGGAACCACATGAATTAGGCTAACCCACTGGCTATCAAAGATGGGATATATAATACCAGCTTGCAGAAGCTTGATGACCTCTTTCTTCACCACATCAAGGATGAGTGGATTAAGGCGTCTCTAGGGTTGCCTCACTGGTTTAGCCTCATCTTCTAATAAAATCCAATGCATACACATGGAGGGGCTAATACCAACTATATCAGCCAATGTCCACCCAATGGCCTTCTTGTTTTCCCTCAACAAGCTTAGCAACTTCTCTTCTTGATATGGCAGAAGGTTGTTTGCCACAATGATTGGTAATTATTCACCCACCTCCAGGTAGGCATACTTCAGATGATTCGGAAGGGATTTCAACTCCAACTTGGGTGGTTGCTCAATGGATGGACAAAGCTTGAGTGGTTGTTCCACAAGTTTTGTAGTGTGCACACCTGGAATCTTGGAAACCATACACAAAAGCAGAACTGTGTACAGGCAACTCACTGTTAGAATTAGAATCCAGTACATCATGCAAAGAAGAACTCTCACAATCAACAACAATAAGAGCATCACAGTCCATATCAGAATGCAAAGAGACACTCTCACAATCAGTATAAGCACACAATGCAGCATTAATCTCAGTGCATAAAGGACACCATGTATCATCAGAGCAATCACAAATAACATAATCACTCATAGATGCAATATCTGGAAAATCAGCATATCAATCAGCAACAACATCATCCATTACATAATCAATCACATCAATGCAGAAAATAGAGTGCTCCTCCCTAAGATGTTTCATGGTATAAAAAATATTGAAATTAGCAGAAATATCACCAAACTCCATAGAGAAAGTACCAGAATGCACATTTATTTTAGTCCTAGTTGTTTCCATGAAAGGTCTACCTAAAATAATTGGTGACCTACTGTTAGGAGATTCATCCTCCATATCTAAGATGTAAAAATCAGTAGGGAATATCAATTCATTAACTTTGACAAGTACATCTTCAAGCAAACCAGAAGGATGATCATTGCTCCTATTAGCTAACTGAACAATAATACCAGTAGGACGCAAGGAACCAAGATCAAGAGATGTATAGACAATGCAGGCATAACATTAATCGAAGCACCTAGATCTAGCATGCAATCATCAAATCTATAATCACCAATAATGCAAGGGATAGAAAACATTCTTGGATCCTTGCACTTACGAGGCATGGTAGGCTGGATGAGTGCTAATACATTCTGGTTTATGCTCACTCGTTCAGTTCCTTTCAACCGCCTCTTGTTGGTACACAATTCTTTCATAAACTTGGCATATTTGGGAATCTTATTGATTGCATCCAAGAGAGGAATGTTGATCTCAACCTTCCTGAATGCCTCTAGAATATCCTTCTCTTGTGCTAGTGCCTTTTCAACCGCTTTCTTGGATTGAATGGATCTTTGAGGGAAAGGAAGAGGAATAGTGATGTCCTCTTCACTTTGCTTCACTGTCTCCTTATCTTTAAAGTCACTCTTCACATTTCCTGATTCTCTATCTAATGTAATCACTTTGCTTCACTGCCTCCTTATCTTTAAAGTCACTCTTCACATTTCTTGACTCTCTATCTGATGTAATCACATTTGCAACTAGCGTAGGCTCTTCCAATTGCTTGACAAACCGTAGGGAGATAGCACTCAAGTTCCTTTTAGGGTTGGGAATGGTCTGTGACAGAAGAGAGTTGGAACCTTGAGGTTGGAGCTAGTTTAATGATGTTACCAATTGGCCAATCTGGGTTTGCAAACTCTGAATAGAAGTTTCAATTTGCTGCTGGAATTGCAATGTATTCTTGGAAAATTGCTTCATCATGTCCTCATGTGAGGAACCAGAGGAACCACTACTACTACTAGGCTGCTGTGCTACTGGAGGGGGTGCACATATGGCTGGTAGTGGAGGACAAGGAGTTGGAAGAGGAGGTGGTGCAGAATGTGAGAAACTCAGTGGTCTAAACTGCCTTTTTTGGTAACTACCAAAATTATGATTTTGTTGAAACTGGTTGCTTTCATTCTGGCAGTTATTGTTGCCCTGATTTTGGTATCAATAGAAATGTACTGTCTGTGTAACTACCAATTGTCTAACTAGAGAGGTCAAATCATTAAGCTTATTCTCAAGTCTTTGTTGATATGTAATCTGAGGTGTTTGAATCTGGAATATAGGGGTGTTGTTTGCTCTAATACCGAATTGCTGTGAGTTGGTAGCCATAGTGGATACAAACCTCTAGCTTCCTCTGGTGTCTTATTTTGCAAAGCTCTACCACTAGAGGCATCAACCAAATTTCTATCATTAGACAACAAACCCTCATAGAAGTAGGTAATCAGAAGTTGCTCTGTGATTTGATGGTGCAGATAGCTTGCATATAACCTCTTGAACCTCTCCCAATATTCAAGCATGGTCTCCCCATTCACTTGTTTAATGCCACTGATTTCTTTCCTGATGGATGTGGCTCTTGAGGAGGAGGAGAATTTCTCCAGAAACAACTTTGCCATATCATTCCAGCACACAATAGATTGAGGTTAAAGGTAGAACAACCAGTCCTTAGCTACCCCTTCAAGTGAGAAAGGAAAAGCTCTCAGTTTGATATGCTCCTCATCAATGGCTTGTGGCTTCATTGTGCTACAAACCACATGAAACTCCTTCAAGTGCTTATGGGGACATTCACCTGCAAGACCATGAAACTTTGGAAGCAAATAGATAAGACCAGATTTCAGTTCAAAGTTTGCTTCAAGTTCAAGATATTGAATGCATAAAGGTTGATTGACCACTACAGATGCAGCCAATTCTTTCAAAGTTAGACGGTTTTCTTGTTCTGCCATATTTTCAGAATTTGCAAAAGTACTACTAGAATCAGTAAATTTAGAAGACTTAGAAAGAGATACAGAATAAAATTTAGAATCTGAAATAGGATCCGTAGTGACTAATTGACTTAACCTAACGGTCTGTTTAGCAGCTAGGATAGTTCTCTCTATTTCAGGATCTTTTTCTAGCAGATTATCTGGATCAGTAATACTCTTGGTACTCATATAGCAGCATATGGCAGAATAGACAAACTCACAAAATAGCAAAAACAAACTCACAAAACAACAAAAACAATTAAAAAACAACAAAAACACTAATATGACACTAAAAGACTCAAAACACAAAAATATAAAACCACACTAGAAATTAAACAAAACAAATGCAGAAACACTATCAAATGATTTTTAAAATTTATGCGATCACCACAGAAACACTCCTAGACCATTGGGGACCCAAAAATGCAATAAAGTTTTTTTAAAAAAAAATTGGAAAAGTGGTCTAAATGATGGAATTTGGCTTCAAAATGCAGACTCATGGCAAAGCATGTATCTTTATATTTAGGCCGAAATCTATCAACTAGAAAAATTTCAGCCCAATCAAAGATAATCGTAACTTCTAATAGAAATCCTAGAAAAAATATCGGTTACGTGCCACTAAGATCAAAAACAGTGAAAAACATTAGCTAAATGATTGAATTTAGCAATTTCAGGTTAGACCTCACCCCTAAAGACAATGATTATTGTTTAGAATGCCAAATTCCTTGTGAAAAAGCCTGGTTCAAGTGATCTGGGTGAGAAAAATTTCTGCCCAGTCACTCGAACCGACTAAACTACTCCTAAACTATTCTACTGTTACTAATCAAACTGATGTGAATTCTCTGGCAACATCGCCAAATTTTGACAGAAATTTGTCGTGATCTCCCAAAATAACCAAGTTAACAAAAGGTTTGTAGTATAGTGTAACCTGGATCGTTTTCTAATGAATTCATAGTAGGTTTAATTCATAACAGTAAATCAATGAAACAGTAAAAATAGGGGTTTTTTTTTTTGTTCAAACAGATTAAAAACAGAAATATAAAGAAACATAATGAAATATGCAGAAACATATTAAAATCTATCATCCCAACATTTCAGATTTCAAAGACTTCCATCATTGAACGAAATATGAACAAACTCCTCATTGGTTTTGGACGAACCGAAATCTCCACATTCGTCCAGAGAATCCCTCAACTAGACGATTGCCTAGCATCTGTCCGAACAGTGGTGTCTCATTGTGTGAACACACAACAACACTTAAACCTAGTTCAAACTTAGTCCTTGTGATAAACCAAACCGAATATTAAATCTAACATTCGAACTATTTCCAGAAATCGAATCTGATAAGATAAAAACAGAAACGAGTAAAGTTATCGATTAAGCACAAGTTCTCTGGATGAATCATTGAATCCTCAACGTTGGTTTAATTAGAGAATTTTGGCTGAGCATGACTGGAAAAAACAAGAACAGACGAAGAATGTGAAGAACATGAGGAACATTGCAGAGAAAATGAAACATATGTCTTCAATCCGAAATAATCCAAAAATGTAATGACATAAGGTGGTTGCAGCTGCTGCCTAACTTAAACTTAACCTAAAATGGAAATGGGCTAGAGTTGCATAATGGCCCAAAATGAAATAAATAACAAATGGGTTTTTAAATACAAAATTTGGGCCCAAATAAAATCCAGAAAACGTCTCTAACTTCGGCTCCAAGTTTGACCATCTTCTTGTTTGAATTTGCCTTCCGAGTCTTCATAACATTTGTAGCTCTTTGAAACATTTGAAATACGAAAGTCGGGCTGCATAATGGCCCAAAATGAAATAAATAACAAATGGGTTCTTAAATACAAAATTCGGGCCCAAATAAAAATCCAGAAAACGTCTTTAACTTCGACTTCAATTTTGACCATCGTCTTGTCCGAATTTGCCTTCCAAGTCTTCATAACATTTGTAGCTCTTTGAAACATTTGAAATACGAAATTCGGGCGGCACAATGGCCCAAAATGAAATAAATAACAAATGGGTTTTTAAATGCAAAATTCGGGCCCAAATAAAAATCCATAAAATGTCTCTAACTTCGGCTCCAAGTTTGATCATCTTCTTGTCCGAATTTGCCTTCCAAGTCTTCATAACATTTGTAGCTCTTTGAATCATCTGAAATACGAGACAAGAATGAGGCTAATCCGATGTCTGGTTCAAAAGTTATGGTTAAAACAGTGAAGCATTGTAAATCTGGAATTTTATCATGAAAATGAATTAAATCCAAATAAAAGCCCAAAGCCCAAATAAGCATTAAAGCTCATTATTTATTAGCTAACAATCCTAAATTTATTACCAAAGAGATAAAAATAAGTGTGTAAAATATTCAACTATCAATGTTAGGGTGCCTTTCAAAACAGGCTTGAGGGTGCTGGTTGTTACTAGGCTTTAAGGTTGCTTGTTGATACAAGGCTTTAAAAGGGAGACATAACAATGAACATGTGATGCCTCTTGGAGTAGTGCTTATAATAATGACATGGAATGCCAATAAAGATTATGACATTAAAGATAATGATGATTGTGATAAAGATGATAATGAAGTACTAATGATGTCATGAATGACAATGATGATGTTTGTGATGTGACACTAAGCATGCAATGCCTTACATAATAAGGTCTATGCAATGTGAAAATGATGATGAAGAAGAAGATGAATATGAAGTCATAATAAGGAAGTCATAAATGGCTATGACAGTGGTGGTGATGATGCGACACTAAGCGCATGGTGACCCAAACATGGTAATGATAATGAAATCTAGATACGGATAACAACAATGATGATGAAGATGAAACACAAATAAGGAACTTATGGGTGATGTTGTGATGCTAAACATGCGGCACTCCAAATGTACAATATGATAATGACACCAATGAAGGCAATGATGACTTAATCTTGATTAGGATGACAACAATTATGATGAAAAGGATGATGATAGCCATGATAACAAAGAGATGATGATAATGGTGACGATGATCTTGATGAAGGTGATGACACTAATAATAATGATGGTAGTGATTATGAAATCCTAATGAGGATGATGATAAAGATGAAGTCTTAATTAGGATGTTGTAAATGTTGATGATAATGGTGGTGGTGTTGTCACACTAAGCATGTGATGACCCAAATATGCATCATGATGATGATTAAAAATGATGATGATCAAAATGATGGAGAGCAATTTGACCAAGGATGTTGCCCCTGCTTTGGTCTCAATCCTATCCAAAATTCCTCACTTACTAGTTTATGTAGGATATCATTTGGGTTTAGACCATTATAACTCTTGTTGAGAAGCTTTGATGTTTTCCCCAGTACCAGTAAAAGTTCATTTTTGTGTATTTGTCCATCTCTCTTGTGATTTCTTTTCCTTTGTTTTATTTTCTCTCTTTTTTTCTTTTCTTCTTCTTGTTGCTCTAACTTTTGCCTAAGTAGCCCTTTCAATTTTTCAATTTAGTAAGCTCCCCCCTATTTTTCCAACCTTTTCTTCCAACTATTTCTATTTTTCCTTTTTTTAACCAACTTTTAAAACCTTGAATTATTCCAAAGAGAGAAACCCTACAACAAGATTGCCCTAACAACCTCAAAAATTGTTGGAGTGTATACACACTTCTCTAACCAGCAAGATTGAGTGATATTAGAAATAGAAAGTACGCCCAAGAAAAGGTAGGGAGAAGATATATGATATCCAAGAACCAAAGTAGATACTCATGATAACTAAAAGCGATAAGAAACAAATAGAGTTAAGCACCTCTACACTCCAAAGGCCTTATAACAAAAGAAGAACATAATGAATCTCTTTTCCATGTGTTTCTTGATATTTTACCATCTTTCTTTTGCTTTTTTTTTTTTTTCTATTTTCTATTTTTATTTATTTCTTTATTCTTATTGTTTTTTTCCCTCTAACTTTTGCCAAAGACGTTCTTTCAGGTTTTCAACTTAAAGAGCTTTTTCTTCTTCTTCTTCTTTTTATTTCAACTATTTATTTTGCTTTTTCTTTCTATTATTCCTTTTTCTTCTTCTTTTTCTCTCATTTACTACTCAAACTTTGAACCATTCATAGAAGAGAAACCTTATAACAAAGTTAACCTGGAAGTCTTAAAAGTTATCAAAATATATACATGTTTCCTTAACTAGGAAGAGTAAGTGCTCTTAAAAAGTAGAAAGAACCCTAAATAAAAGATAAGGAATATATTTGAGGTTTTTGCATGCCAATAGATTGGATAGGAATGTCACATAGGTTCAAATGGCTTTTTGGCTACATTTTGATTAAGGATGAAAAATTTATGCCTTGGTCTTCTCTATATCAAAGAAATGAACATAAAGTTTGACCTTAAACAAGATACATGCCAAGTTCTAGACTGGGTAAGGGATAATTGCACACATGAAAATGATATTATATTAGTAGGCCCAAATTCTCACATGATGGATTATGTAATCATCATCATATTGCACCCAAGTCAAACATTTTAACCTTTAACTAGCCTTATAAGATGGGATCCAACCATTTTCAAAACTAAGCATCTCTATAGTATGGTATCACCTTTATACAAGCAACTAGTATAAAACAAGTTTTTAAACCCTTACTAGTTTACTCTAATCAAGAATGACCTAAAAAAAGAAAGGAGACAAAAAACTTAGCCTTACATCACGAATAAGGAACAACCATTTATGAGAGATATGTGAATGAGGGATGACATGGATAAGGATAAAATGAAATCCTTTTTAAGGAAAGATAGCCTATGCAAATATTATTAACTGAAGATATAATTGTGTTTTCCTTTTAGATTTGTTTTTTGTTTTCATGCATATTTGCTTTCTTTGTTTTTGCATCCTTATTCTATATTTTGGATATTGTTGACTAGTGATGCTTAGGTTGATATGTTATAATGAGAATGCCTCTTTAGCAAACTAGAATACCCTTAAACTATTCATTTTCTTAATGAAAGATGAAAGACTTCATCTTCTCCTGATGGCTATTACATTATAGGGAGAATGAGGTGCTCATTAGTCGGCAAGTGGCCTAGGCTACTACATTGCTACTGATTTTCAAAATGGTTTTTGTGTCAAGATCCTATATCAAAAGAAGTTAAATGACTATGGATGCTTTATTGAGCCCAAAAAATGTTAGACTGTGTTTTAGAGTGCATGAAATACAATTACTTCAAGTTTTGGCATAGGTTACGTATACTAAGAAAAAGAACTTCATGTCTTCTAGAGATCCATTACCTCATAGAGAGAGAATGAAGTGCTTACTAGCCTACGGGCATCCTAGGCCACTACATGACTAAAGATTTTTTTTTTGTTGTAAAAAAAATAGTTATCCTATCTAAAACCTATATCAGAAAGAAGTTGAATGACTATGAATGCTTTAATGATGCATCATGAGCCCTAAAAGGTGATCTCTCATGGAGATATTTCTAACATCATGGATGCAATGAACTCATGGTCCTTAGGCTCAAAGACCCTTAGAGTAGGGTTAGCCACCTAATGCATACACCATCCTTGTGATGTATCTATATGTGATGAAATGATGCTAGATACTTAATTAGGTGAAGCAGCGATCAACCACTTAATCGTAAGGATTTCATTGATTATGAATGGATGACAATAAATATTTTTAAAAAGAAAATAAATATATGCCCTCCAATGTACTATTTTAGGAATATCCTTATGTTGGGGAAATCTACTCAAAAAGGCAAGTACTAACTAATTGGGTAGGTCAATAGTTTACACTAATGTGTAGTAGTTTAAAGGTGGTTCTGGTTCTCATAGAAAAGATCACTTAACTGCCGCCATTGGAAAGATAAAGACCCCATTTAACAGAGTCGATCCTTTGAGAACTCAAAAGTTCCACAGTGACCACCCGATCAAATAGGTAAACAATTAGGTAAAACCTTCACAGTAGCCTCCGAGGGATCAAAAACCTAACAGACAAAGCACTAGAGTCTTCCACTCCCTAATGTGCTCATATGATCCGGTGATAGGGCCCAACATGTGTGTGAGGATAAATTGCATGAGTGCTCAGTATATAAGGAAAGCATACCAACCTTTTGGGCCTAGATTCTACTCAACCCTTATCTGCTAAGTAGATCACAAGATAAAGGGGGAATTAAAATATGTATAAATCAAGAAAATAAATAAACAACAAATATTCAAGAAACAAAAATAAAGAAAAATTGATAACTAAAATAAAATTAAGGCCATATTAGTTTTAACTAATTGACTTAAATGGGCTTGACTCTCAAACTCTCCCTAGTGGAGTTGATAAGCTGTAGCACCCATAATTTGAAAAATATAGAGCCACCATCAAAATTTCATAATAGGATAATTTTGGAAACCTTTTTCAAAAAATGAAAACTAGATAGGGCTCTAGAGTCGATTGTGCATGGGAAAGGTATTAAGCACCCTACAACACTCGTTTATAAGAAAAGTTACCTTAAGTCAATTATTTAAAAATAAATATGACCTTTAATTTTATTATAAGTAGCCAAACAACAAAAGAAATTAACAAATTATTTTCCATAAATAAGAAATTAATAAAGGGGAAAATTGTTATTTACAAAGTTGGACTTGACCTAGGAATAGGGCATAAGGTCTACGTACCCTTTAGAGGGATCAAAATCCATGTAGATCGGGTGCAGAAATATGTGTCACTTTCTTGGTGTTTTTAGGAAAATCTTTATTTAATTCATTTAAGAAATTTTTTTTTGTTTGGTTTGTATTTTTTATTTTAAAAATGATTTGTTTATTCTCTTATTTGAAAAATATTTTAAATGAACTTCCTTTGAAGATGCCAATAGTTAGTTCTCGGTTTATATGTTTTGATGATAACAAGACTTGTAAATATATAAGGTTTTGAATCAGTGAAAAGTGCTAAAGTCAAGAACTTACTTGAACAGGGTTGAAACCTTACTTGAGCACATAAGTGGTTGCTCGAGCATGCCTCTTACTCGAGCATAATGATAGGCTTTCTCAAGCATGATCATGCTAATGTCTTTGTTTAAGTCTTTTAGGTCCTTACTCGAGCATATCATCAAGCCTACTTGAGCATGTTGCTTGAGCACAATTTGAAGCCTACTCGAGCAAAGAGTATACTTTACTCGAGCATGGCGCTTGAGCATACATAAAGTTATACTCAAGCATGACTTTCTCTTGACTTATAATTATTCTCTGTAGATGAGTACTTAAGTATGATTTGAATCTTACTTGAGCATGATACTCAAGCAAGAGGAAATGTGTACTCGAACATGATCATCCTCGCACTGAATCTAATGAAGAACCTAGATGTTACTCAAGTACACAAAGGAGTGTACTCAAGCATGATACTTGAGTACAAGTAAATGTATACTCGAGCAACCACATTCTAACTTGTTATCTGCTACTATTTTAGATATTACTCGAGCAGCTTTAGAGACTTACTTGAGCATGGTACTCAAGAAAGAAAAATTTTGTACTTGAGTAAGCCTAACATTAAGCCTTCTTTATGAAGGATCTTTGAATGTTACTCAAGCAAGCACTCAACATTACTTGAGCATAGTAGTTGCATAAGCTTCTATCACTTTGTATTTGTAAATTCAAATATTTATGATTAACCTTTTGATTTTGTTTAAATACTATTCAATATCTTTTAGATTGTTATTAATCATCCTATTAAGTGAGTTATATATCATTAATGAATGGTTTTCGTGCAAATTGTCAAAAAGCAATAAATGTGTCAGAGCATTTAAGATGTTGCAGAAAATAAAGCATGCACATAGTGTTAGGACCAGTTGAACCCAAAAGGGGTGTGAATTGGGTGAAGATAAAAACTTGCTCCCTTTTTAAAATCTTTTTGTAATTTGGTGAGATCAATTTGTAAGACAGGAAAGAGTGATAAAAACGTTGACAATCATTAAACCATATATGTTGGAAATAAAGAGTTAAGGGAAGAGAATTGCAAACTCAGATTTATACTAGTTCGGTCCAATCCGTGACCTACGTCTAGTCCTCAAGCCCCACTTGAGATTTCCACTATTCTCCTTGTTTAACCAGGCACAAGAGACAAGCCTTTACAACCTCACAAGTTTATCCAGGTACTTGTGCAACCTTCACAATCTCTCTCGGAGACTCCCCCTTACTACCCGTAAGGTTACAATCAAAGTCCCAACTCAAGGTCAACCAACTTTGAGTATCTCTCAGGAAAATATGATTTACAATGTTTTTTCTCTCAAAGAAGTGATTATGATAAACACTGAAGTGCAATACAAGTGATTTCACTCTCTATATTGTAAACTCAGAAAACATTGAAAAACAGAGAGTAGGAGATTCAGAATTTTGACATTATAACAGTGTAAGCTCTCTCCATCCCCCTTTTTGCATTTTGAATCCAGCTCTATTTATAAATGAGGATGTTCTGAACGTTGGAGAATATAACCGTTGTGATCAGAACCGTTTGAGGATGTGGTAGTTGGAAACTAGATGTTAGAATGCTTTTTCAACTTGACAGCTCAACATTCTGAATCTTCATGTAATCCCTCGTTTGATCATCCGAAACATGTCCACAAATGATATAAATGATGATAATAAGTGTTAGAGATCATTTAGCTAATCATCTGGAGGAGAATATTGTAGTATTGTTTTGCATACTCGAGTATTGAGCTTATTTCATTACTTTAGATTCACCTCTGTCTGTCTGATACTAGAGTATTGACTTACATACTCGAGTATTGAAGCTCTACTAACGTTCATTGCTCTCTGTTTGAGCTATACTTGAGTATTCATGCGTAAACTCGAGTATTCAAGCTGTTCAGCACTTTGGCTGCTCCTTGACTTGGTATGGCTTCAATTTTGGCAAACCAATTATCCCCATATAGCTCTTTGTGTCATCTTTCCACAACAACAAGAATCAGATCTTAATTTGTTGGAATTCGTCCGTTATGATCTAATAAAAGAAGATTGTTCTTTAACCATCATTTTTGCAGCGTTCTGAGTTATCAGTCAACTTTTGAAGACCATATCTCTCTGGTTTGATCTTCATTTTAGTTGAATCAAGTATTGATGGAAAGCCCTATAAGTCTTCTTTCAAACGCCACCGAATTCAGCTCATTTCAATTTGTAGATTGAGAGTTACACTCAAATCATTGAAGCTTGGTCTGCTGTGTGGCATGAATATTTGATCCAACTTTAGAAAATTCAAAGCTCTCTCATCTGATCTTCTTTGGACTTAAAACTTTGTCAAGATGACGCATTGGATGTCTAGTTTCAGCCAAATTTGATTTCACCTCAATCTGATGTCTAGTTTAAGAGATATCATCGAATTACCAAACCTTGCCCAAAGCTGTATGTGTAACAGAGGTGAACAGAGTTGCTGAAGGAGCTGGAAACTCGAATATTGAGGAGGAAACTCGAGTATTGACTCCCATAGTCAATTTATGACTCTTTGATGCCCAAACTGTGGTTTCCCAAACTGCAGTTTTCTTTGTCCAGAAGTAAATTTTTCCAGTAAGCTTGTATACTCGAGTATTGACCTAGATACTCGAGTTTTCTCTTCCAGAAGCTGATTTTTGTTATCTTTAACTCTGGATTGAGCCTCCCCAACATCCATTAGATTGTGAAGACTTATGATATCAATCTAAGACCTTGTATATTGATTTTTCTCATTCTTTTTGACAAGATCTTCTCTTTCTTTATTTGCTTCACTTGATTATTATCCACAACTCTATTCTTTTCTTTCTTCTTTTCTTTTGAACCTTCTCCACACTTTTATTTGAGTTGATGTTGATATTCTCATCAACTTCTTCCATCTTCCATCTTCCATTTTGATCAATTTTCATCATTTGTCTTCAGCTCATCATCTTCTTCAATATTTCCTCTTAGCATTCTCTTCAATTTCTTCTTTCTTAAATATCCTTCATAAATGAACTTGAACTGATCTTGATTGAAGATGTTTCATTCAATAAATTCTTTCTTCTTCGATTTCTCCTCTTCTTCTTTTTCTTCTCTTCATTTTCCTTATCCTCGTCTATATCCTCGACCTCCCTGATCTTCTTCTTTTTCTTCTTCTCTTGACTCTTCTTTCTGTAATTTCTGATTTCCTTCTTGATTATTTCCCATCTCTGAACAATCTCTTGCATTCAATACTTCTTTATCAATCTTCTTCTTGATCATTCTTAATAGATGACCTTCACATCTCTGATTTTACATTAAGCTCAAGAATTTAGTCAATAAAGAAGATAAATATAGTATGCAAACTTTTTGCTTATGCAAATGACATATATATAAGACATCATCAAAACTAATTATATCTAACACATAGAATGAAAGTAAAAGCAAGCCAAATGATCATTATGGAAGATACCCATTCTAGCAAAAGACAAAAGCAACTCTTCCTAAGTCAACCTCTAATCAAAAGCATTGTCGACGGTGATTCGAAAGTGACTTATCCTCTAATCTTCAAACGATCATTGTTTGTGTCTAATGGAAGCAATATGTGTCTAACGGAATGATGAAGACTCTTAACGACTATCTTTGAGCTTCTTCAATGATCATTAATGGTGACTGGTATAAATATGGAAAGCATTGAATTTGAACACCTATCGAACTAAAAATGCTCAATCAAATTTATTGCTATTTACTACTTCATTCAATACTCTTAATATCTTAGGATATTCTGTACTTCATGATTATAAATTCACTCTATAAGAGAGAGTTAATTTTCTTTGATTGATTATATGTTTAATCTCAAGGTACAGGGACCTTAAGTGTAGGTGTATCAATTACAACTTATAAGGGGGAGTGAATCCTAGTAAGAGGATTACTTCGAGAAACAAAGTATGCAATCGTTGAAAGAGATAGTGAAAATCCTAGAGTATCTGAAGACTGGACATAGGTCAAGAGATTGGATCGAACCAGTATAACTTCTCAGTGTCCATTATTCTTCTATCCTTTGCTTTGTCAGTTTAGTTCTTGGGCATAGTTGCAAAAGATTTTGAAATCACTCAATTCACCCTTCTTTTAGGTGATATTATGTTTTCACCAATAACTTCACATGGAAAAGTAATCATTTTTATGTCAGTGGAGTTTCCAAAAACCTCATACAACTTGAAAATATTTGGGAATCAGTTTTGTCTATTTTTTTATAGAAATAAAATTTTTCCAATTTATTTTCTTTTATAAAAAAGGGGTCAAAATACTTTTTTTTTCAGAAAAAGAACCTTGTGTGTAATCCAATTGGTATACATGTGATATACTCCAAAAATTGCGCATGACATTTAGTTCCAACAATAAAAAAAATTATAAACAAAGCTGAATCAAATCCATGCAAATGTTAGAATAATCAACATGCAAACTCACTACAAGATTAACAGAGACTAATATCAATACCAGTACAAATGATGGATATGATGACTCTGAGTTAGGGTGATGCACCAACAGAAGGTGGTACACTGGTTCAAGATAGTATACCGGTGTAGACTAGTATACCAATGTAAGGTGGTACACCGACTTTGGCTATATCAGTACTCATTTCCAAAACATGCTCAAAGTTTAAAGGCTTAGAACCTAACTCAGTTAATCAGACAATTTGGCCAGGTCGGTGTTCAATCTAATGGGAGTCTCACCAACCCTATAGCAACTTGTGACAACCCACCGATGAACCCTTCCTTAGTTTAAGCACCAAATAGTCTGAAATAACTTTGTTAAATCCATGCCAGAATACTCTCCTCTGATACCAAAATGTAACATCCCAAATTTTCAAAAGCGGAATATTATTTTTTCATCAAAAATCATTTAAAATCATCAGAGTAGATCATTTGAGCGGAAGAGTAACTGATACTTGTATTTCAAAATGCCGTAAGTCTGGCTGGATACAATAACGGTACATCATACCAAGTATTTCAAAAGTAATGTTCAACAATAAAAGGAAGGCTTCCGCCGGAACATCAAAAGGAAGTCTTCAGCCGGGTCTTCTATGCGTCCTGTTTGCGCTTCCCCTTGTCCTCCGTTCTTGGTTCTCTTGACCTTGACGCTGTGTTAAGAGCTGAGGTCCCATGCATACGGACCCCAGGTAACGGTTAACCTCATATTTACATATACGGTACAAAATCACAGCAAATGAAACACTTCCAAACATGTCACTCCCAGTGAATGCAAATGTACCGCTCCCAGCGAAAAGAACCACTCCCAGTGAAAACAAATATATCACTCCCAGTGTATGCAGGTGTACAGTTATTTCTTACCAAACAAGTATTCAAACAACACACCACAACATGCACACATACCACATATACACATACTGTAAATATTAGAGTTAGTGTTACAGTACGTGAACGTACCTTCGTTGACGAGCGTTTAGTACGTTGACGATAAACTGTACTTTTGACGGAAAACAGCGAAATGACAGCGGAACAAGATTATTGATATCCTATAATGATAATATCACATTTATCAATATTTGATATCATAACAGGCATTTTAGATACAAATTACCATTTTGCCCCTGATCCCCTAATCGGCGGAATTTCGCTAGCACTTCGCTACCTTGACCCTAATCTTCCAGAATTTCAACATATCTCCAACTCCATAATGATTTTCGAAATTAATACCTTAATTACCCCTAGAACATGATTTCTAAACATACCTGGAAGATTAAAGATCAACCTAGCATTTCTACAACAACTACCGAAAGAAACACTAAAACTAAAGACTAGGGACCGAAGAACTTACCCGGCACTTTGCTATTTCCACAGACTCCTCCTTCTCTCTAAAATCTTTCTCTAGAAAGCTCTAGGATTTGTGAAGAATGAAGAGAAGGTGAAGGCTATTTATAGAAAAAGACGATGGCATTTCGGTAATTCCTTTGAACTTTGTCTGGTAGGTTTCTGACCGTTGGATCGCACTTCTTTGAGGTGGCACGATCCTGGCCTTACACCTCATTATGATAACCTCATCCCGAGTCATCAAAGTGATGTCATGCTTGCATCATCTCTTGATTTATGTGCCTTTATCTGATAAAGTTCCCTGTTCAGTGTCCTAATCGCGTAATCTTGGGAAATCTCAAAATTCCGGGAGCAAGGTCCTGAAGATCTTTTCTTTCTCTTTCAAGATACTTGGGTTATCTAAATTTTTGATCTCATTAAGGACATTCCATTACCTGCCGAAAATCCTCGATAATCGCTACCGGTTACAGAAATATCGTCTGTCGGTGCCAACCTCTAGATAAAAATCCAATGATTAATAATATACTCTGGTTTTTCTCAACTTATCCCCGGATTTCAATCTATGAATTATTTTCCATCGGTTCTCATTTCTACTATCTGCTTTAATCCCACAAAATATCTTCCTGGCTGGACTTCCAAATCACTCCGTTGGTTACAAAAATGACTTCGGAGACAGTCCACTCCGAGATAGAAATTCACTTGTTCCTAATATACTCTGACTCAAGAAACCTAGTTCACGGTTTTCTAGGTAGGATTTTATTTCTATTCGTAGTCATTTATCCTATTCACATTTTTACTATTATAATATTACTTAATTACCACATGTCTTAACTTATAATGTTATTTTAATGCAAATATCTAGATATTAATTTCTTAATTTTCATTTCATTTTTCTTTATTTTTCTTCTAATTTTCGTTTTTATTTATATATGTATATTTATTTTAAGTAATTTCCACCTTTTTCTCTTTATCTTATGTCTAAACAATTAGCCATTAATTATCTAATTAATCACTTACTAATTGTTGACAATTTTCTTAATTAGTAATAATTATTATCTCCCAACTATTTTATTGACATTAATAATTTATGCTCCATGCATAATATTAAAAATCATAGGGTCCAATATGGTTCCCAGAATACTTTTTAAGTTTCCATTCTTCTATTTTCAAAAGAGATAATTTAATAAATTGTCTAAATTAGGGACAATATTCCTTCTAATTTTTAATAATTATTTCACAACCCTTTAGGATTTATCATCACATTTTTAGGATGTTTTATGGCCCTAAAATGCATTTTTCACATTTTTGGCAATAAATTCCATTTAATTTTCTTAGTATTTCCCTTTGAAAATAGACCAATTATACAACATTTTGAGATCATATCTATCATAAATGGACATAATATTCCAGATAATAATTATCCGGGTATTACAAAGATCAAAGAGAAAAATTTGTATAATTAAGGGAAACTCAAACCAACTATCAAACTTTTACTCCTCAAAAGAATACTTAAAAAAAAGAAAGAAAAGGAAATACATAACATACTTCACCTTTGTAGATTGTTTCTGTTTGAGCTCCTATCTCTCTTAAGAAATCCTTGTGTCTTGCTTCAATTTGAAAACTGATCACCATAAATGAGAGAGATTTCTTTTTATTTTTATTTTTTAATTTTTTTGTTTAATAAAATTTCCTAATTTTAAACCTAATCACTATCATTGAGAGAGATTTTTTATTTTTTATTTATTTTTTTATTTTCCCCACAAGAAAATTCCTAATATAAACATCAACAACATCAAGGAGATGAATTATTTTTAAATTTGTTGCCATTTATTACAAATCTCAATTGCAAGACAATCACCATAGATAATGATCATTTTTCCTATTTCAATTACAATCCAATCGTCATCAATATCACTAACTTGTTCATTTAGATGTGTCGGGATTAAGCAGGATTTGTTTTATTTGTTTCATTTTTTTTAATTATTTTTGAGTTAGGCCCAGACAAATTAGGATATTCACAATTAATTAGAAATGAAGTCTTTTTGAGTTTTTTCTAAGAAATATTAATATGTTAGATTTGTGCTTCAGTGACTCTTTGCTGGCCATGCCACTTTCAAACTATGCCCTTGTTGGGGGCTGTGCTTTAGTAAGTATATTTTAATAGATTATAAGAGACTTATATATGAATGTTTATTTATTTGAGGATTAATACTTATTTACATATCACTCTATTTAGAATTATGTATAAATGATGTTTTTATAGTTTAATTTAATTATAGGGGTTAATGCAACCTTTGGTCTCTTAAATTTGCCTTCATTTTGATTTTGGTTTCTCAAGTTTCAAATCACAGGTCTCTCAAGTTTCATTATGTGTAAAATATTAGTCCCTATAACTTAAGAAAAATATAGAACATTAAGGTTTTTATGGTTGGAAGAGTCTAGCTTTGTCAAGTTCAAGGAACTGGCTAACCAACTCCAGATTCAATGGGACCTCTACGGAAAAATCAAAGAACCTGTCCATATCAAAAATGGGTTCTAACTATGAGTCCTCGGCTTCCATAGTGAAATCCGCTTCTCTAAATACTCAGCTTAGTTGTGAATCTGCAGCTCTAAAGCCATGTCTTGTTTCTCTTATTTGGTTGAACTCCCATTTTAATGCTTCTTCATCTGCTTTATCTTCTTGCTCTAATGAGAATTTCAATAGTTCTTTGTCTCATTATCTGTTTGACCTGCTTGTCTCCCAGCAATTAAAGACCACCCACAACATTTATCCATTTAACTAAAAGAACATTAGACTTGAAGAGGGAAATTTTGAGTATAGGATGTATGAACAAGACATTATCAAGGTTAGTTTCATATAATGAAGTTAAATTCTATTATAATCTCTAACAATACTAAACATTGACCTAATTTTCAAGGAGGATGGGAATCCGAAGAATCAAATACAATCTATATGTATTTGAACATTTGACGGCAGCCAAAGGCACAAAGCAAACATGGGCGAAAAACAGGGACAATGGATCTTGTGTTGTGAATCGTAGTGAGGTTTTTGAAACTAAAAGAAAACAGAACATACGAGTACCCACGAGGTTGCAACTGGTCTTTTTGCTCACAAGAAGGCTTCTTGGGGCATGAGGATTCCATTGATGATTGGCACTTAATGGGATTGAAGCCCTTAGCCACGTGTGATGCATGGAGGATGGTGGAGGTGGTGGCTTCATCTACTAGCATGACAACAACAGCTGAGGAGGGTGAAGGATTAATGAAGAATTTGACTCAGTGAATTTTGAATTAGAGATCGAATTGTAACATAAAGGAAAGGGGAGGAGAGGGAAAGAGTTGGAAGCGATAGCGATAGAAGGTACAATAAGAAGGGGCATATTGGTAAAATCACTCAAATTTAAAATTTTTAATTAAGCAACCTGACCTCATTTAGAATTTGTTCAATTTAAAAGCTTGATTTTGCAAATTTCAAAAACTCTTAATAGGATTTTCCCTAATGATATATTGGTACAAACTTAAAAGTTTTTAAAATATTTGAAAGCATAGAAAAATTAAAAATGTCAAGAGATTGTGTAGAATCTAATCAATCAATGATCAAATAAAATTTTTAAGACGTAATGAGGCTATTGGAGGCATAAGTGGGCCCTATTGGCACGTGGAGCTAGCATATATGCTCAAGCCATCTGATGTTGTAAAGCCAATGAAGCCACGCCAGTGAGTTTTGGCCTGCCATTCTTCGTTTATATTAGTATAAACTAGCCAAGGCCGGCTCAATGCATGGTGAAAAATCATGTATTTATTAATGTGTTGTTAAATAAAAATCATTTAGATATTTAAAAAATAATTAAAATATTAAATTAAATATTTAATAAAAATTTTCTATCTACCACTCCCATTGTTAATTTACAAAATATTATGTAACTATCCTCCAATTATTTATCTTTTATAACCGCTTTACTTTTTATTTTTTATTAAGATCTCTAAGGTAATAGCCAAAATATTAAATTAAATACTAACTAAATATATATTTTATATCTATCACCCCCATTATTAATTTAAAAAATATTGTGTAACTACATTTTCATTATCCATATTTCATAACCGCCTTAATTTTTATTTAGATATCTAAGAGAATAATCAAAATATTAAATTAAATATGTACTAAGTATATTGTGCATACCACCCCATTAATAATTTTTAAAATATCGTATAACCACCTTCCCCAATATCTACCTTTCACAAGCACCTTGTTTTTATTTTTTTATACTTTTTTATTTGTAGTTTACTGACACAAGAATATTCTCTTGTAAGTAAGAGGTTGTAGACTCAATTTTACTTATAACCTCAAATCTTTTAGTGTCTGTCCTTCAGAACAATTTATTTGAGTGTTTTGCCCCATCAAAGTTTAGGGGTTTTATGGGGTTATACATACATAAAATTAAAGTTTAAAGGAATATATAACTGATGGTCGGGAGTTATCCCCGTAGAATTAATTGTTTATTGAAGTTAATTATTAAGTTTTAAGGGTTAAGTGAATTATTTGTATATGGCCAAAACTTCATATGAGTGTTGTATGATTTATGAAAAAAATAGCTGGCACAACAAAATTATCGGAAAAATATTATTTGCCGCCGCCCCCGGCGGGGGATTAAGAGGGAAAGAGTGGGGACCAAGGAGAATTATTTTTCTATGTTTGTTGCATTAATTATTTTTTCTCCCTCCTTGCCAAACCCTTCGCGCATGCATTTGAAATCTCATAATTGAAATACCGTATGAGTTCGACAGTCTTATGAGCAAGTAAGAATTAATCAATTAACAAAATTTGAAAGTATTATCCTCTATTTTTGAAATATTTTTTGTTTTTGGGTAAATCTAAAAGCTGCACGAGCAGGATGTCATGTAAGACAATAGTCCTAATGTTATTGGCTGTACTTATTGCCAAAATATTAAAATATTGAGGATTGAATTAATTAATACTATTGTGAAACAAAGGTAGGTAACAGGCATCTCACAATAAGAGAAACACATTAATAAATAAATAAATGTATATAGTTGTATAGATTAATAACACAGTTTGGAACAATCTGTGGGAAAAGGCCATATCATATTTAGGCATATGTCTAGTGCAAGTTGAAGAGGACATTCCAACAAGAAGTTCATATAATTATTTTATAAGAAGCTTTTATTTTAATTAGAGGATAATTAATATATAGTGTATGCATATTAACTACTACGTACAACACTTATACAATGACCTAGAACTACGTTCATACGTAATACAGCCAAATAGGTACATATTGTTATGGGTGGATGCACAAAATGGATTAAATTTCTTATGTTATGATTTATAATATTGTTTATTGTTGAGAGTTTTTTATATCATATATAGGAGTAGAATTGTTGGGGGTTGTGCTTACTTTTCTTTCACATTTATATTATACTGAAATGCGTAAAAATAGATTATTTCAAAAATAAAAAGTTGCACCAAATCACTAATTTAGAGTTCTAAAGTTACCGCACTATTTATAATTTATAAAAAGAAAATATGATTTGTTATAATTTTTTATTTTAATTTATGATTTTTTTTTTTAAAAATAAACGTCTTATACATTCTACAAAGTTTAAGAAAATAGGTGACTAATAGATTAGGAATACATATGTAGAGTTACATAAGGTTCACCCTATTCTTGATATTAATCCATTCTTTTTTCCTTTCAGTATCACCGTAAACAACTTGAATTCATTAGAGTCAAATAAGAACCTCCAATTGTTGCAATTTAATTCATCTAATAAAATTTTACATGCAATTGTGATTTAATCATTTTTTGGTATTGCAGTGGGTAATATCATGTTATGTTGCCTAGTGATAAAGCATGTGAAGCGAGCTCAAAACGATCCCAAGATCTTGATTGTAAGATGTGAAGGGAAGGGGAGCACCATTATGTGGAGAGTATTTTGCAATATGCTCCTACCGCATTCTTTGGTGTTTGGTTACCATATGTTTCATGTTCTTTTGTCATTTGTTTTGCTATGCATTTTCTTGAGTCTTTCATATATATATGTGTGTGTTTGATTTTCTTTGTTTTGCTGTTAAATTTGAGTCACATTACTCATTATTTGACACTTTCGAGATAAAATTGCTGTTTCATAGAAATTTATGAAGAAAAACTTACTAAAAAAGAATGTAAAATCATGCTCCTATGGAATCATACGTGGCATGATGACCAATGGGGCAATGTCAGTTTGACCATTATCAGAGTGTTAGGGTGACATTACTCATACAATGGGACCAGAGGACTACACTAGATCCAAGTATCTATCAAACCAACTGAAACATTGTAATCAGCTTGCACAAATGGAAACCAGACAAACTTCCCTAGAACAAATCCAAATTTCCTCATAAAACCAGCACTAAACTACTCATTCCAAGGATTAGCTTGCTGTTGTTATTCTGCCATATATTTTCTTCTTCATTTTGATATTCAAACTTTCAAATCTATTCACGATTAGTTTGCGGTTGTTTTTGTTATTGTTATGTATGAAAGAGTCTCCATAATAAGAGTCAGCAGTTGGAAAACCTATTTTATAGGTTAATTGAACCAACTGTATTAGTAGGTTCATTGTTTTTATAATCAAACTAATGTATTCAGTCCAATTTTCTTCAACAAGATACATTACATAGACTGATCGACACTGCAATGAAATATTTAAAATTTACTAAAATAAATGTGGATGGTGGCCATTTCAATAAAGTGTTTTTTTTTTTTTTTGCACTAGTTAACTATATTTGCCTCTTAACCCCTCTGTGTGTGTGAGACATTTTTACATAACAAAATTGAAAAATGATGTGGATTGTCAGCTAGCATATTTGGTCAATTAACCGTCAAAATTAACTGAGATAATGGCTAGAGAAAACTCCTCTTTTTTTACCCCTATGAGATGTAATACCCTAATTTTTTTTACCATACATTTAAATATATATTTAGATAAATAATACCTATTGAGAATAGGTGAATATGAGGTCTCAAAATGTAATTAGTCTATTGTCAAAGGAGAATTGTGAAAAATTCAAGAAAGCATGGAATAATTATTTAAAATTTAGGAAATATATTATTCTTAATTTAGACAATTTAATAAAATATTTCCTATGAAAATAAAAAGAAGGAAAACTAAAAAGTATTCTAGGATGGAAATTGATTCCATAATTTTCAATATTTTACTTAAAGGGTGAATTAACAATGTTAACAAAATTGTTGTGAGAAAATAATTAATTTTAATTAAGAAAATTATTAGGAATTATTAAAGGAGTAATTAAGTAATTTTTGGAAATTTTACAAGGTCTAAATCCATGTGATTGATTATGAACCAATAGGAAATTTTGGGAGAAATAAATATAAGATAAATAGGATATTAAGATTAATGGAAAAATTATAATTATATATATATATATGTGTGTGTGTGTGTGTGTGTGTGTGGCCGAAAATTAGGCCAAAAAGAAAAAAAATAAAATAGAAATTGGGAGGATAAATATGAAAGAAGATCTTAAATAAAATAATAATATAATTAAAACATGTGTTAATTAGATAATAATATAATAATCAGAGGAAAAATGAGCAGGATAAATGACCACGGATAGAAAGTAATTCCGTTGTGAGATTCTGGGAATGAGTTAGGAAAAACCAGAATATATTATTGGTCAGTGGATTTTTATCCAGAAGTTAGTACCGACCGAAGTTATTTCTGAAACCGGTCGCGAATATCGAGGATTTTCGGCAGATAACGGAATGTCCTTACTGGGAGTATAAGGGAAGGAGAACCCAGTATTCTTAAAGAGGAAGAAAAGACCTTCAGCGTATTGTTCTCGGAATTTTAAGGTGTTACGGAATTTCGTGAATGGGACACCGAATCAGGGATTTATCGGATAAGAAAGAGGATGATGCAGCAAGGGTGACATCACTTTTGGAAGGGGGAGGACAGCCAAGACACATGGAAGGCCAAGATTAAACCACCTAGCAAAAGTGCGATCCTACGGTCAGAATTCAACCAGACAAAGTTCAGCGAAATTACGAAAATGCCACTCCCTTTTTCTATAAATAGCTCTCATTTCTCTCCACACCATTCTCTCTTGTGATTTTTGAAAATCTAGAGGAGAAGGAAGAAGGAGGAGTCCGAAGAAAAGTCCCAGCGAAGCTCTGAGTAAGTCTTCGGTCCCTAGCCTTTAGTTCGGTAATTATTTCGGTAGTTATAATAGGAATGCTAGAATAGTCTTTAATCTTCATATTTTAAGAATAAATATGATATTTATTTTAGAAATATGATAGAGGAAAGGCTATAGCAAAAATTTTGAGAAATTAAAGTCAAAACAGCGAAGCTCTGGCGAAATTCCGCCGAACAGTCAAACCAGGGGCAAAATGGTAATTTGCACCTAAAATGCCTGTTTTGGTTCTAAATACTCATATTAGTGATATTAACCTTATAGGATACTCGGAACACCGAACCGCTGTTTCCGCTGTCACCGCCGTTGAGTCGCTGTCAAACGTGCCGTAATTTGACGGAAGTGTCAAAAATCGTCAACGGAGGTACGGACGCGTATTGTAACCTTAACACTTATGCTGCTTATATACATATATGTGATAGACATGCTTAGATACTGAAACTCTGCTTAGGGTTGTCAGTTATACTTACAGCTTGATACGGATTATAGTCTTGATAATGTCGTTGAGTTTGCCTAGCGCTGAGGACACGATGGGCCGTCGTGGCACTGGATATGTGCAACCATTATGTGGGGCTTTACATACTACTTTATGCTTATGTTCTGCTAATATGTGATCATGCATCTGCTTTGTGCTTATGTAGTGATATACTGCTGTTATGTGAATATGTTCATGCTGTTATCAATATACTATTATATTTGAGCATAAGGTTAACCGTTACCTGAGATCCAATTGGAAATTGGATCTCAGTTGTAGCTTCAGGGTCAGGAGTACAAAGGGGATGACGATAGAGGCAGGTGTCCGGTGTAGGAGGGCGGAAGAAGTTTATTAGTTTATTTTTGTATATTCTGTTTAACACTATCTTCTTTTGGGATGACTGTATAAAAAAAAAAAATTACACTATGGTTATGCATTTTTGGATTCAGATACTCAGTTTATGAAAATGCTCAAACTCTGATTACCGTGTTGGTTTTAAAAAAGAAAAAAAAAAAACCCCGCTATTTTAAGTGGGATGTTACATGAGACAAAATTGTCCCTAAGAAAAAACTTTCAAAGCAAAATTGTCTCATAACCCTATATATAGACATGAGCATTGTTGACCAAGAAAATGTGTCTTTTTTAAATAAAAAATTATTGGTATATCATAATTCATAAGAATTATATTAAAAATATGTGGGGTCTTGATAGTATATGTTAAACTAATCAATTTCTCAGTAACACACACATGGGGTAAATTAGTGATTTTCCCCCCATAAATTACGAATAATATAACAAACTTGATGTGAATAAAAGAGTTGAAATAATGTTTAAAATGAAGAATTAATTATAATAATTTTATAAATTCTTACATTAAAGTGACAAAAGCCTAGTCCAAATAAAGTTCATCCCATTTATTTAATTTTAAGTATTTTTATTGATGCTTTAATTAATTAATATTTCTTATATTAAGTGAATGGAACTAAAAACTGATTCTTGTTAATGCTTCAATTAACTGAACCTAATGTTCTTGTTCAATTCAAGAAATTTTGACCGTATTCAAATGAAGAATAGCTATAATTAATGGTTAACATGTTGTTCTATATATTAGCTATAATAAGTAAAAGACAACTAAGTCATATTATTTACAAATCAAAATCAGCATAATATCTTCTAGAGTCTGCACAAATTACAAAAGAAAGAAAAAAAGAAAAGAAAAGAAAAGAAACGAAAAGAAAGGTGCTAAGATATGTTTGATAAAGGAGGAAAAGTTAGGGAACATCCATGTGAAAATCAAGGTTGAAACACGTATGGTCCCACCACTCACAGCCCTTTGTCAAGCAATTAATAATATAATGTTAGTATGTTACTGTGCAAACACATGTAATTCCCTCAACATACGGGAAATAATTAATTCATGCCCTTATAGATGTATATGGACACTGGAAACAGACCAAGGTTAAGTAACATTTTAGGTGCAATTGTGTGTGTCTATATATATATATACATATAATGCAATATTCAATTACCACGTGGGAATGCAACAAGTTAGCTGAACTGTACTCTTTTTATGATATTTGCTCTATTCCTTGTCTATATATTCCCTTTTCCTTTTTCTCCTTTTACTTTTTTTTCCTCTTTTATTTACTTTCTCTACCTTTGTTATGTCTCTATAGTTTCTTAATTAAATTATTCAAAACTCCTTTATTTAAAGTTTAGTTTAACTTTTAACCATAGAATTTGACATTAAATCGCCTTATATAAACTTTCAAGTTTATGTATAGAAGTGACCTCCATGTTCTTAATTAATATATTATTTCATTTATTGATGGTGATGTATTATATTCTCCTAAACATTTTTTGTTTCGTTTTGAGAAATAATATCTTCAAACTTTTGAATTATATGTCAGTAATGATCAGTTACATCTATAAATTTTCATGTTTATAAAAATTTATCTTAAAACTTTAAATACCAATTTATTTAATTTATGCATAAGTCAAAGTCTTTAAAAACATTGTGTGCAATAATTAAAATATTTTTTTTCTAAAATCAATAAAAGCCAAACGCACCCACTCAGCTTCCTAGCTATTTGTATGCACCTTCACTCCCTGTCATTCTTTCTGTTGCACCAATCAATCAAACATCTCTCTGTGAGAGACCATTGTGAAAACGTATCAACATGGAAAGTGATGCCCAAGACACCTTTGGTTCATCCTCTTCATCTCCATCTTCTTCTTCTTCTTTATCGTCAAACTCAGATTCTGCAGGTACCAATAAGAGAGACTCAAGAGGTGTTTCTGATCAGAATGGTGATGATAGCTGCTGCAACAACAACAACAACAAGAACAACAAGAAGATCAGAAATGAAGAAAAGGATCATAATGAAAATAACAAAAATAATGATAATGATAAGCTTCCAGCTTACAGAGGTGTGAGAATGAGGACCTGGGGAAAATGGGTTTCTGAGATTCGTGAGCCCAGAAAGAAATCCAGAATATGGCTTGGAACTTACCCTACTGCGGAAATGGCGGCTCGAGCTCACGATGTCGCGGCTTTAGCCATCAAAGGTCATTCGGCTTTCCTCAATTTCCCTCACTTGGCTTCGGAGCTTCCCCGGCCGGCCACCACCGCCCCAAAGGACATCCAAACCGCCGCCGCAAAGGCTGCAGCTACTGTGCTTGAGGTGTCAACTAATGATAATCATTGTGATCAAGCCGAGGAGGCCGGGCCAGGCCGGGCCAAGCGGGCCTCGTCATCATCGTCGGCTCAAGACCAGTCTTACTGTTCTTCAAAGGAAGAGGACGCTGCTTTGTTTGACCTACCAGATCTTTTCACTGATGGCAACAATGGCCTTTGTTCTTATGCTTCTGCTTCTTCTTCCTCTTCTTCTTCTTGGAATTTTTGTGCAGCTGATAGTCGTTTCAGGCTTGAAGAGCCATTTCTTTGGGAAAATTACTAGCAAGATAGAAATAATCAACTGTTTTTCTCTTTTGTGTGTGTAAAAATAAATAATGAAAAAATGGTAAATTTCAAATTTTCCAAGTAGAGAATTCACTTCTTCAAGAACGGCTTTTCTTTGAAAAAAAACTATTTAGCCTTTAATCTTTCAAAGGATATATGATGATCTATCCCTATTCTTTATATTTTTCCCCAGTTTACATTTTTTCTTGCACAGATTAACAGTTGATTAAGATGAAAAGCTGAATCATGATATGATCAGTCTCTTAGTTTTGTAAGTTCAAGGTATTATGGTATATTCAAACACCGAATCATGCTAACAATGGAGCAATAAAAAGAATAATTTACTGACAGAGCAGTTTAATTTAGTTTACACTCATCATAGAGACGTCCATCTTCATAATATATAGTACTCCCTCCGGTTCTAATTATAAGACAACATTTAGGGGTTGGTTTTGGTCCTAATTATAAGACAACTTTTTAGTTTTTGCCAATTTCTTCCTAAAATACCTTTATTTTATTATCTCAAGTGTATTTGGTTTTTGGTAAGTATATATGTATATGAGTTGCAATACACACACATGCACACACACATGTATGTTTATAAACATATATATGTATGTGTGTGTGTGTCTATATATATGTGTCTATGTATATATATGTATGTGTGTTTGTATATGTATGTATGTATGTATATCTGTGTTTGTGTGTGTTAATATATATACCTCTGTGTGTAGATACATGATTGTATGTGTGTGTCTATATGTGTGTGTGTGTCCATGATAGATCTATATGTATACATATATATACACATATGTGTATATCTAGCAAGACCATTATTTCAATTAGAAAGCATGTGGAAAGAAAAATTGGTTAGAGAGATATGTGGTAGAGTTGTTGATTAACTTTTACTTATATCATTTTAAATGTATATAAGAGCATTTTAGGAAAAATAAGTAAAATTAACTAATTTAACTCCTCTCCTTAATTTTTTCAAAATCGGTTAAATATGTCTTATAATTAGGACTGGAGGGAGTACTTCTTTTTACAATATCCAGTTCAAGTTAATTAATATTTATGATGACATACATTAAATTTAATTTTTTTAATATTTATTTGGTTTCAATTATGTAATTTACATGATTTTTAAATACTAAACAAGATAGATTATTACTTGGCCAAAAGAGGGGGGGGGGGGATGGATTATTAAGTAATCTCACCTAAGATATGTAAATTCTTTTCAAAGAAAAAAAAAACCAAGAGTTAATAAGAAGGATATAAAGTATATTTTTCTTTGATTAATATATTTTTCACTAATTACGGAAACAGATAAAGTTCAAGAAAATAATATTCTTGCTTGATTTAGATTCCAACATCTTGATGAAGGCTTGATGCAGTTGACCGTAAAGCTAGCCAACCTGAACTTTAATTTCGTTTTTCCTTTTTCTACTTTATGTCAAAAAGATACCCAGAAGATTAAATGCATCATATAGTAATAATTTCTTTATCAGCTGGGTATTATTGCAAATATTTCAATAAACAATCAACAACATGGTGTTATTAATTATAAACAAACACCTAGAAGAGACTCGCAGGGAATAATATTTTTTCTTCTTTTTCAAAGCATATCATCAACTTTTGTGACATGATTAGGAATAAGAAATGTAAATAATCTGATTATTCCAAACCCACATGGACACTCATACTGGTATCCAAAGAAGGTGACAACATCATTATCTGAGAAGAGAATATATACTGGTTACCTTCTAGAAAGTATTTTTATTCGAAATTACTAGAAAAATATCACTTAATTTTAAAACCATGTTGATAACAATAGTAATGGTATTAAATTTATGATAACATATCATTAAAATTAAATTTGTATAATTATCTATTGGGAACTTGTAAAACAATCGATAACTCGTTTTGTTAGAAAATCACTTATATATGATTTTGAAATTTAAGTGATATTTTCTTAGGATTTTTCCTATTTTTATTCTTGTTTAAAGGCATTTGATAGTTTAAGGAGTATTAAATTGTTTTTCTTTCATACACCCATATTTAATAAAGATAATAAGGCTAACAAGATATTTGTTGAAGTGGTAAGTGGTGGCCTAACAAGGAGGATGAGTGGGTGACACAAGTTTAAATCATGGGAAGCATAATTATTGGGAGAGACAAAAATAATTTGTATACTAAAACTTGAAAGAAAAAACCTTAATTAAATAAAAAATAAATAAAGATAACAAAAAAGAAAGAGTAGAAGTTAATAACTTATTAATATGATGTTGGAATTTAATTTACTAATTAGTAATGGGTAATATTAACAATTAATTAAGAATTTTTTGATAAATTTAATATTTTAACCTTTTTTTTATTGGTACATCTACACTAGTTAAAAATAACTTATATTTGGGGGTAAATATATACATACATAAAGTTGAAAATTAAATATAACAAAGTACAGGGCCCACGTTTCCCATATGAATTATAGCCCACTGAAGTAAAAGTGCTACATGACCTCATTATTGCACATACAAATTTAAAAGTGAATAAAAAAATTGTCTTTCTTTTTCCAAAAAAACCACGAATATGGATAAATTAATTATGAAAAGATCACAAATAATTTTAGTAAATTTGCAGCTTCTTTATTAATGTTATAAATTTTAATTTGAGTTGGAATGGCTAACTAGACTGATTTGCTTACTTAATAGAGATAGTTAAGCATATCTGAAGCGTCCAAATATGAGTTCTTAGAAATCTATATATCTAAAAAAGGGTTAAGGTGCAAAAATACACATAACCTTTTCCCCTAGGAGTGTCCAACACTATAACCTTTTTTTTGGTGCAAAAGTACTTATGATGTTATGTTTTGGGTGCAAAAATACCACGGACCATTAGTTGACCGACGTTGACCGTTAACTTGGACAGAAATGAATAGTAACTCGGGTGAAATTACCATTTTACCCTTAGTTTTAAGATGAAATTACCATTTTGCCCCTAATTTATTTTTTTTTCTAAAAAAACACTAAAATAAATCCTCCTCCACCAGTGGGCCCCACCAATGGCCACACCACCGCCGGCGGCCACCCTCTGCGGCCACCCTCTCCACCACCGGTCGGCCTCCGGCGGCGGCCCCCTTGGGCGACCGCGCGGCGGCAACTGTTTTTTTTTTTAAGAAAAAATACTAAGATTTTTTCTACAAAAAACTAAGGGGGAGCTTGGTGGGCCCCACCACCGGCGGCGGACGCCCTCCCCGCTGCCGACCGCCGGCGGCGGCTACTTTTTTTTTTTTTTAAAAAAACCTTAGTTTCTTTTTTTTAAAAAAAAAGTTGTTTGAGGTGGCCGGAAGCGGGGAGGGCGTCCGACGCCGGTGGTGGGGCCCACCGGCCTCCCCTTAGTTTTTTTGTAGAAAAAACCTTAGTTTAAAAAAAATAAAAAATAAAAGTTGCCGCCAGCGGCTGCCCACGGTAGGGAGAGCGCCCGCTAGCAGTGGTGGGGCCAACCGGTGGAGGAATGTTTATTTTAGTTTTTTTTTAAAAAAATTAAACTAGGAGCAAAATGTTAATTTCAACTTTAAACTAAAGGCAAAATGGTAATTTCACCCGAGTTACTGTTCATTTCTGTCCAAGTTAACGGTCAACGTCGGTGAACTAATGACCCGTGGTATTTTTGCACCTAAAACGTAACGTCATGGGTACTTTTGCACCAAAAAAAAGGTTATGATGCTGGGCACTCCTGGGGGAAATGGTTATGTGTATTTTTGAACCTTAACCCTTTAAAAAATACTGATTTTAATGGGTATAGCATCTAAAATATAGATGATTACTTAATTATCATTCTTTCAAAAAATTATTTTATTTAAAAATTACTATTTTAAAAAAACTCAGATTTATTTTATTTTATTTTTTTGCTATTGCACCCGCTTCACCAGAGCTTTGCCTTGACTAGTCCGGATCGAGGTTTTGTTGGGCGCATATGTGGGACCTCTCCTAGGGAAGTTTTCTGCATCCACAAGAACTCGAACTCGAGACCTTTGTTTAAGCAACCCAAGTCCCTTCCACTTGAGCCAACTTCCGCTGGAAAAAAAAAAAAAAAAAACTCAGATTTAAATCGTTCAAAATCATATCTAAATGATTCATATGTGCATAACCCCCAACCCCCCCCCCCCCCCAAGCTCTTTGCTTGGTAGGAAACCCAGTTATGGCTAGTTAGAGATCTCTTACTTTAACTTAGAGCAGTAAAAAAATTTAGAGGGGATAAAATTTGATGATGAACCATCATTATAAACTAAGCAAAACCAATCAAAAACACTAATTTTTAACAAAATTTTACAGATAAAATTAAAAATATATTTATTTAATTACAATTGATTTGATTGTAGTTCAGTCTCAAAGTAATATCTTAAAACTAGTTTCATTACTAGTGTAGTGAGAAATTTGAACACATAATATATTTAAATATTTATGTATTTTGACATTTATTTTTGTCATAATACAAATTAAGAAGGCACAATACCATGAAAACAAGAAAGGCTATGAATGGTACGTCTAAACTACAAGATAACGGCATAATTAAATTTTGGACATCTTACAAAAAATTTCCCCTCTTTTCGGCAGATTCACCCCATTTCAAAATATTGTCAAAAATAAGAACTTCACATTTTTATCTTGTAGTGTTTGAAAACGTTTTAATTTTTCCCCCCTTTCTTCATAGAGGAAAACTGCTGCTATAATTATTAAAAAAATAATACTTTTCTCCCCAAGAGTTCATCAAAATCTCATTTATTAACTGAAAAAATATTATTATATTTTGGATACAAGATTATTAATATTATATATATACATAATGATATAAATGAAAATATCTTAAAAAGACCTCATTATATCTTCTATTATTATTATTATTATTATTATTTTTTGGTAGACCGAATTCTATTCTATTATTTGGACCCTAAATGATTGGCCACGTTTCATAATGCCTTAATCAATTAGCTAGATTTATTCTGTCACCATCAATGTAGGATTCAAAGTTCAAAATTATCTCCAGCCCTTTCCCACAACAATTTGTTTTGCCCTAACAAACAAGCTAAATAAACCTGACCCACAGATTATATATCACTTGAATTTTCAAGTAATATACTAAATTTGAAGATAAATTATTCACACGGATAATTTAAGATTAGTCCCAAATAAACACAGAGGACGGAAAAAGAATGCGACAAAAAATAACGAAAAATTCATGATTATCTTGTTGTGGGCTCAGAAGAAGGTGCTTAATTTAGTTTATATATGAAGTGTATGCATATTGATTTAAAAAAGGGACAAAAATATACAAAGATGTCTTAAATTTTGAGCCTTACATATATGTTTTCTAAATTTTCAAATTTGTGCCGATATCTTTCACTAAGTTAATCAGACTATTGTCTCATCAACGAAATACAACGTAACATAGAGGTGACGATTATTATCAAATTTTAAAGATCAATATAATATATTCCTTCTTATCTTAAATGTAATAGCCAGTGAAAGAATTTATTTAATTAGCCCTAAATATAATACCTTAATATATTTTGTTTCACAAGTTTCTATTTTTTCCCCTAAACTCTCTATATTAATTGCATACATTTATAAGGGGGTTTTTCGTCAAAGGAATAATTCTTAACGCAAATGATTAAAAATAATACTTAAGCAAAATCAACATACATTTATTAACAAACAACTGAAATAATGTTCTTAATATCTGTAAATTAGTTATCTATATCCTACATTTAAGATTGAAGGGGGTAATTATATGTTCACAAGTTGATGAACTTTTGCGCAATTTAGAGTGTAGTTTATCATAAATAATTACTTAATGACAAATATAATATGACCAACATGAATAATAAAGTTATTAATTATATATGTTTGTTGTCGATCTGGAAGATAAATCTCTAGAGTCAAACTATTGGTGAGAATTTCTTTTATGATTAGTACTACTCTGGATATAGAATACCAACCACCAAGAAGAGACAAATGACAATTGTTGATTACGTGATAAAATTCGCAAAGTATAAGAGAAAAGAGAAGCTTTTAGTGCAAAATAGATGGAACAATGAGGCTTCAAGTTATGAGATTAGTTTTTAATTTTTAGTACTTTAGAGAATAACATTTAATCTGAAAAATCATAATGGTTGGTGTATTTGTCACCTAAATCTTAGGAATGAGTCAATTTACAAATATTGTCTTTGTACGGGAGAGAAGGTTAAACACGTAAAGAAAAAAAATTCAATATATAGCTAGGGCATTGCTAGTTTAATTTAGAGATGATAATAATTTCCAAATTTTCCAAAATATGTTATAGTTTCTACTTTTATTTTTCTTCCCATTAATTAATTGAAGGTATACATTTGAAAAACCTTTTTGGCGTCTTAAAAATAATGCCTGAAAATGGAAATCAGGTCTCTAAATGTAATGTTGTCATTAATATGATGATGTTGGAACGAAATTACAAGAGGACTATTTCATAGACCAGAAAGGCAGTAACTAGCAATTAATTCTTGTGTGGATAGCAAGAACAACGCTCTTTTTTACTCCAGCTGATTAAAATTTTATATATTGATAGGAAAGACCCGATGAATTTTTATACATGCAAGATACTCTAATAAATTTCTTAATATGGATTTTTCCCAATCTTATCAAAAAAGAATTAAAAAAATTAGTGGAACTTTACATCATACATAAATCTGATAGTCAGGATTATTCAGGTCAAAATGGATGTTTTATAAATCTGTGTGCATTATTAGAAGATTCAAAGTAATGATAGGTAGGATTTTGCATCCACGAAGCAGCCCTAATAATGAATCTAATAGTGATTTCACAACTTGCTGCCCAGCTGGCATTCATATAGTCCTATCCTAACAACTCTTCAATTACTGAATAAATTAATATGGAATGAGGACAAGTAACCATAGTCTTATTCAAAATCAGCAAAATGAATAAGATTTGATAACCATGTTATGAATATACTTATTATGTGGATGTCCATTGACTCCCGGTTTCCAAATATTAAAAGATGACATGGGACCCACGCATAGTGATTTACTATTTGCATAGTACCACGCATAGTAGTTTACTATTTGGTGGGACCCGCACACAATTATACAATCACTCACGGGAAGGAAATCCGTGAGTGAACAGTTTAGGTTTTTAGGGAAAACTACACCAAATGACCCAGAGGTAGAAATTACACTAAAGTCCCAGTTTTCTTCTATAAATAGAGGTTTTCTGTAACTGTTCATGTATTGAATGAAATGAGAATCTCTCTCTCTACTTTATCTCTCTAGAACCTCTGCTTTTCTTCTTATTATTTTTATCAGTTTTATAACACGTTATCAGCACGAAGACTCTACCAAGGTAAGATTTTCTCACCATCTATTTCATATTTCCATTTTATTTATCTGGGATGATCTTAACCATTATATGGAATTAAATATCTATTCTTACCGATTATTTTAACATCGGGTTCCATGGTTAAGATTTGAGATTATTTACTATTTTACTACGGTAAATAGTAATTTACTATTCACAGTAAATTTACCCCTTTTTCAGTAATTTTTACATTTTATTCATTTGACTCCTACATGGAAGTCTAGATTAATCTTTCTGTAATTTTACTTTATTCACTATTTATAGTGAATAGTAATTTTACTATTCACGGTAAATTTATATTTTATTATTTACAGTAATTTATTTATGTTTATATATTCTTCCCACTTCCTCTTCATTTATTTCATGGTGGCGTCATTAAGCTCCATTTGTAATTCTTTACTTACTGCTTTATTTATTTATCTCATGGTGGCTATACTAAGCTCCATACTGACTTTACTAATATTTAGTTTTATGTCACTAACATTTATTTTATTGTTACTAACATTTATTTATCTTTTATGATAACACATTAGTATATTTACTAGTGGGTTCTATTTATTTATTTTAACATTTATTTATTTTTTATGGCGGCAACATTATTTATTAGTGGGCTCCATTTATTTATTTTATTTTACATTTATTTATTCTTCATGGAGGCACACTAGTATCTATCAGTGGGCTCTATTTATTTATTTTATTTAAAGTTTATTTATCTTTTATGGTGGTGACATTTTGTGGGCCCCATTTATTTTAATTCTTTACTGCTTTATTTATCTTTCATAGTAGCAACACTAGTATAGTGGGCACCATTTATTATTTACTGCTTTATTTTTCATGGTGGTAACACTTGTATAGTGGACTCCATTTATTTATTATTTATTTACTGCTTTAAATCCCCTTCCCTTTTTATTTTACCGTTTTCTATATATTATATATATATATTTACATTTGCATATGCATCTTCTTTCTTATCTTTGGATGAGATAGGTCTCGCTGTGAGTTTACTACCATTCCTATCTCATCTTCTTTTTATTTATCTAGCATGTTTATTTCCAGTCATTTATTTTATTTTATTTATTTATTGCTATATATATATATCCCTCTCCCTTCTTATTATTTATGGCAACGACACTAATATATACATATTAGTGGGTTCCATCTATTTATTTTATTATGTTTATATTTTATTTATTCTGAAGATAAACTGTTAAAAGGCCATATATATTATGAGATCAAAACGCCATAGAGAGATGAGGCATAAATTGGCTTGAGACCAAGAGGCAAGATAGCCTTAATTTCAGAGGCAAGATAGCCTGAAGCCAAGAGGCAAGTTAGCCTGATAACAAGTGACAAATTATGAAACAATATTTGATCCATAAATTTTGTATGCCATCAGTTGTATAAAGGTCTCAAAATTATATATTTGGCATTAAATATTCCCTTAAATTATGAGACAAGGGATTGTATGATCATGATTGATATTATAAATAAATATATTCAATTTGCTATTGTAATAGCAATATTGTGGATTAATTTCTTGCCATGATCAAACAAATCAGTGAGTTATGGATCATGAATTTTTATCCAACTTCATTCCCAGAAGTGAATGAAGCAAATATATTATTATAGTTGTTATGTGATTTCTATGATTATAACAATTTTTATAAATACGAGAAAAGAATATTCATAAACAAAATAATTAAGCAAAAGGAAATATTATTTCAACAAAGTTTAATTGCGAGTGGCTCAACATCATTACAAACTTTAATCATCTCATTCTGAAGATATTTAATGTCTTCTTCTTTTGCTTCTCTTGAGATGGGATCCAGATGAGGCAAAGCTCTTCGTAATATCGAGATTTGCGTCATAAGTTTCTTGAGCTTCTTGTGTGGCCACTCCGTTAACCCTCCTTTTTGATAGATTTTTTGTATGGTGTGAGTAGACATATTTAATTGTTTACTCGCTTCATCAAGGGTTAAGTGAAAATAATTTCTTAAATCATGGAGCGTTGTTTTCTTTATTCTTTCTCGTTGCTCCATAGATAACCTATATAATTCACCCTGGTTAAGGGATGAAGTATCATAGGGTATACTTACTGCAGGTTGTTTTCCTTTGCCTAATGAGTGTTCAATATTGGTTTGAAATGAACTTCCATGGAGGTCATTTGGATTTATAGCCCATTCCGAACCAACACAGAGAACCTCATGATAGGCTAATACAGGATCACGCATCAAGATATATCCTGATGCTTGTAAATCTATACAATATTGTGTCAGAAATTGTTTGATTTCTTCAAAATTTTTCTTTGTGAAATCAAACATTGGAAGCCTGTCAGTATTATAAGATTTATCCTGTACTTTTTCAAATAAAACAGCATGGGTAATCATACCTGTTCTTCTTCCGTGAACTTCAAGTTTATGGTACTGGAGTTCGTTGGTATGTATGATCTCTCGTAAAACATGACAACAACTACATTCCAATAAGCTAGTTGTTGCTAATTGACTTGTAGTTGATGGCTGGCTAGTGGTTGTTGGTTGGCTAATTGTTATTGGCTGGCTAATGGTTGTCGGTTGGCTGATTGTTGCTAGCTGGATCGTGGTTGATGGCTGGCTGGTGGTTGTTTGCTGGCTAGTGAATGCTGGTTGATTAACTGCCGATACTATTGGCTGAACTGGATTGGTAGACTCCATTAGTTCTGCCATAGTTCTACACCTCTTAACAGGCCTCCTTGATGAACCTGTTTCAGTTGTACCTTCAATCCTTGTAGATTGTGGAAGAACACTTGTTCTTGGGGGAGAAGTAGGTACATTTGAAGCAGAAGGAGGAATAGTAGAAGGAGGAATAAACATTTCAAAGGGATTAGGAGATAACAAAGAAGTAAATGACATGTTGGGCTGATCATCATACAACAAAGCATCAAGTAATGCTGTTTCGGATGTATCAGAAACTGGGATAAAACTGCTTGGTCCTGCCATGGCAATAGAATTTAGAGAAATATGTGTGAGTATCTGGTAGTTGATATTATCAGATGCTTGAGTGTTTGTGAGGCATGTTCGTTTGCCTTCCTCTATTTATAGTTGAATTAAATCCTATTGAATCTCTGCAGATTTGCGTAGTCCTGTTAAATCTCTACAGATTTGCTCCCTATAAAGCACGAGCCTGGAATCTTTTTGACTTTATATGTATACGACAATCTGAGTTGTCGCGCCTGTGATTCCACAGTGATGCGCCTGTGATTACACAGTATTGCGCTCGTGAATCTGCAATTATACACCTGATGATTTTGTATTTAATATATATTTGTTTGTTGATTCTGGAAAATGGAAATTTTATCATGGAATATTGTATGGAAATTTCATGAATTAATTTTTAAGGTCTCACACTTGAGGGGGAGAATAATATATATCAAGTGTGAATATTTATGTGATAATTCTTTGTGAATGTTTCTATATTGATTCCCCCAAAATGAATATTAGATTTGATGATAAATCATATGGAAAGTTGGCATGACTTGTTTGATCATCCGAGTCATATATTATGTGCTGCTTGTTCTCAGATAGACATAATTATTGGAAATGGATCTCTGGAAATATATCAAATTGAAAGTTTACATATGAGATTATAAATCTGCAAAGTTTGCAGTGATGTTTGCAACTAGAAGTTTGCAATATATTATGCGCGCAATTTCCAGATTGAATGATCCAGAAATAATGTATTAAAGTATCCATGAATGGATAGATCAATGATTATGAGAACAAAATTTATATGTTGTGTATATTTGCAGCAATTATATAAGCCAACAGAATTCTCCCCGTATAATTGGTTTTTGGTCAGGAGCCAGATTAATTCCATCTTAAAATGTTTTAAATGTGCAATGATTATTAATCTACTTCAATGCACATAGATGGATATACAAAGATGGATATACAAAGAAAATTGATGATTTGATGAGGGGGAGAAAAATAAGCAGATTGGGTAAAGATAAAGTGAAATGAATTATCATTGGCTCTTATTGATCCTCGTACAAAGAAATGTGCACTAAAAGTTCAAAATGATAATTCAATTTCAGAGTTTAGTTAATCGAATGCTAGAAGCATTTACTGACCTAAAGAAAGTGACAAAGTCACATATCCCAACTGTAAATGCTCCTATATGAATTGTTATAAAGCACGCCTGAAGCGTTGCTGGTCCATCGGTTATAAAGATAAAAATCCTCAAAAGAGAAAAGGAGCTATAAGAATATAGATGATCATGTTGAGGATAATTAAGAAAAGCTCTAGAAGAGCCATCTCCTGAAGAGATGTTATCTCCAGAAGAGATATTACAAGTAAAGTGTATTGTGGTCCAAGAAGAGACCCAGATATTTACATTATGAGATCTCAATAAATTATGAATGAAATCCGATGGGATTGAAAATGAAGTCGACGTTAATAATATCTATGATAGCATATGCTGCAATGAATGATAATGAGGATCATGAGCCACAATATATTTGTATGTGCTAGAAGCACATAAGGCGCCAGAAACACATATGTCCTAAAAGGACTCAAGATGATAGTGCATATAGCATCATTATCTGAATAAACATTTATTGAATTTTTATATGCACATATATATTTATGAAAAGATTATTATGACTTTACTTGACAGATTTAGATCTTGCAGGTATTTAATGAACAATCAGATTGGGTGTTTCTAACAGAATATTTGATGACAGAAAGTATAATATGCTCAGAAAGACATTGAAGCAATGTAGTCATCAGCGGGAGCAACACTGATGTAATCAAGAGGGGGAGACGATACACGCTGTACTCTTTTTCCCTTATCTGGGTTTTATCCCACTGGGTTTTTCCTAGAAAGGTTTTCAATGAGGCAGCACTAGAAAGTGTATCAATGGATGATGTACTCTTTTCTTTGGCTAGGTTTTTATCCCAATGGGTTTTTCCTAGTTAAAGTTTTTAACGAGGCACATTCATAAATGGACATCCAAGGGGGAGTGTTATGAATATACTTATTATGTGGATGTCCATTGACTCCCGGTTTCCAAATATTAAAAGATGACATGGGACCCACGCATAGTGATTTACTATTTGCATAGTACCACGCATAGTAGTTTACTATTTGGTGGGACCCGCACACAATTATACAATCACTCACGGGAAGGAAATCCGTGAGTGAACAGTTTAGGTTTTTAGGGAAAACTACACCAAATGACCCAGAGGTAGAAATTACACTAAAGTCCCAGTTTTCTTCTATAAATAGAGGTTTTCTGTAACTGTTCATGTATTGAATGAAATGAGAATCTCTCTCTCTACTTTATCTCTCTAGAACCTCTGCTTTTCTTCTTATTATTTTTATCAGTTTTATAACAAACCATACATATATTGGGAATTAAAAAAAAAAATACCACTAACAAAAGTTGCTTGAGTTGGCATATGGGTTTACTCATAATTAGAATATTGTGAGTTCAAATCCCACTAATCACTACTCCCTCTGATCCTTATTATAAAGCACCAACTACCAACATTTTTTTGTCCTTATTATAAGGCACCAACTTACTTGAACTAACTCATTTATTACTCTTTTCCCATTATACCCTCATTTTTAACTAACTCATTTAAATCTACATCATTAAAGTAGGGGTGAAATTGGAAACATTTATTAATTTTGGACCTAATTAATGAATTAACTTCTATTTTTTGGCTTGTGAAAAATAGTAGTTGATGCCTTATAATAAGAACCAGAGGGAGTATTACATTACACTTAATAAATAGCAGTTACAACTAATAAATATCATGTGTATCAAGGTGGAGGGGTTAAAACATAAAGGTTAATTGTGTCCATTATCATGTATTGCGAGGCAAAATTTGCAAAAACACAAAAATAATGATTATAGTTAATAACCGTAATTTATTTAGTGATAAAAATCATGGTTCTTACAAAACAACTATTATGTAATACTTACAGATAATTCATCTTCCAACCTTATATCAATGAAAATAAAAACATAATGGTCATACCAATTGACCGTAAATTATGAATGATAAAAATGACCTTTCATAATAAACAATTTTTATATAAAGAATAACTCTTAAAAAAAACTTTTTTATAATCTTGTTCGTCCGACATCAAGTATCTACAATTCTCTTAAATCAAATACATTTTAGAGCGAAGTACACCTCAACTCTATTTAAATTGGTCTATTAAAGATGGGAACAATAGTCATCATCAACCTAGCTCATCTAGGCGGTCTAGATATGATATTTCTTAAAATAAGATTTTTAAATGAAAAAATTTATTTTTTGAAAAAATATTAGTTAAAATATTATTTTTATTTTAGATTATTTATCCATTAAAATAAATTTTTTAAGAAAAAAAAATATATATATCAAAGGTCTAGGTGAGCTAGGTGGATGGTGCCTCTCCTTTGTATAGGCCCTATAACTTGTTCCATTAAAGAGGAGCATAGTTTACTAAGATGAGAAGATTAAGCTCATAATCAACACAAATACCATTTCACCATTTCATGATAACTGTGTACATCTTTTAAGGATGTGCACAACAGATTGTTTATACCTTTATTGCACATCGATCATAATGCTAAGAGAAATATAATACCCACATCATGCTTGTATAATGTTGCGAAAATCACAACCCCCGCCCACATCACCTTGCTCATTGAAAACTTAAACGCATATTCCCTCTGCTCATTAATATAAAATCTACTTAACTAATTTAAGTAGATTAAATACATTAGTTAAATTAGTTACTTTTAAAGTGCATGTTGGTTTCCCTTAAATAACTTCTCAAGTCATTTGGATTGAAACTTCCCCTTGATGCAAGCTCTTCTAACACATGTGCAATCAATATTTATAATTGAGAGGAAATTGATAAATATAGGAGATAAAGCAGATTGAGGTTTCATATTTATGGCCAACTCCAACCCACAACTAACTCTTATATTAAAAATGGGAGGCAGTAGCTTCCAATAACTAGGAAGCCTGTAAAATATTCCCCTAAGGTCCATCTCAGTCCATGATGTCCATCGAAGAGCCATAAGACTGTATGTAGTGGCAAAACCTTGAAGTAACTTTGGGTCTTGGCTCCACACCAGCTCTCAACATGCATAACCCTTGTTCTAATGCTAGCTTGTCACTAAGAAAATGATGAGACTTCTGCTATCATGTTCGATCCATAAATTAAAGCGTCCGACTTCCTTCCTGTCAGAAATAACTCTCAATTTCACATCTTCGATAGGGTTTTAAGGGCTTTTACCTAAGTCAATATCATGTTAAAAGCCTCTAATGTCTACATCTAATGTTGCAATTAGGGATGAAAATTTGGTTAATTTGGTTTTTGTTCAAATATTCGGTTCTTGTTTATGAAAATTTCGGATTTCAGTGTCCAGTTCGAATATTATAAAAATAATTCAGAGAAAAAAAAATATATAATATATGAACACACTATTTATATAATATTATATTGGGTTAAGGTGCAAAAATACACATGAGTTTTTTCCCCAGGAGCGCTCAACACCACGTGTTTTTTTTTTTTTGAGTAAAAATACACACGTGATTACCATTTTGGAGCAAAAGTCACATCCCACCATTATGTTACTATTCATCGTGATGAGAGAGAAAGAGATGAAGTCAACAGTAATATAATGGCGGTGAATAGTAACATAACGGTGGAATGTGACTTTTACTTCGAAATAGTAACCACGTATGTATTTTTACTCCAAAAAAAGCACTTGGTACTGAACGCTCTTGAGGAAAAAACTCATGTGTATTTTTGTACCTTAACCCTATTATATTTAATAAATACTATTTGATAGGTGCATATTTTATAAAAGTACTTGGACCACTTTAAAGAGGCCACTTTACAAGTACGTGGGTTGCAAGAAAGTGTGCATGTGCACTTGATCGTGGCTGGCTTGGAAGGTTCATTCGGCTAACGAAGTCAATTTACAAGGATCCTGTTAAGACCTTAGTGGAATTCAAAATTCAATTAAAGAAATATCTGGAGTTGGAGCAAATGGACATAGCTAATGCTTCAGGAAAGGAAAGGAGGAGAAGTACATCTCTAAAAGGAAAGAAATAGTCAGGAAGCCAGAAGCAAAATTTCCACGGAAGGAACACAGATAGTAAATTTTAGGCTGGAAAACATGAAGAAAAAAATGAAAAATTCACTCCTCTAAATATTCCCCGATCTCAAATTTGGAGGGAGGTAGCGTTGACCAAGATGAAAAAAGTAGTTTGGCCTTGACCACTTTATAATAAGTCAAGCGCAGATCAATCTAGGTTCTGTGAGTTTCACAATGGACCAGGACATACTACTGACCAATGTTGGGATCTCTGGGATGCTATTGAAAAATTTGTCAGAAAGGGGAAATTATGACAATATATAATAAAAACCCAGAGCCGGAAGAATAATAAGCACAAGCCAAAAGGTCGTAGTATGAGCCCGACTCCTGAAAAGAAAAGGAGAGATGACAAGCGAAAGCCAAATGATAATGATGATGAATTCCAAGTTGCTGAGTTTGAGTACAACATTATCAGCGGAGCTCTTGGAGGAGGGGGAGATACAGTAAGCTAGAGGAGAAAGTATTTAAGGGAGGTCCTTTTGGTAAGGGATCACCCCAAGTTTAAAGAAGACTCTAGCAAACTGGAGCCTCCTCTTTTGTGTTTTACTAAAGAAGATTTGGAAGGTGTAGTCCCTGGCCATGAAGATAGTTTGTGGTTACGGGAACCCTGGTAAATTGCCGAGTTAAGAAGATCTTCATAGACTCTAGATGCTCTACAGTCATTATCTTATGGGATTCTTTCAAGAGGATGAACTTTGATCAAGAAGATTTGAAGTTGTGTAAAACTACCCTTATAGGGTTTAACGAGGAATACACTCCCACAAGGGGTACATTTGTTAGCTCCTAAATGTTTTGATGATAACAACCTCAAAGATTTTTAAGGTTTTGAATCAAGTTTAAACAAAGGCATTAATATACACTTGAGAATTATGGATGGACTTTTGAGAATTCAATGAACTAATCTTGCAATTAAGTATGTCAGGTCACCATTCTCGAGTATGGAAAGATGGTTCTTGAGAATGTCATGTGAGAATCAAACAATCAATAGATTTTGATATAGCTATAATTCTCGAGAATGACCTCATGATTCTCGAGAATAAGTCTATGATTCTAGAGAATGAGACTACATTCTCGAGTCTGAGTGAGAAAATTCAGCTTTAGAATCCAACTCCCATCAGAAGCAATTCTCGAGTACTGGTATTTGATTCTTGAGAATGGATAAGTGATTCTCGAGAATTGGCAGGTAATTCTCGAGAGTACTTGACTTAATCTCTTCACATTTTCCTGATCATATTACTGATTCTCGAGAATGGGGATTTGAATTCTTGAGAATGCTTACATGTTTATAGGATTTTATATATTATCATTCTCGAGTACCTAGATAGTGATTCTCGAGTGTCATTGAGATATACACTCTGCAAAGCACATGTTCAATAATTCTCGAGAATGCACTTCCTAAATGTATATCACACAAGACGCATCATTGATTGTCTTTAAAAATCTATGGGTCATTATCTAACTTCTGTTAAATAGTTTTAAACTCATCTTTAACATATTTAATCATTGCTTTGATTGAGTTTCAATTGATTAACATTGATTAAATTGAAATTGAGTGAAAAGTAATCCAACGTGGTAGATGCATTTAATGCTACTCAGAAAAACAAAGCAACAATTAAAATTAGCTTTTGTGCAGACGAAATCATTCCTACGAGGTATACTTATTCCAGCTATCATTCTGAGTCACAATCTGTGTAACATCCCAAATTTTCAAAAGCGGAATATTATTTTTTCATCAAAAATCATCAGAGTAGATCATTTGAGCGGAAGAGTAACTGATACTTATATTTTAGAATGCCATAAATCTGGCTGGATACAATAGCGGTATAGTAATCGCGTGGCTCAAAAGTGAAGTAGACAACAAAAGGAAGGCTTCCGCCGGAACGTCAAAATGAAATCTCTAGCCGGGTCTCTAAGCATGCTGCTTTCCCCTCTCCTTCGTCCTTGGTTCTCCTGACCCTGCTGCTATGTTAAGAGCTGAGGTCCCATGCATACGGACCCCAAGTAACGGTTAACCTCATATTTACATATACGGTACAAAATCACAGCAAATGAAACATTTCCAAACATGTCACTTCCAGTGAATGCAAATGTACCGCTCCCAGCGAAAAGTACCACTCCCAGTGAATACAGATATATCACTCCCAGTGCATGCAGATGTACAATAAACAACAACATGTATTTAACAACACACCACAACATACATACAACACACATAGCACATATACACATACTGTAAATATCAGAGTTAGTGTTACAGTACGCGAATGTACCTTCGTTGACGAGCGTTTAGAACGTTGACGATAAACTGTACTTTTGACGGAAAACAGCGGAACGACAGCGAAATGACAACGGAACAAGATTACTGATATCCTTTTATGATAATATCACATTTATCAATATTTGATATCATAACAGGCATTTTAGGTACAAATTACCATTTTTCCCCTGATCCCCTAATCGGCGGAATTTCGCTAGCACTTCGCTACCTTGACCCTAATCTTCCAGAATTTCAACATATTTCCAACTCCATAATGATTTTTGAAATTAATACCTTAATTACCCCTAGAACATGATTTCTAAACATACCTGGAAGATTAAAGATCAACCTAACATTTCTACAACAACTACCGAAAGAAACACTAAAACTAAAGACGAGGGACCGAAGAACTTACCCGGCACTTTGCTATTTCCACAGACTCCTCCTTCTCTCTAAAATCTCTCTCTAGAAAGCTCTAGGATTTTTGAAGAATGAAGAGAAGGTGAAGGCTATTTATAGAAAAAGACGATGGCATTTCGGTAATTTCATTGAACTTTGTCTGGTTGAATTCTGACCGTCGGATCGCACTTCTTGGAGGTGGCAAGATCTTGGCCTTACACCTCTCAAGGATGATGTCATCCTTAGTCACCAAGGTGATGTTACCAACTTTCTCAAGAAGTTTTCTACCGATAAAGTCCCTGTTCGGTTTTCGATCGCGAAATTTTGTAAAATCTTAAAATTCCGGAAATAACACTCTGAAGGTTTTTTCTTCCTCTTCGAGAATACCAGGTTTTCCTAACCTTATACTCTCATGAAGGACATTCTGTTACCTGCCGAAAATCCTCGGTAATCGCTACCGGTTACGAAAATATCGTCTGTCGGCGCCAACCTCTGGATAAAAATCCACTGATCAATAATATACTTTGGTTTTTCTCAACTTATCCCCGAATTTCAATCTATGAATTATTTTCCATCAGTTCTCATTTCTACTATCTGCTTTAATCCCACAAAATATCTTCCTGGCCGGATCTCCAAATCACTCCGTTGGTTACAGAAATGACTTCGGAGACAGTCCACTCCGAGATAGAAATTCACTTGTTCCTAATATACTCTGACTCAAGAAACCTAGTTCACGGTTTTCTAGGTAGGATTTTATTTCTATCTGTGGTCATTTGTCCTGTTCACATTTTTACTATTATAATATTACTTAATTACCACATGTCTTAACTTATAATATTATTTTAATGTAAATATCTAGATATTAATTTCTTAATTTTCATTTCATTTTTTCTTTATTTTTCTTCTAATTTTCATTTTTATTTATATATGTATATTTATTTTAAGTAATTTCCACCTTTTTCTCTTTATCTTATGTCTAAACAATTAGCCATTAATTATCTAATTAATCACTTACTAATTGTTGAAAATTTTCTTAATTAGTAATAATTATTATCTCACAACTTTTTTATTGACATTAATAATTTATGCTCCATGCATAATATTAAAAATCATAGGGTCCAATATGGTCCCCAGAATCTTTTTAATTTTCTATTCTTCTATTTTCAAAAGAGATAATTTAATAAATTGTCTAAATTAGGGAAAATATTCCTTCTAATTTTTAATAATTATGTCACAGCCCTTTAGGATTTATCATCACATTTTTAGGATGTTTTATGGCCCTAAGATGCATTTTTCACATTTTTGGCAATAAATTCCATTTAATTTTCTTAGTATTTCCCTTTGAAAATAGACCAATTATATAACATTTTGAGACCATATCTATCATAAATGGACATAATATTCCAAATAATAATTATCCGAGTATTACACTCTGCACAAGTACAGACAACGGCGAATGCATTTAATGAAAGCGACGAATACATTTAATGAAGCAACGATCGATTTGGCTCAACGAAGAACAATTGTGACTAACGGAAATTCAAATAGTCACAGCGATTATATTCAAGCTCTTCACAATGGCATTAATGACAAACACTATAAAAGCTTGAGCATTCAATTTTGCCAACCATCGAAACTCTACACATTCATTTTCTGCAATTATTGCGATCAACAGTTTCATCAACTTCACTTAATATCTTCAGATATTTATTATTCTTCAATGTTCATTTATTATCTACTCGTGAGGAGTTATTAAACATTCATATAATTTTCTGTTTGAAGCTTAAGGTTGTGGAACCTTAAGTGTGAGTGTACGATTGCAACTTGTAAGGGGGAGAGAGTGAGTCTGAGTGTCAAAGGATCATCCTAAGTTGTATTTGTATTTTGAAGAGTTAGTGAAAATCCCAAGGTGTGCTTAGGGACAGGATGTAGGTCGAAGTATTAAACCAAACCAGTATAAACTATTCTGTGTACATTTCCTCTCTTAGCCTTTGTCTTATTATTGTTTGAGCATAACTTGCGAAAGGATTTTAAGATCACTTATTTACCCCCTCTAGATGATATTCCATCTTCAACATTGATCTCAAATTAACTCTGGGAAAAAAGGTTGCATTCAAGTCAAAAAGAGTAAGGTTCATCGTTGTTGACTTTCCATCCCAATATAATATAATATAATATTGGGGAGGCCAACTATTCATACTTGAGATTGTTGGTTTCCACCAAGAATCAAAAGCTAAAGATGGTGAGTAGCAAGAACCAAATTGTTATCGTTAGTGGATATCAAAAAGAATCCTGGCAATGCTACTTTGAAATAGTCAAAGAAGGTGAAGGTGGACCATCCTCCCCACCCCGGATTCGCGAAGGAGATAGGAGCACGAGTAAGGGGAAAGGGAGTCAACGAAGTAAACCAATAAACATGGCGGAGTTAGACATGTGAGAAGAAACCGAGATTTTGATACCAGAGCCGGATGGAGAATTGGAGGATCTTTCATTGGGTGATGAGTCTTTGCAAGTCACAAAAATTGGCAAGATGATGAACTTATAGGTAAGAGCCGAATTGGAGGATTTCTTGAAGATGAACCAGGATGTTTTTGCTTGGAGGTCATCAAAGATACCCAGGATTGATCCAAAATTTTGCTGTCATAAGTTGGTGTTGGATATGATTAGTTTTGATGATGTCTTATATAGATGGTATAATTAAGAGCAAAAAGTTTTATTATAATCTATTCATCTCCTACATTGACTAACTACTTTGTTTCATGTTTGTTAGTCTAAAGTTAAATTATGGAGAATGATCACAAAAGGAGATTAAAGAAAGAAGAACTTGACAAATATTATGAGAAAGTCAATATCCAAGTGTCTATAATCAAATGGAAGTTGGAATGGATCAACTCGGGGTTAAAATGAGCAAGTTGAAGCTTCACAGTGAATAACAATTGAGCTGTTATAGTATCCTAAGTTGCTATAGTGCCAAGACGAGTTGTGACAACAATTATGCTTCATTTCTTGCAATTACTCGAGTAAGCCATATATTACTCGAGTAATATGTATTTCAGCAACTTTGTTCTACTTTGTTTCGCGTTTCACTTGAGCGAGGTATGATAATTTGATGATATCTTCCAAACTAGAGATTGGATTGAGGTTAAACCAATTTTTTTTTTTATCAAACTAGACATCCAATGCGTCAATTTGACAACATTTCAAGCTCAAAGAAGTTCATATGAGAGAGATTTTAATTTTGGAAGTTGGAACAACAATTAACGTGACACAGCATACTAAGTTTTAGTAATTTGGGTATATCTCACAAACTACACGTCTAAATGAGTTGAAATCAGTGGCATATGAAACTAGACTCACATACCTTTCCAGAAACATCAAGAGCACAAGAAAAAAAGATCAAATGAGAGATATATGATTTTTAGAAGTTCATAGTTTGTTTAGGATGGTGCAAAAATGTTGCTCCATAACAGCTTCTATTAATATGATCATAATGCTCAACATACAATGAGTTTGAAGCTAATTCTTATTGCATTTGAAAGAAGACTTGAAGAGCTTTCTGGGTATGGGTGGTTTTTCTTTGAAGCTACATAAACGACGTTAAGCTTACTGAAAGTTGACCTTCATGCTGCAAGTACTCTTACGTTTTGAGATTCATCACATTGAGGAAGATTAATCCCTGAACAAAATCAATCAGGTGAAGGCTTGATGATGAATCATGAAGGATACTCAAGTACACTTTGTTATTACTCGAGCACATGTGTTGGTATTGGCTCTCTCAAATGATTACTCGAGCAGAGAAAATGGTTACTCGAGTAAGCTCACTATTCATAACGCAATAAGCTCATTTTCACAATATTACTTGAGCAAGCTTTCAAACATACTCAAGTAAAGCCTCTCTGGATGATTATGATCACGTATTGGATAAAGCATACTCGAGAAATATGTGTCTTACTCGAGTAAAGCTTTTCATAGAGGCTTCGTTCATTTTGTCTACTTCATATTCATGATTTCAAAATATATGATTAACCTCTGATTTTGTTTGAATACTACTCACTATGATTTACAATGCTATTAATCATTTTACTAAGTGAGTTTTAGATCGTTAACAAAAGGTTTTCATGCAAATCATTGAAAAGCAACAATCATGTTAGAGCATCAAATACAGTTGCAGAAAGTAGAACTTATTCGAGCTCACACAACAAACAAGTTCAGAATAGACAAATGATCTACTTTAGAGACACCCATTCCAGGAAAGAATAAAAGCTCAGATTAAAGTTCAATGGCAACAAGGTAAGACCACGTGACAACACACTGTCAGATGAACAAAGTACACAAGACGTGGAAATACAACTCAAGATTTTATCCAACGAAGCACAGACACTCCAATAGACACTAATGTATTTAAAATGCTTAAATGCTCATAACAGTCAAATGCTCGCAACGTTCAAAAGACAAATACCTATAAATTGCAAAGTCTTCAAACCAAAAGAAGTGACGACGAGTGACGATTGATGAATGAATCGACGAACCTAATGAAATGATTTTACTATTTCATCATCAATATGTCAATACACGCCTAACTCTTTGTTTCTCAATGTTCACATAGTAGTTTACCATAGAGAGTGAGATGATTGATTATGTACTTCAGTATTTATCTTATTCACTTCTGAGAGAGCAAAGATTCATTATAATCATTATATCTGTTTATATGAGAGTTACTTAAGATTGCGTAATTTTGAGTAGGAAACATATTGTAACCTTACGGTATAAGGGGGAGTATCTCGGTGAGAGATTCGGCTTCACAAGTGTTTGGGTGAACTTGTAAGATTGTAGAGGCTTTTCTCTTGTGCCCGGATCAAGCAATAAGATAGTGGATTGAAAATCTCAAGTGGAACTTGGGGACTGGATGTAGGTTAAGGATTGGGCCAAACTAGGATAAATCATAGTTGGCATATTCTCTTCTCTAAACTCTTATATTTCTAGCATATATGTTTGAATGAATGATTGTTGGTTTATAACTCATTACTGTCACACAAACTGCTTTCAGTAAGTTGTGAAAAGATTTTTAAATTTCTTAAGTTTTTATCAGACACCTAATTCACCCCCTCTTGGGTGACGACTAGATCTTACAATTGGCAATGAAGATGGAATATCACCTAGAGGGGGTAAATAGGTGATTATAATATTCTTTCTCAGATTGCTCAAGAACACTAAAAATAGAGATCGAGAGAATAAACAGAAGGACACAATAGATTATCCTAGTTTGGTTTAATTCTTCGACCTACGTCCATTCCCTAGAACACCTGGGATTTCCACTATCTTTCAAATCAATTACAATTACACACTGTACTCGAATGATCCTCTCATTAGGACTTACTCCCCCTTACCAGCTGTAATTGTATACCCACACTTAAGGTTCCGCAACCTTAAGATTTTACAAATCAAATAATCAAATAAGTTTTTTGAAACTCCTCACGAGTAGATAATGAATGAACACCGAAGTACAAGATGTAACACCCCAAATTTTAGGCTTTGGAAATCAAGAATTAATTATGGGAAATGTGGCCTTAAAGAATTTTATAGATTGAAAATTTGGAATTTAAGGCATATTTTCCATAAATTAAAGGTAATTTAATTGGGACTGATTTACGGTTTAGAATAATTATTGGAAATTAAGATTTAATTTTCCTTGATTTATTTTGAGAAAAAAGAATAAATTCAAGGAATATTTGTAAATGATAATTTTGGGCCTAAATATTTGAGGATTAATATTTTATGGCCTAGGAAAAAATAATTTGGGGAAGAAAAATCCTTATATTAATTAAGGATTATTTTCATAATTATCCCATAATTGCAATTAAATTTAAATTGCAACTAAAAAGGTGTTGTAAAATATTAAAGAAAAAAATGATGATGAATGAAACAAATGGATAATTGCATGGGCTTCATATATAATTAGCCCATTATGCAAAAGTCCATATGTTTTCTTAGCCACGTGAGAAATGCAGAAATCAGCAAAGAATAGAGATTAAATCAGGATCCACCGAAAATACTGAAACAAAAACTGACCCAAGCCCAAAAGCTATCAGCCAACGTGAAGAAGCTCATAGTAACAACCAGTAAGTGTTCATAGAACCCGGGGCCGACCTTCGTCTTCGTGGGGGACTAGTGTGAAACCCTCCAAAACTTTTTTATATATAAAAAAAAAAAAAAAAAACACCTAAATCAGTTTTCTTTCCTCAGCCTTCGACCCCAGCGTAAAGAATCAGATCAGAAGCATTTTCGTTGTGACCAATGAATCAGTTCTTCAGCCCAAACCACCCCAACCAAAACACACATCACCCATTGTTTAATAACTCTCTATCAGCCCAAACCGAAAGACACAGAAGGCTTCGTAATATGCAGAAGTAGTTCGATTTTTTTTTTTTCTCTTCAGCCACCGAAGACACCAACTAATCATCATTAAATGCAAGTTAACACGTGGCCTTTCCAGCTGTCAACCTTTTATTTTGCATGCAAGATCATCGAACCTGATATATGGATGCTTCGGCTATTTCATGTTTGATCTCCATAAAAGAAAAACGCTGAGACAGAGGAAAAGAGAGAAGAGAGAAAGAGGCTGAAAACCGAAAGTGGGAGCACATGAAGAAACAGAAACAGTTGCTCCATGGTTCCCTGTTTTGGCGTCGGTAAAACAGGGGAAATCATTCAGCAAAATCCTCCATCATTTCCACTAAAGCAGAAAAGGTAAGCCTCAATTCTTTTTCTCTCGTTCCCTATCATAATCTCGCCTAGAATGAACCGAGAAGAATATGATATAAAGCAGGAACAAACAGTAACCGAAAAACAAAAGAAAAACAGGGGCTGTTTGTGTATTTTTCTTCTCTTTGTATCGTGGTGTTTTTCTGCCTTGTGGACTGCCGAATTGATACAGATTTAAGTATGTGTTTGTATGTGTGTTATTTTGCTGTCACATAAGCAAGCATGTTAGAGTTTTCTGCTGTCGAATGATTATGCAAAAAGAAGAGTTTTTGTTCCACAAACTTATGTATATGTGTATCGTGCGTCTGGATGTCTGCATGAAGGCTAAGTATATACATGTGTGTCGTGTGTGTGTGCTGTGAAGAAAAAGAAGGGAACAAAAAGATATATACATGTGACTCTATGCATGCCGATGGAAGGAAAGTGAATATTAGGTAATATATAAGTATATGTATATGAGAGTAGTTGCTGTCAAAGAGAATGAAAAGGAAAGGGTAAATATATATATGTTGTCGTGTATGTGCTGTGAAGGGAAGAGGGGAGAGTAGATATATAAATATAAGTGTGTGTGTAGCGTGTTTGCTTGCTGAAGAACTGAGAAGAAGAAATATATATACATATATGTGTTAAACCGTGAGAAGCTCAGAGAATAAAGAAGGAATGAGTAATATATATATGGGTGTTGGGTTTTGTCTCTGTTTGTGGTTTTGCTGCTCATATATTAAAAGAGAAAGGAATTGTTTTATATTTGTCTGTGAGTGCGCCGAGAAAGGCAAATTTGTCAAATTAGAGTTAATTTCAAATTTTTTTTTTTTGAAAACAAGTACATTTGTGAAAGTAGATTTGTTTGTGGCGCCACGTCAGATGGCGCCACGTGGCGTGGTGCCACATCAACTGGCGCCACAAGATGTGGCGCCACTTAGTGACGCCAACAAATGGGGCGCCACTTTTGGCGCCCCGATTTGATTAATATATATATATTATTATTATATATATAATATAATAATATATATTTATATATATATATAAATATATATTATTATATTATATATATAATAATATATATATTATATTTTTTTCAAAAAAAAATTAATATATTATATTAATATATTACATATTAAATTATATAATATAATATTATATAATTTAATCTAAATTATATAAAATATAATATTAATATAATATAATATATTATTATATTATGACTCGTAACTGGTTACCAGAGAGAGAAGCTCGTCCTCGATTGGTGTTCTTGCTGAACAGGAGAGTTAGGCGAAGGGACTGAAAAAAGGAGAGACGATGAGAAATAATAAGAAGAGATGTAGCTTTTAATGGGTATTGCGAGGTTCGAACGGCCAAGAATAATTATCAGTGGCGCCACCATGGTTTTACAACAATAGGATTGTCGAGGAAGATGATGTTGCAGGCAGCAATGATGGGGACGAGCAAAATGATAAAAGTGAGATTGATTGGCAAAATGCAAAATTGCCTGTTGGTTGTGGTAAGTTCAGACTAGGTGACACCCAAAAAATTGAGGACCGTGCTATGTTCTCTCATCAAATGCATATCATAAAAGGAATTGGTAAAGGAAGATGTTACATGGTATATCTTGGTAAAGGGGAAACATGGGCAATATTTAATCACGCTACGAACAGCTAGCATGGCGGTCCCGCTAGCAGGTTAGCGAGCGGGGTGTGAGGCAGCGCCCCGTCTAGAAAATATTATGACTCGTAACTGGTAACCAGTTACGAGTCATAATATAATAATATATTATATTATATTAATATTATTTTTTTTATTTTTTTTTCAAAAAAAAAATATATAATATAGTGTGTGTATATATAATAATAATAATAATAATAATAATAATATATTAATCAAATGGGGCGCCCCATTTGTTGGCGCCACGTGGTATGTGGCGCCACGTGTGGCGTCATCTGACGCGGCGCCACAAACAACCCTACTTTCACAAATACTTTGCACAGTACCCTGTTTTCAATTTTTTTTTTGAAATTAACTCTAATTTGACAAATTTGCCTGTGGAGAAAAGAAAAAGAAGAGTATGATAGATAGTTATATATGGCTGTATGTGTGAGCCTTCTATTTGTTTTTTTAAAAAAAAGAAATGCTGCATGTGGGAGATAAGTATTCATGTGGGTATGTGATTATGGTGTGTATCGGTTCTGCACGAAGAAAAGAAAAGAGAACTTTTAAAATTTATATACTTAGATATAAGGGAAAAGAAAGATATAGTACACCTATTTCCTTGCTGCATTTCACTTCAAGAGTAGTGTGAATAAACCTGACGTGTGTGAGTGTTCAAGCATAAATATCCTTACCTAGGTTTCTTTTTGGTTGCCACGTTAATGAGAGGAAGTGAGAAGATTTCTCATATTGTTGATTGTTTTATCTACTTATATTTATGGTTATTGCGTGGCTACTAAATTTATCTAGGAAAAAGTTTAACTAGAATATAAAAACGAAACTAAAATATATACTGCTTTATATGAGTAGGCACATGTAATATTCACTGTGTGCATTGCATTTTTCCATATGAATAAATATGTAATAATTATCATTATTAGCAAAATGCTAGGAGGAAGGAAACTAGCCATAAATAAAATAAATTATTATTAATCAGTAAGTAATAGAAATTATTGTTAATTGGGAAAAATTAATGATAATTAGGGAATTTATGGTGATGAGAGTTTGGGTATTAACTTGCAAAAATGCGTTGTTATGCTTAACCCAAAATAGGTGAAGCATAATGATAATTTAATTAGTGTTTTAGGGATTAATTATTATTAACCCTTTAAACTAATTTACATAATTAGTTTAACTGCGATTCGAATAAGAGATTGATAGCGATGATAAACATTATTTTTAGGCAGACTAGGATATTGTTCTGATCCCAACAACTTCAGTACAAAAGAAGAAGGATACACGGTTGATGTGGGTAGCTCTAATCCTATAATCATGTATGCAAATGTACATGTTTTCATTTAGCTGATCATGTATGCTGGTTGAATTACTTGTTTATATTTTCCTGGCCGTGGATTCAAGGTTGTGGTTTCATGGGGCTGCGGTCCTAGACAAGAACTGTGGTTCTTGGCCGTTAACTGTGGTTATGGTTTGTGTGTAATTTCTTCCATGCTTTTACATGTCTTAATATGTCATATTTAATTTTATACATGTGCATAAGATTAATTGTTACCCTGGGGTCTATTCACTTGGACTCCAGATCATGTGAAACAATACAGGGACTAGTTCGGGATCAGAAAGCAAGAAGCAGCAGTAGAGACTACAGAAGATGGAACGCCTTGGATAATTAGAATTAAATAAGTCTGTATATAGTGTTTATCATTCGTCTATTATGGATTAATGTATTAACATCCCTATTTGGGATAGATATCGAATCGCGAAAAATTAACCCGTATTTTCAAAGCAAGTTAATTTCAAAAACTTCGATTACGAAATCAAGTCATCTAAATCACTTAGATCCCTGTCACCGCGTTAACTCTAATTAAACAAAGGCCCCAAAGGTCGGGCGTGACACAAGAAATATCCAAAGATATTTAAGTGAAGTTAATGAAACAGTTGATAGCAATAATGCAGAATTAAATGCATAGGGTTTCGGTAGGTAGCGGAATTGAATGTGATGAGATTTTATAGCATTCACCATTAATGTAGGCGTAAAGAACTTAAATGTAGCCATTGTGCTATTTGAATTTCCATTATTACAGTTGTTCTTCGTTGAGCTAAATCGACCATTGCTTCATTAAATGCATTCGCCGTCGTCTATACTTGTGCTGAGTGTGAATCAGAATGATAGTTGGGATAAGTGTTCCTTGAAGGATTGTTTTTTTCTGTGACATACTTTATTCCGATTGTTGGCTCTGTTTCTAAGACACATTTAATGCTATTGACACATAGGATTACTTTTCACCTAATCTCAATTTAGACGAGATTAATCAATTGAAACTTAATCAAAGAGATTATTAGATATGATATAGATAAGCTTGAGTATGATTAAGAAAAATAGATAATTAATCAATCAATAAAAAATGATTAGTGAAACAATATTGAGAATATGCTAAGATTATATTCTTGAGAATCACCCATGACATTCTCGAGTATGTCTTAAGAAGAAGACTTAGAAATTGTTGTTACTTGTTAATACTCGAGAACTATCTTACTAATACTTGAGAATACCATAGTCAGGGAAGACTTAGCAAATACAATCATTCGATAATATTCGAGAGCTACCTTACCATACTCGAGAATCACACTTCAAGTTAATACAGAGGAAAAATATAACTAGAGGATTTATCATTAATTCTCGAGAATTGATTTCATTATTCTCGAGAACCATTCTTGAGAATTGATTTTTCATTCTCAAGAATCACATTAGGGAAATTGTGATCTTGTTGAGGCATGGTCACTCACAAGTCTAGAGAACCATTCTCAAGAATTGCTTACTCATTCTTGAGAACTACATTAGAAACATTGTTTCATTGAGATCAGATCCGTTGAGGCATTCTTGAGAGACACTTACAAGCTCTCAAGAATTAATCACATCAGAAAAATTGTTTTAGTGAGATCCTAATCTTTGAGTGCCATTCCCGAGAATTGATTCCTAATTCTCAAGAATCATATCAAAACTATTATTTCATTGTAATCCTGCTGAGGCATTTTTGAGAGTCACTTACAAACTCTTGAGAATCATTCTCGATAATTGGTTCCTCATTCTCAAGAATCAATGTATTATGCAGATGCACATTTGTCAATTCTTATTCAAAATCTTACAACCTTTAAGACCCTTATTATCACCAAAACCTTGGGAGCTAATAGGCAATTTATATGAGATTAGTCTCGGTGGCGCAAAAGAAAAGGAAGCTTGGCCTAAAAAGGCATCAAGCTTTGGAAGAACATGTTAAAGTATTGTTAGATAATGGGTTTATATGATAAGTACAGGACACACCTAGTTGTCCAATGTGGTTATGGTGAAGAAACCAATACACTGGCTTGAATAAGGTGTGTCCCAAGGACTCTTATCCAATGCCCAACATTGATCAGCTAGTTGACAACTCTTTGGGATTTCAGTTGCTATCCTTTATGGATACATACTCCTGGTATAATTAGATAGCCATGTACCCAGCAAACCAAGAGAAGATGGCCTTCATCACTAAGAAGGCTAACTATTACTATAATGTGATGCCCTTTGGGTTGAAGAATGCTAGGGCCACATATCAAAGGATAGTGAACAAAGTATCTGGAGATCAGTTGGGTAAGAAGTCTATATTGACGAGGAGGCGTAAGGAGTGTGAAGCCGCGTTTGAAAGAATAAAGAAATGTCTAGCCACTCCGTCAGTCTTGTTTAAGCCAGAACTTGGAGAAATCTTGATCTTGTATTTGTCCATGGGGGAAGAAGTTGTGAGTACAATATTGGTCAGAGAAATAGAAGATGGCCATGCACCAATTTATTTCGTAAGACGGGTTCTACAAGGTCTAGAGTTGACGTATCAAAAGCTTGTAAAAATGGCATTTGCATTACTCACCAAAGACAAGGAGACTCCGTCCTTATTTTCAAGGATATCAAATTGTGGTTAGAACTAGTCAACTAATCTAGCAAGTGCTTTGTAAGCCAAATTTGGCTGGAAGGATGATTAGCTTGGCCATTAAGTTATTGGAGTTTGATATCACCTATGAAGCTTGACACACGATTAAGTCGTAAGCATAGGTTGATTTTGTCATGGAGTAAACCCTAGCAAATGAAGGGGAAAATGGAGATGCAAATATTAGAAATTTTGTGTAAATGGCTCATCAAATGTGAAAGGAAGTGGAGCCGGGATTATTGTTGAAAGCCTGAAAGGAGTGTCAATGGAGTATTCCCTTCAACTAAAATTTCCAACTTCAAATAATCAAGAAGAGTATAAAGCGCTTTTAGCCGGGCTACTTCAAGCAAAGGAAAATAGAGATAAAAAGGTCCATGTCTTAATTGACTTTCAACTCATTATAGCATAAATTAAAGGGACATACCAAGCCAAGAGTCCTTTACTGGTGAAATACCTAAGTAAGGTGAGAGAAGTTACGCCCGATTTGATGAGGTGATTGTTACTCACATTCTTAGAAGGGAGAATACCAGAGCTAACATCTTGTCAAAATTGACAAGTACAAAGAGCCCGGGTAACCACAAAACTATGATTCAACAAAGTTTATAAGAGCCAAGTTGTGTCATGGTTATTTGAGTAACGACAGATTGGAGAAGACCAATCATTGATTACCTGGAAATAGGAGTCCTTCCTGATGATTCAATTGAGGCCAAGTGATTGGTTCGAGTTGTAGCAACGTACACGGTTGTAGAAGATCAATTATACCATAGGGGTCTGCACTCTCCAATGTTGAAATGTTTGAACTCGCAAGAAACCGAGTACGTCTTGGCTGATATACATAAAGGAATAAATGGCCAACACATGGGAGTTAAGGCTTTGGCTAGGAAAGCTCTATGAGCATGCTATTACTGGCCAATAATGGAGACAGATTCAAAGGATCATGTACAAAAATGTGGCAGTTGTCAAAAACACACTAGAATAATTTGGTCCCCTCAACTGAATTGCAATCTATCTCGGCCCCATAATGCTTTTTCAAGTGGGGGATGTATTTACTTGGACCGTTAAAAGTGGATTTGGGATAGTTGTGATAGATCATTATAGCCGTTGATTATTTTATCAAATGGATCAAGGCAGAACCAGTTACAACAACCACCTCTACTTGGGTATAAAGGTTCTTTGAAAGAAATATAATTTTCAGATTTGGGATTTTGGCTGAGAAGGTGACGAATAAAGGAACCCTGTTTATTTATAAAAGTTTTCAACAAATAATTAATGTCTATTTTCCACATCATGCATCACTTCACTTCTGTGGAGCATCCTCAATTGAACTGGCAAGTGGAATCAACAAATGAAGTAATTGTCGACAGATTGAGGAAGTGGATGGAGGATGAAAGTCCAGTTGAGTTGAGTAGCTGTACTTTGTCTTATGGGGCTATAGGACCAATTCTCAAATGTCAATTGGGGAAACTCCATTTAGGTTAACCTATGGATGTGAGGCTATGATCCCGGTGGAGATAGGTTAGCCTTTGTGGAAAAGAATGAAGATTCTTCAAGAGAATGAGGAAAAGAATAATGAGGCTTTGGTGGTGGAGCTGGACTTGATAGATGAAGTCTTAGTCACGGTACACTGCCAGAATATGACCACCAAACAACTCATCGTAGCCAAGTATAATAGAAAAGGGAAAACCCGGTTGTTTGAAAAATGTGACTTGGCATTTTGAAAAGTGGACGTGGGAAATAAAAATTCCAGGGATGGAGAGCTCGTTGCAAATTGGGAAGGCCCTTACCAGGTTAGAAAAAAGCTAGGCAAGAGAGCTTACATGTTGGAGACTCTGGAGAAGAAGTTAATAAAAAGAACATGGAATGCAAATAAACTGATAGTCTATTATAGTTAAATTCAAGTTCCGTGTTGAAGCTTTAGTTTGCGGATAAATTGAGTCTATTTCAGTTAAATCCAAGTTCTATCGTAAAGTTTTCAAGTTCAAATTTCCTTTTGGAATTGTTTAAAGTTAACTATGTCGACAAGTTTATTATCAAATAAATGAAGAAATTTTTAGTTAAGAATCACGTTTCAAATTGTTTGAACTGTGCCAATTATGAATGGATGAATGCAACGTATATGAGCCTGACTTCCAATAAAATGATTGTGAATGAATGAATGACGCCAAGGTAAATGAACTCTACTTCAAATATAGTGAAGGTTTAATGACATGCCTTCGTAGTTATGATGCATTAAAGTTTCATTCTGGGGTTAAGGTGCAATTTTACACATGTTTTTCCTCCAGGGGCGTCCAACACCATATGTTTTTTTTGGAGCAAAAGTACACATGCCGTTAGGTTTTAGGAGCAAAAATACCACTTCCGTTAGTTGACCATTAGTTGACCGTTAACCATGGTGAAATTACCCTTTTGCCTTTAGTTTAAAATAATTAAAAGAGAAAAGGGTTAAGGGTAAAAGGGTAATTTCACCATGGTTAACGGTCAACTAACGGAAGTGGTATTTTTGCTCCTAAAACCTAACAGCGTGTGTACTTTTGCTCCAAAAAAAACATATGGTGTTGGGTGCTCCTGGAGGAAAAACATATGTGTAAAATTTGCACCTTAACCCTTTATTCTGCGATAAAGATGTAAATTGTCATGCTGACTGTAATCAGGTTGAAATGTTTGAAATTTTGGTTAAAAATTGAGTTTGAACATGTGATAGATCACCCTTACTTAGGATTAAATTCTAGTCAAGAAAGCTGGAATGTTGTGAGGGTTTTATTAAAAATCATCACCTACGTGATACCTGGTTTTTAATACCGAATGAATATTTTAGCATATTCTACAAAATATATTTCTGACTTTGGCCTAGTTATTAAATATAACTCTTAAAATATGTTTGAGTTCATATTATTAACTTATTTTTCAAGAATGCGATAAACCTTGAAACTATATTCAGATTGGTCAAATGAATTAATTTTCATTAATATTTGAATTTGATCTAAGTACAAAGAAGTTAAGGATAGAAAGCAAATAAAACCAGGTAATAATCCAAGAAAAATTGTTACAAAAGTAAAAAGAGGGCTTCAATACCCAAAAACAAGATGGTACAAAATGAAACCGGCATCCTGGCTCTTCATTCTTGAGAAGTTTCAGCCCCTAGTTGAACATCTCCAGCCAGGCTAGTAGCGTCAACCTCTTGACTTCCCTTCAATTGGGATGCAAACTCACCACTGGGAAATGGCAGGATGAGTTTGTTGTCTTCAATGTAAGCCTCATAATTTAACCCAACGATGTTCAAATCGACACTAGGATTCAATAGCCGGATTTGAGCCACAACATTTTTAAAGGCACTCTCCTAATCTCTTGTAATGCACCTGCGTACTTTGAGACCTCGGGATTAGTATCTTCAAAGGTGCCCTTCATACGACTCAACTCGGCTTCAACATCCTCATGCATCATTTAAAATTGTTTCAATGTTTCCATATCTGAAAAATGAGTCTCTTGAAGACGAAGACACTCTAACTCCACCTTCTTTAAGGCTTCCCTTATTGCCAGCAGCTTCTTATACATATTGCTCTTCTTTACTTTGGCCACCTGTAGCCGCCCATGAGCCTTGTCCTTTTCTGCCTTGACTTGTTGTAGCTTGTCAAAAGTTACCGCATATTTGTTTTTCAAGGTACCCATGGCTTAGGTTCAGGAGGTGGCCTTCAAGGCTTGTAGTTTAATATCTAAAAGCTCTTGAATTTCGGTATCAGACAGGTGAGTTGGCTTATAGAAGCACTTCAAAGGCTAGAGTGCTTTACTAAACTCCATCGTTACACCTTTCTCCCAAAGAAATCCATAGGCAAGTCAGGTAGGTGGAGAAGGGGGAGGCTAAGTGACATGAGGAGGGGAAGTCTGAGGGACTCCTTGAGCAGAGGGTTGAGCGGTGTCGGCCGAGGCATCTTTTGTGGATCAAGTTGGGCCTTCTTTAATACCCCTAGGTTTTTTGGCTGAGGCTGCTTAGGGTTTCATCCCAGTTGCAGTCTGTCTAGGCTCAGAAGCTTGGTGCTTCTTGCTCATCTCTGTACCTGAAGCCGCCTTGCCATCTTTCAACAAGTCGACATAACGAGGCCGCTTCCCCATACTCGAAGCTATAGGTCAAGAAAACAAAGTTATAAGCTATAAATGGATCCAACGGAAAATAAAAGCATGGTACATATATGAAAAGAAAGTCATACTCATTGTTGAAGCCAACTCAGCTACGGATTGCGAAATGAATTCGGTGGTGTTAATGGGGCCATGCTTTTTGATGTAGTCAACTAAGGTTACCATCAAGCTAGCCTCGGAATTCGGTAAGTCATATTAAAGAAAGCGGTTGGAAGAAGGAGTCCATTTGTGGTGGTCAAAAGTCTAGTATAATGGAAATTTCCATTCCGTATCATTGAACTCGAGGGAGTTAAGAAACCAAGGTTGTTGACCGGGTTTGGCAACAACTTTAAAAAAGCCAGTTTTGAAGTTCTTAAAAGAATCAGTATATACAATAAAAAGTTTCTGATTAGGCGCCCCCTAGAGTAAGGTCCAACCCTTTCTATCTATGGGCTCTCTATAAGCACGAGCCGTATGAACCGTAAAAAACTAAAAGAGAAGAGGAAGTGTGCAATCTACACCTAAAGATCTACATAGACGCTCAAAGGCGATTACGAAACCCTTACTATTTGGGTGAAGTTACGAGGGAGGAAGGTGAAGATGATTTAAAACATCCATTTGAAACTCGGTAAACGAGAAGTGATTACTGAGATTGGCTCTTCTAGACAAGGTAGGCTAAGGGTATCATTCTCGCAATTGCCTACGGGGAGCTTGACGACGTCAGCCGCAATCATCTCGGATAGTTTGGTTTGCACGTTATAGTTAACCCACGAGTACTTGTCCATTAAAATTCTCGAGGGGCATGTAGAACCCGATTCTTTAAAATTAAACTCCTCAGCAGGGTGTGAAGAAAGAGAATCCATATTAACCTATAACAAAGAAATGAAAATTAGAAGATGGAAGGTATACCTGAATCAAGTAAGATGCTATGTGAAGAAGTAAAGGCTGATATATTAGGTGATTTCTTTGACAGAAAACGACCCTCACTACCAGCAGCTAGGATGGATTGGAAAGCTAAATTATGACGGCATGAGGCTAAAGTAGATTCAGCTAAAGAGTTATGGCCGCTTGCAATGAATTGGGAGCTTAGGAAGACGTAATCAAAACACAGATTGACAAATTCCTCCATGTGGGATCTCGGATTGATTTGGTGTATACTCTCAAGTTGGGAAGTGTATGATGTTGGGATAGATCTACTCTTACCCTGGATCTTGTAACGTCCCGAATTTTGGGTCTAAAGACTTGAGAATTAGCCTATTTTTGGAAGACTACTAGACCCCTATGAGTCCAAAGTCTTATTTGGTAAAATTATTTGGACCTCGAAATATTATAATTTATTAGTGTTATTATATTATATTTTATTATATTACCATAATATAATAAAATATATAATAAGTGTTTGTGTGTGATGAGAATGTGACATGTGTATTGTATATGTGTGTGTATTGTGTAGAATATTAGGATTGTTTATTGCCAACACATACTCTCCAATCCCTTACTTTCCTCATCTCGGCTAACACACACACATACATAGCATATTAAATCTCCTTTGTGCATTTGATGCCACCTTGCACACTACTCTAAGGTCTTGACACCTAAACACCCACACATCTTCCACTTTCCCCCGTCCGGCCTCAACACACATACACCTCTACACATACCCACTCCTATTAACTCTCTCATTTTCCATTCCAATCGGCCAGCCCCTTTCATTCCCAATTAACCATTTAGGTCAGAACCCATTCGGCCCTCATTCATTCATCAACAAATGTGAGAGCGTCTGAGAGGAAGTTGTGGGCGAGAGGAAAATTAAAGGTGAAGAAGAATAAGAAGAGGAAGGAAAATATCAAGGTAGTAACACTTCTCTCACATACTATGTGAACCTTTTATATGCATGTATTTTACCATTGTATGTATATATATGAGATGCATGAATGCTGAATGTGTTGAGTAAATTGTATGCATAAATGATGGTTGTCTTGCATATACTGTGTATGCATCTTATGTGAGTGATTATTAACGTTACTATTGGAATTCATTTGAATCCCGGGAATGTATTTTTGAAATAGCTAATTTGCAGCTAGGGTAAGAAGCTCAAGTATGAAGGAGGAAGTCATAGAAGTATAAACCAAGAATGGAAGAGATTTTAGTTCCGCCAGATTTATTTTTCTGAAGGTTAAGTTATTTGTATGTAAATAGTAACTTCAATAATTATTTTTGAAGAAACGTTTCCGTGTACATATTAACAATGGTGTATTTTAGGTGGGTGTTTCAGATCTTAGTTTTTGGTGTTGGGGTATGGGATCCCAGTATAGTAGTGCTCTCATCTTGACTCTTAGATTCTAGAGGTTAGGATCCCTTCCTACCACCCCTATTATGGTACCCATGAAACAAAGCCTCTTGCTTTTCTTCTTTAGTACAGGGAATACCCTATAACAAAAATTGAGCTCCAGGAGGAATGGTTTTATGTAACTCTTCTTCCTTTGCTAGAGTAACTTTATCTTGACTCGAAGACGGTAACCCATCTTTAAACAAACATCACCGCCGGAAACTAAAACACAATGTGTTTGGTAGAAAGATCGAAGGAAGAGATACAACGATTATCCTAAAGACCAGCTAATGAAATCGAAGAAGATAACAACATAGAGCAAGAAACCAGAAGTCCACTAATGAAAAGAACTTCGAAACAAAACCAAAGGAAGTATAAAGGAATGGTAGAAGTACTTGCTTTTGGAAAGGTTGGTGAGAACTTAAAAGCATGAGCCTAGGAGCTTAAGGAAGAAAGCCTAGGAAGAGAGAAGATTTCTCAGATAGCAAGTAAAGGAGGTTTTCCAGAGTGAAAGTTTAGGGAGCAAGAGTTTGAAAATGGAGATGGCTAAGTATGGTAGTTCTTACTTATAAATGTAACCGTTAAGGATACAAATTCAAAGATTTGAGGCCAAAAGCAACAATTCGCCCAAAAAGCAATGATGACATATGAGAAACGATGTGTTCATTTAACGCACTCATCATGTGCATTTAATGTGCACAAATGTCGTAGACGGCTAAGTATGGTAGTTCTTACTTTATGGCAGTCGAAGAGTGGCCGGTTGTCAATTTGTCATGATGATATAAGAAAAGGAAATGGAAGCCCACTCGAGTATATATGACCCCTCAAATTCTATCTCGGTTAATTGAGCATATGTCATAAATAATCGGGATCAATGTAGACAAGATCCGACAATATGGAAGCCCACTTGGGTATATAAGACCCCTCAAATTCTATCCTAGTTCCTGCTCACGATAATCCGGATTGGGGGAAACCTCACGCCAGAACATGCAAACCCAGAAGTCGAGATGTTGATGCATAAGAAATCCAAACAATCATGAACAAGAATGGAGTTCAAAGCGAATTAACCCGAATTATACATCTAGGGGCAAGTTACAGTTGAGTATGAATAAATCCAAAGTTTGCCCAAACTCAGAAAAATGTTGAAGAACTTGAAAATAAAATCCGAGTTAGAAAACTAGTTCACCCTAGCAGTCCAGAGACCTTGACTACTGGGCTAAGGGGCAACTGTTATGGATCCATTTATGAGGCCTATTTGTGGCATGGCCCGACAAGGGGCCATCCATACTAGAATCTACCTATAATGAAGGGAGATCCTAACTAACCTATAATTAAGGAAGATCCTAATCAAGGATCTTGACCTGGATGTGGCGGCACAATATTGGGGCTATAAGGCATATAGGGCCCATGAGTCCAAACCCTACAGGTAAACTCTAACAGTGTGTTTGGTTTGAGGGGAAGGAGTAGGAGGGAAGGAGGAGAGATAAATTTTTCCTCTCATCTTTACTAAATTGCCCATGAAAAGTTTTCAACATTTCAAAAATATATTCTCAACAAAAAGGAACATTTCTTTCATTAATGACAATTTGGTTAATACACTCCCTAAGGATCCTTCCCTCCCCCTTCCCCTCCCTCAAACCAAACAGGGCATAAATGTACACACTCCCTCTCAATTTACTATTTTGTCGTCATTGTGCACAGACACTACCCCCTTGGGCAAAAGCCTTCTTTGTGCACAGTGATCATCATTCTCCTAGGTATCTACCTCATAGATATCTTGGAGTAGTTATTCGATCCAATATCAACATAGTAATCCAACAATACATATTTTTTAGATAATATGATAAAGAAAAAAATTGGGGTAATTTTATTATTAACTTAAATGAATTGAAATACTTTTGGATTTCAGTTAATTTGATTAATTGGTTTTGATTATGTAACATCCCAAATTTCTGGGATTTTAATATTTAGAATATCGTATAAAATATTAAATTGAGATTTCATATTTTATGAAGTTGTGAGATTTTGGTTGAAATAATTAGGCCTAAATAATATCGAATTTATCTGCGATTAAGGATAATTGCAAATAAAGTAATATTATGAAATATGGGCTAGATTAATTGAGAAAATAATTATTTGAAATTAAGGTTTACTTTTCCTTAATTTATTTTGAAAATAATAATTGTAGGATTAAATATTAAGGAATTTATTTCCCATGATTGCAATTAAGTCTAATTGCAAATAAATTAGAGTTATGCAATAAAAATGATTAATCTCTATGATTATACAATAACCATGATTAAAGGAAATGATAGTAATTGAAAATAAAATATATTGTTTTTAGGGTAAAAATGAAATGTATATAAAAAATCATGTAGACTCCTAATCTAACCCAACCCGTAGCATTAGATAAGGCCCATGACAACCCATCCAAAACATAAACCTTTCGGCTCATGTAATTCCTTCGGCCAGACACGTAAGAACAGGAAATGAAATGAAGACATATCAGTTACATATCAGCCCAACACGTGATAATGCAGCAGCAATTGGATCAGCTTTCTCTTCTCTCTTGCACTAAACTCGACGGCCAGAAAATTATTAAAGGAAGCCCAAAACCCAATCCAACACTCATTTCTTCTACCCACCGAAAACTATCATTAAGTTTAGCAAATCTCCATTTAAGCAACACGTAATGGACCAGCTGTCAACATTTCATCGTGCATGTGGAGATCATTAGGATTATATATGCATGTCTCTATTTCTTCGTTTTCCCATTCTGTATAAGACACGCTGAGACAGAAAGTGAGAACGAGAGAGTTTTAGAGAGCTTCCTATTTCCTCTGTTTCGTCATCCGTGGAGCACAGCAAGACTAACATTGGATCATCACCTTCAAAAACTTGGAAACGAAGGTGATTCTTCTTACTCCTGCTGCTTTAACATTTCTGTTATATCTTAGGATAGTTTTAAAACCGAAAATAATCTGAAATGTAAGCCACTGAAACCAAACCGAAAACAAAAGCAAAAGTAGGGGCTGTTTTAAACTGAAAATATACTATGATAGTAGGTAATTTGCTGTCATGGTTTAGCTAGCAAAGAAGCATTTTTCGGTCATATGCAAATGAAGAAGAAATAATAGTTTTGTTTTTTTTGCTTGGGTATATGCTGTGGGGCTATGGAACGAAAAGAAACCTTAATGATAAATATATATGTGTGTATTGCATGTTTGGTGTCTGCATGATGTGTATATATATATGTTGAATCTGTGTGTATCGAAGTCTCTGTAAAACCGAAAGAAAGAAAGAGATTAAATAGATATATAAGTGTTATGAATTGTTGCATATGTTTCTTTCGGGTAGTTCAATGTTTTTGTGTGCATCGGGTGTTAGGAGAAAAAGAGGAAGAAGTGTTCTGATGTGTGTGTATATATATATGTTCAGGTGTATGTAACAGTTTGCTACCACTTAAGCATGCATGCTGAAGTTTCTGTCGTTGGGTGTGGTTACATGATTTTTTTTTTTTCGGTTGGATATGTGTGTGTAGGTTGTAGAGTTGCTGCATGAAGAAAAAGGAAGGAAATAAATGGCTATATTTCAAGCGTGAGTGTGCCGTGAGTTTTTGTAGGGTTGCAGTAGAAAGAAAAACATATGAATATGAGGGTGGTTTGTTGTCAACGAGAATAAAAAGAAAAGAGTAAATATATATGTGTGTCGTATGTATGCTGTGAAGAAAAAAAAAAGTAAGATAGGTATTTATATATGGTTTTAAGTGTGAATGTTTGCTGGAAGATCTTGCTCATAAAAGACAAAAGTCAAAGCTAAATATATGTGTGTGTGTATCGGGTATAAGGGGAAGTTTTTATTTTTTCTACATGTTTATATGAAGTGTGTGATGTATGTCATGGGATTTTGTTTTGCTGCATGAGAAACATATAAATATCAGTGTGTTTGCTAATAGTGGAAGATAGGATTGAAAAGTCAAGGCTGAAATATGTATGTATGTGTGTGTGGTTTCATCCAGTAGAGAATGGAAGAGTGTTTTTTTTTTATTTTTTATTTTTATATTTATAAGGTATAAGTTATATATGATATGTGAATGAGTATATGAATATATGGCTACAAGATAAATAATTATCATGAAGAAAATGTTGCTGTGGATTTGTGCAAAATATATACACTAAAATATATTTCTTTTGAAGTATTATTTATATAAAATAAGTATTTTTAAAATTTATGATTCTTGGGAATTAATTTGCACAATATATAGTTATATAAATATGCTCAACTTAAAGTACATGATACATGTTTAGAGGGAGAAATGTAATTAATTATATATGTTGTGAAGCTCAATTATTTTTAAGTAAATGTATAATTAAGATTTTAGGGAAACCATGAGAAATGTTAAAATATATATATATATATATATATATATATATATATAATAAATAACAATAATAATAAATTATTATTATTGTTAGAGGAAAATTAAGGGGATTAACTATTATTAACCCTTTTAAACTAATTCATGTAATTAGTTTATTCGCGATTCAAATAAGTTTCTAACAACGATGATAAACATGTTTAGGCAGACCTTGATAAACCTGATCCCAACGACTTCAGTATAAAGAAAAGGGATATACGGTTGAGGTAGGTAACTCTAATCTTATAATCATGTATGTTAATGTTATGCAAATATTAGCTGATCATGTATGCTGGTTGAATTACTTGTTTATATTATCCTGATTAGCCATGGATATTGAGGCTGAGGTCTCATGGGGCTGCGGTCCTAGACAAGAGCTGCGGTTCTTGGCCGTTAACTGCGGTTACGATTATTTCTTCCATGCTTTAAACATGTGCTATTATGTCATTTCTATTTTCATTCATGTGCATGAGATTAACTGTTACCCTGGGGTCCATTCATTTGGACTCCAGCACCCGTGAAAGATACAGGAACCAGTTCGGGATCAAAGAGCAAGAAGTAGCTGTAAGGAATACAGCAGTTGAATCTTTTGGACATTTGGGATTACTGTAATATATTTTATGTTTATCATTTCGCTTATTTTTGGATTATTGTATCTAATGTCCAACTATAGGATGAGACCGAATCGCGAAAAATTTACCCGTATTTTTATATAACAGTAAATTCCAGAAATTTTTATTTCATAAATAAAAGTCGTCCAAATCTCCTTGATCTATTTCCGCGATAACTCTAGTTAATTAAAGGCCCCAAAGGCCGGGTGACACAGATTATGTGTTTATAATTTACTTTATTCAGTTTTTCGGTTAGTCTGGAATAGAAAAATTGAAGCTCACCCCTATTTCTAAAAAATAGTACATGTAACATGATTTTTGGGCCATAACGAACGTGTTTTGGGTCAGAGCCATATTATATGTTGAATAATATACGAACGTGTTATAAAACTGATGAGAATAAGAGAAGAGATTATAGAGAGAGAAATTCTCATTTAACTATATAATGAATAGTTACAGAAGACCTCTATTTATAGAAGGAAAATGGGACTATAGTGTAATTTCCACATCATCAAGGTCATTTAGTGTAGTTTTCCCCAAGAACTAAAACTATTCAGTCACGGATTTCCTTCCCGTGATGATTGTATAATTGTGTGCGGGTCCTACCAAATAGTAAATCACTATGCATGGTACTATGCGTGGGTCCCATATCATCTTGTAATATTTGGAGACCGTGAGTTAATGGACATCCACATAATAAGTATATTCACAACACTCCCCCTTGGATGTCCATTTATGAATGTGCCTCGTTAAAAACTTTAACTAGGAAAAACCCAGTGGGATAAAAACCTAGCCAAAGAAAAAAGTACATCATTCATTGATACACTATTCAGTGCTGCCTCATTAAAAATCTTTCTAGGAAAACCCAGTGGGACAAAACCTAGATAAGGGAAAAAGAGTACAATGTGTATCGTCTCCCCCTCTTGATTACATCAGACTTGCTCTCCTTGATGACCACATTGCTTCAATATCATTCTGAGCATATCATCCTTTCTATCATCAAGTATTCTGTTATTCGTTGTGGAATAATAGAAACGCCCAATCTGATTGTTCATTGTATACCTGCAAGATCTAAATCTTCCAAGTAAAATCATAATAATCTTTTCATAAATATACATGTGCATATAGAACTTTAATAAATGTTTATTCAAATAATGATGCTATATGCACTATATGAATTTATTTAATTGATTATTCTTGAGAATTTGATGTTCCTAGCATCTTAAGTCCTTCTGGGACATATGTGTTTTTGGCGCCTTCGTCCTTCAAGGACATGTGCTTTTGGCACACATTAATATATTATGGCTCATGATCCTCATTATCATTCATTACATCATATGCTATCATATCAACATAAATGTCGTCAACGTTGACTTTATTTTTCCGGTCCTATCGGATTTCATTCATATTTTGTTAAGATCTCATTATATTCACATATATTAGGTACCTAGGTCTCTTTTTGGACCACAACACACTCTTCTGGAGCTTTTCTTAATTATCCTCGACTTGATCATCTCTATATTTTTATAGCTCCTTTTTCTCATTCGAGGATTTTTATCTTTAAAATCAATGGACTAGCAACGCTTCAAGCGTGCTTTATAACAATTTATATAGGAGCATTTGCAGTTGGGACATGTGACTTTGTCACTTTCTTTAGGTCAGTAAATGCTTCTGGCATTCGATTAACTAAACTCTGCAACTGAATTATCATTTTGAACTCTTAGTGCACATTTCTTTGTGCGAGGATCAATATGAGCCAATGATAATTCATTCCACTTTATCTCTTTTACCCAATCTGCTTATTTTTCTCCCCCTCATCTAATCATGCAGTATATATCCATCTATGTGCATAGTAGAGAATTAATAATCATTGCACATTCAAAACTTTTAAGATGGAATTAATCTAACTCCTGACCAAAAGTCAATTTTATGGGGAGAATTCTGTTGGCTTATATAATTGCTGCAAATATATATATAAACAATGTTCTCATAATCATTGATTTACTCATATATGATTTATGGATCATTCAATATGGAAATTGCGTGCATAATATATTGCAAACTTCTGGTTGCAAACATCACTGCAAACTTTGCAGATTTATAATCTCATATGTAAACTTTCAATTTGATATATTTCCAGAGATCAATTTCCAATCATAACCAATAAAAATTTCATAATCATTTCTTTTTTAGAACATGCAGCTATATGACTCGGATGATCAAACAAGTCTTGCCAACATTCCATATGGTTTATCATCAAATCTAATATCCATTATGGGGGGAATCAACACACAAACATTCACAAATTATCAAACAAACTTTCATAGATAATTAACACAAACACTCACACTTGATATATATATCAATCTCCCCCTCAAGTGAGTCCATTAAAATCAAAACATGTAACTTCCATACAATATTCCATGATAATAGTATATATGATATCTATTTCTACAGATATCATTAAAATTCGACAGATTTCTTTATGTAATATCAATGCATAATTTTGTTCCTTCTGGTAACAAAATGTTCATTTTCTAGAATAGATAATCAAAATATATATCATTATAAAATACAAAATCATTAGATATGTATCACTACAGATTCATGAGCACAACACTGTGGAATCACAGATACATTACTGTGGAATCACAGGCGCAACATGCATCACTGTGGAATTGTCGTATGCATATATAGTCAAAAAGTGTCTAAGCTCGTGCTTGACAGGGAGCAGATCTGCAAAGATTCAACAGAACCGCGCATATCTGCAGAGATTCAATAGTATTGAATTCGGCTATAAATAGAAGAAAGCAAATGAACATGCCTCACAAACACTCAAGCATCTGAAAATATCAACTACTAGATACTCACACATATTTTTCTAAATTCTATTGCCATGGCAGGACCAAGCAATTTTATCCCGGTTTCTGATACATCCGACACAACATTACTTGATGCTTTGTTGTATGATGATCAGACAAACATGTCATTTACTTCTTTACTATCTCCAAATCCTTTTGAAATGTTTATTCCTCCTTTTGAGATGTTTATCCCTCCTTCTGCTTCAAATGTTCCTACTTCTCCCCCAAGAACAAATGTTCTTCCTCAATCTACAAGGATTGAAGGTACAACTGAAGCAGGTTCATCAAGGAGGCCTGTTAAAAGGTGTAGAATATGGCAGAACTGATGAAGTCTACCATTCCAGTTCAGCCAATAGTGACGACAACCAGCCAGCCAGTAATGACCAGCCAGCAAACAATGTCTAGCCAGCCAGCAACAACCAGCCAACCAACAACAAGCCAGCCAGCTACAACCAGTCAGCAAATAACGACTAGCCAGCTAGCAACAACTAGCCAGCCAACAACTACAAGCCAGTTAGCAACACTAGCTTATTGTAATGTAGTTGCTGTCATGTTTTACGGGAAATTATACATACCAACGGACTTCAATATCATAAACTTGAAGTTCACGAGAGTAAGATAAGTATGATTTCCCATGTTGTTTTATTGGAAAATGTACAGGATAAATCTAATAATACTGACAGACTTCCAATGTTTGATTTTACTACTAAAAATTTTGGAGAAATCAAACATTTTCTGACACAGTATTGTATAGATTTACAAGCATCAGGATATAACTTGATGCGTGATCCTGTATTGGACTATCATGAGGTCCTTTGTGTTGGTTCAGAATGGGCTAAAAACCCAAATGAATTCCGCGGAAGTTCATTTCAAACTAATTCTGAAAAACAATCAAATAAAGGAAAACATCCCGCGGTAAGTATACCTTATGATAGTTCATTTGTCAAACAAAGTGAACAATATAGAATAACTATGAGCAACGAGAAAGAATAAAGAAGACAACGCTCCATGATTTAGGTAATTATTTTCATTTAACCCTCGAGGAAGCGAGTAAACATTTAAATATGAGTACTCACACAATACAAAGGATTTATCAAAGAGGAGGGTTAACTGAATGGCCATATAAAAAGCTTCAAAAACGTATGAGGCGAATTGCTCAGTTGAAAAATATGTTGCCTCATCTAGATCTCAACTTAAGAGTAGAAAAAGAAGATGAAATAGAATCTCTTAAAGGAGAGATAGTGGAGCTTTGTAATGGAATTGAACCACTTGCTATTAAACTTTGTTGAAATAATATTGTCTTATGTTTTATTTTGTTTATGAATATTCCTCTCTCGTATTCACAAAAATTGTTATAATTATCTAAACACAAAATAATAGTAAAATAACCGTAATCACAATTTATTTATTGCTTCATTCACTTCTGGGAATGAAGTTGGATAAAATTCATGATCCATAATTCACAGATTTGTTTGATCATGGCAAGAAATTAATCCACAATATTTCTTGACTTAACCACAATTTTGCTACTGCAAGAGCAAATTGGATATATTTATTTACAATCAACCATGATCATACAATCCCTTGTCTCATAATTTAAGGGAGTATTAAATGCCAAATATACAATATTGAGGCCTTTATACAATTGATGGCATACAAAATTTATGGATCAAGCCTTATTTCATAATGTCTCTTGGATTCAGGCTAACTTGCCTCTTGGCTTCAAGCTAACTTGCCTCTTAGCTTTAAGCTAATTTATCTCATGGTCTGAAGCCAGTTTATGCCTCCTCATAGTCTCAGGCCAATTTATGCCTCATATCTCTCAGGCCAATTTATGCCTTATATCTCTCAGGCCAATTTATGCCTCGTATTACCATAACATTTTGATCTCATGGCCTTTAACAATTTTTCATCAGGATAAATATAAAATATAAGAATAATAAAATAAATATATGGAACCCACTAATATACATGTATTAGTGTCATTGCCATAAATAATAAAAATGGGAAGGGGATATATAATGCAGTAAATAAATAAATGAAAATAAAAGGGAAGGGGATTTAAAGTAGTAAATAATAAATGGGAAGGGGATATATAAGGCAGTAAATAAATAAATGAAAAAAAAGGGAAGGAGATTTAAAGCAGTAAATAATAAATAAATGGAGTCCACTATACTAGTGTCACCACCATGAAAAATAAATAAAGCAGGAAATAAATTATAAATAAATGGAGTCCAATGTACTAGTGTCACCACCATGAGAAATAAATAAAGCAGTAAAGAATCTCAATAAAAATAAATAAATGGAGCCCACTAAGTGTCGCTACCATAAAAGATAAATAAATGTAAAACAAAATAAATGGAGTCCACTATACTAGTGTTGCTACCATAAAAAATAAATAAAGCAGTAAAGAATTAAATGTAAATTATAAATAAATGGAGTTCACTAATATATACTAGTGTACCACCTTGAAAAATAAATAAACGCTAAATAAATGAAGCCCACTAATAAATACTAGTGTGTCTCCATGAAAAATAAATAAATAAATGGTGCCCACTAAAATTAGTGTTGTTACCATAAAAGATAAATAAAAATAAATAACATAAAGGTAAATGCGTAAAAGTAAATGTTAGTAACATCAAAATTAAATGTTAGTAAAGTTAGTAACAATAATAAAATATCAAATAAAAACAATTAAAAAGAAAGATTAAATCTAAACTTCCAATCTGGAGTCAAATTAATAATAATAACATAAAGTAAATAAGTAAAAGATTAAAAAGGAAAAGTTAAATCTAGACTTCCAAGATGGAGTCAAATTAACAACATTAATAATAAAGATAAAGTTGAAAAATTAACTCACCTCTTTTTTTTTTTTTAAATAATCATTGAACGAATTAGCACAAGAAATATGATTCCATTTTAGTAGCCACCTGCACCCACTATGTTCATCTTTCTCACCTTGATTTTCGGATAGAAGCATATAGACACACATGCACTTATATATTCATCCACCCCTCAATTACTTCAGCCGCCATATGTCCCACTCCTTTTTCCTTTTTCTCCTCTCTCTCATGTCACTTTCTTTTCTTTTTTTTTTTCGCCACTCTCCCCCTCAATCATTAGTTCTCAAATTCTCCATTCTCTCTCTCACTGTCGGCAAGAATCATTTGTTTTTTTTTCTTTTTCTCTCTCATTCTCAATCGACTCCTCTCTTCTGTCTTCATATCTCAAGATCTCAGTGAGAACGACCACAAGGAAAATAGAAACAGAAGTAAGACAATGATAGTGAAGGAACACGATAGAAACAATTCGGAAGTAGCAAAGATGGACTGACGTTAGAGAAGGGAAAGCTATTAGTGTGGAGGTGGCTCTAACAATATTGGGAACAGAGGTGTAATTCTCATGGTGGTGAAGAAGCTATCAGCCCAAGGAGAAGAAGCTATCGTGCTGATAACGTGTTATAAAACTGATGAGAATAAGAGAAGAGATTATAGAGAGAGAAAGTAGAGAGAGAAATTCTCATTTAACTATATAATGAATAGTTACAGAAGACCTCTATTTATAGAAGGAAAATAAGATTATAGTGTAATTTCCACATCAGGGTCATTTAGTGTAGTTTTCCCCAATAACCAAAACTATTCAGTCACGGATTTCCTTCCTGTGATGATTGTATAATTGTGTGCGGGTCCCACCAAATAGTAAATCACTATGCATGGTACTATGCGTGGGTCCCATATCATCTTATAATATTTGGAGACCGTGAATTAATGGACATCCATATAATAAGTATATTCACAACAGAATAGTAATAAAGAATTATAAAAAATAAGTAAGAGTAACATGGGGAATAAAGGTAAAAGTATTTTCTTGACTCCGTCATTAACGCTAAACTCGCATGTTTCAAATGCAAAAGCTACCCTTCTGTTGCATTTTGATAATGGGCTTTCAGAATTCTTCTAACTGGGCTTTAAGAACGGTTTATGTGTAAAAATTAACCAAACAACTTTTGGGATTGTAACGAGGTCGAAAGGCTTCAAAGAAATCCCAGAAAGTTGGTGGGTTTTAAGGATGATTCAGATATTTGGAAATTCATTGTGCAACAAAAAGATATACTCAATCTGGGTTCAAGATGGTAATTCTTTGAGTTTCTTCAATGATAGCTGGCTGTTTGGTAATCAAACAATTAAGACTCTAATGTCTAAGGCCCCTAAGTAATGAAGAAGCTAGCAAAGTTGTGAACTGGGTGAAGTCTAGTACTTGATGGCACTTCCAACGGATGGGATCTCTCCTACCATGCAATGTTTTTTACAAGTTAGTGACCCAATTGCCTCCGATGCCTGATGCTGGACCATTTGTGTTGGCCTTAAATGCTACGAATGATGGTGTTTTTTCAGTAAAAAGTGCTTACTACTTACGGGAAAGCAAATCAAAAAATAATTACAGCCCTATTTATAAGGAAATCTGGAGATGGAGAGGAGCCGAGCGTATTCGTGTTTTTATATTCGTGTAAATGTAGATGTTATGCATGTGGAGGGACTGCCAATATGCACTACAAAAAATGCTATTATCAGGCATGAATAAATATCGGTTCAACTGGCAAGGGCATCAGAACGCACGAAAGAGGTCGAAGGATTGATTACTCCCTTTGTCATTAAAACTCAATATTATCTGTCATGCTGGTGATGTCTACGTGAAAAGATAAATTACCAATGAGGTAATTTGATGTTTTTTTAGTGATGCCAGGTCTTTGTGGGTCCGTCTTTATAGCCCAGGTATTTATCAATTTGAACTTTTTCAATTCAAGGGTTTATTTTCTTTGAGGGGAGAAGAATGAGAGGAAATAGAGGGATTTTGACCCCACCCATTATTTGGCTGATCATCTTATTTAGGAGGGGAGGGGAAAATTTTTGAAATTGTTTCCTCTTTCCTCACAAAAGCCTCCTCCTAAATCGGACGGATTTTGAAGAATTATGAAAATTACTTGGGCTAAGATGCCCTTGTTCTTTTCCTATTATTCTGAAAATACGGACCCTTTCAACTGGAAAGGCATTCTTGATTTCTAGTCTCTCCCCATACTTTGGCTCTTCATCTTGGACAATAAGACCAACTCTTCGTCTTGCCTCCAAATCCGCCATCTTGAATTCATTCTGCTTGTCCCTTGTGCTGTGTCCCACCATTTATCATTGATGGAGAAGGCAGGCAGCGCCAAGGTCCTCTACCCTCCCCTGTGCTTCCCCTCCATGTGTTAGTAATCTGCCGACACTGGATCATATGCTGCCGCAACTGCGACAACTGTTGGTGGTGGTGATGGGGGGCTAACAAAAATGGTTTGGTCTCTTTTCAATGGAAGTTATGGTATCCCCCAAGACTTCGCTTGGTTCTTCAAGCACTCTCTGTACTTTCCCTTGATGTTAATGCTACAATAGTTCCCCTCAAGAGTATCAGATAGTTAAGGATAAGAAGCAATTTGAGAAAAATAATGGATTTTGAGTATGTAAAGAGAGATAACCAAGCAGGGACTTTGCATTCATATACTTTTTGCCCTTCACTGATAATCAAGTCATAAAGAATTGATTTGGTTTATGATTTTTTTAATGCCTTTTACTTTATAAAGCTCATCGGCAGCTTGGTAGTGTTTTGGCAAACCAAAGACTGCCCTTTTTTTCTTTGTATTGATATCATTGTTTCAAATAAAATATATGTTGTGTTATTGACTTGATTATTCGTATTTTTTTAATCTAAGTGAGATTGTTTGTTCAAATTAGTAGAGTTTTGAGATGAAAGCTTGTTGCGAAAGTGGTAGGAGGAGGTGGATGGTCAATGGGGAATAAGGTTTGGAGCTCTAGAATCTAGAATCTAGATTGCTACCTGGATGTTAATATGATCTTATGCTATGTTAAATTCATACTTAGTGTAACATCCCAAAATTTGGAAATTTTGAATTAGAATAAGTAATTGGAATTAAGATTTATTTCCAATGAATTATTTTTTTAGAAGAAGAAATAATTCCAAATAAGGAAGATTATGATGGAAAATTTGGCCTTAATTATCAAAAAGGTAATATTTGGAATTGAAAGACATATTTTCCCAAAATTGAGGATAATTAGTTAGGAAATAAGTTTTGGCCTAAATACTTTTGGAGATGATATTTCATGGCCAAAATAAATTAATGAAAGAAAGATCCTTAAATAGAAATAAGGATTTATTTTCATCATTTAATTAATGTTGCAATTAGATTTGTGAAAAATAAAATTAAATAAAATAGAAGTAGTGGTCAAAACATTGTGTAATTATTAATAGTATTATAAATCATTTTTGGCAGCCATGATGCTCACGTTATTAGTGGAGTTGTTGGTGGAATTATTAGTGGAGGAGGAAATATATATTAAGTGTTTGTGTGTAACGCGTGGGCGTGGTTAATGGTTGCAGCGTGAAGGGAGGTATGCTAACATTAATCTTTTTTTTTTTTTTTTGATAAAGATGCTAACATTAATCTATTACACAACATGTTAATACTCCTCCATTATGTCCAGCCCAATGCATGACAAGGCCCATATAAATAAGACATAATCAGCCCATTACTCTTATTGCGGCAAAGTGCTCCTTGAAGCAATGGAAATGTGGCCCACGTGAAGAAGTATATATTAACCTCAAAGAATCATATACTATAAGCTCCCACCAAAATGTATAAACAGCGCACTAACAGGTCCAGTTTCTTCAGCCCATATTCAGTTACCTATTTAGCTAGCATTTCGTCCAAAACCAAAGAAGCAGATTACATTTATTGCAGCAGAAAAATCATAACCAAAACCCATAGCAGAAGATTATACTTATCAGAGGGCAGATCGCGTATTAGTGAAGAAAACACAGAAGGATCAGACGAAACCATATCCCTCGAGCCTCACCCACGTCTGACATCTTTAAAATTATGCAGCTTCTCGGACCATCGGTTCCTTGCTTGGACTGGACCCTTAGGTCCTTATATAAGTCTTGCACTCTCATTCAGCTTGGCATAAAACCAGAAAGAAAGAAACAGAAACGCGAAAGAGACATAGAGAACGAGAGAGTGAGAGACGAGGAAGAGAGAGAAGCACACAAGCTGAGATTTTCCTCTGCTTCATCGCGTTGGAAACAGAGGTGTAAGAGAGCGATTTCTGTGCGCATCGTGAAGCTTGAACGGTGAGGTTTCATTTCTATCTACTCTCGTTAAACAAACGTTGAATGTTAAGCCATGAGAAGTAAGCTTCTTCCTTGCTGAAAACTGAAGTTAAGACAAAGAAATAGAGACCGTGGCATCAGTGTTTCAGTATCTTACTTCGATAGTGTCTCTTTGTGTATCTAAGTATATATATATATATGTATCAGGGGTTACTGTTTTTGCTTAGGTCTGAAAGTTGAACGTTGCATGCCTCTTCGGTTCTATTTATACTCACGGCAATATATATAATAAGTCCCTGAACTGAACGAAAAGAAAAAAAAAGGGTCTTTAGTATGAGTTGATTTTTTGGAAAATAACCATGTAGAAAAGCATTTGCACCCTTAAATACATGGGTTGGATAATTACATGACTTTCCTCATCAATATCGATGACCCTTTTACCTTGGAAAGCTACAGACCACATTTTATTTGCTTGATCGGTAATATAAAAAACTTGTTTCGCCTGGTCTGCCATAATAAAATGTTCATCTCCAAAACTTGTACTATTGAGATCGACTAACGTAAATCCGAGCCGATCGATCTAAACACCACTGTTGACATTAACCCACTTGCATTTGAAAATGGAAAATCTAATGAAGACATAGTCCACCTTCCAAATCTCTTCAATAACCCCATAATATGGCATGACTGCCAATTTAGGTCGTCTGTCTTTCGAACTGGGGAAGTGTATGGATTCAGCCTATAACATTACACCACTATTTTGGACGGTGCTCCTCTCATCTAGGGACTTTGTGTAAAATGTGTAACCATTGATCACATAGGAATTCCAACCCAGGACATCAACTTCAGGACCACGTGCTAACCATTTCATTGTCTCAGAAACAGATTCCTCTCCGTCAACCTTTTGTTTGAACCAGTTTGCAAATGTTTTGTTATGCTCCCTAATCAACCTTTGTTCAGTCATTCGGGGATTTTCTTTCCTCACACCTTCTTTATGGGCAACTATGCTGGCCTGAACTTCATCAACATTATTCAAGATGTATAAGTGGACTTGTGACAATTCATCATGATTCACTCTATTAACTGAGGCCCCCCGTCTACCCCCTTTCAACATGCTAACATTTTGAAAGCCCGATATGTCTTGCTTTGGCCAAATAATTTTGACAAAATTCCATGGCCTCTTCAGATACATACTTCTGAACAATTGATGCTTCTGGACGGTATGCGTTCTTCACGTACCCTTTTAGGAATTTCATGGATCTTTTAATTGGGTACATCCACCGTAAATGGACAGGACCGGACAACTTGATCTCCCTCACTAGATGAACAATTAGATGAACCATGATGTCAAAAAATGAAGGAACAAAAAGCCTCTCAAGGTGGCACAAGATAAGATATCCTTCATTCTCCAATTCATCCAATTGTTCAATCTCAAACACTTTACTGCAAACAACATTGAAGAACAAACAAAGCCTAGTCAAAATGTGTTGAAGATCATACTCGACTATGCCTCGAATGGCTACTGGGAGGAGCTGTTGCATCAAGACATGACAATCATGAGACTTTTGGCCTACCAATTTCAAGTCCTTCATTGATACAAGCCTCTTAAAATTTGAAGAATACTCCGATGAAACTTTTGTGCCATGCAAATACTCACAAAAACTACGTTTCTCACCCTTAGACAAAGTATGAGAAGCTGGGGGACAATAAGTTCTGTTACCATATGGCCTTGGATGTAAGTTTTCGCGTATTCCCATTTCTTGCAAATCCAATCTTGCATTCACACCATCCTTTGTGCTACCTTGTATGTTGAGAAGCGTGCCAACAATACTATCACATACATTCTTCTCCACATGCATGACATCAATGCAGTGTCTCACATCAAGGTTGCGCCAATATGGAATATCGAAGAATACCGATCTCTTTTTCCATATATTTGTTTCCTTTCTACCCTTTGCAGTCTTACCGAAGACAACACTTATATTTTTCACCTTTGTATACACTTGCTCCCCAGTCAATGCCACCGAAGCATCTTCATACTCTTGGCCACCAAGAAAGACTTTCTTCAATCGACGATATAGGTGGCCCCGTCTAAAAAATCTTCTATGTCTAAGATAAACCGTCTTTCTTCCATGTTGAAGTTGATGGTAGCGTGTGCCTTCTTCACAAATCAGACATGCCTTATGGCCTTTTATACTATACCCTGACAAGTTCCCATATGCTGGGAAGTCGTTTATGGTACAAAATATCATGGCTCTCATTTTAAAGACCTTCTTCTTGAAAGAGTCAAAAACATCGACACCTTCTTCCCACAACACCTTCAAGTCTTCGATGAAGGGCTAAAGGTAAACATCAATGTCGTTTTCGGGTTGTTTTGGTCCCGAAATCAACATGGACAACATGATGTACTTTCGTTTCATGCATAACATAGGAGATAAGTTGTAAATAATCAGGAGTACAGGCCAGGAACTATGTATGCTGCTAAGGCTTCCATATGGATTCATGCCATCCGTGCTAAGGGCAAGCCTAAGATTCCTAGGTTCTTGGTCGAAGGTCGGAAATAATTGATCGATTTTCCTCCATTGAGATGAATCGGCAGGATGTTGAATCTTTCCATCAGAAATCCTCTCATCTGCATGCCACCTCAAATTTTTTGCATCATTTTCATTAGCGAACAAGCGCTTGAATCTTGGTATGATTGGAAGATACCACAACACTTTTGCAAGCCCCTTATTTGACTTGTACCTTAGGGTTTCACATATCAAACAATTCAGCTTCTCTTCTAACTCATTCCTATACAACACGCAATCATTCGGGCATGCGTGGATCTTTTTGTACTCCATCCCCAGTGGACAAAGTATTTTCTTAGCATCATAGTATCGGTGAGGCAACACATTATTATCCGAAAGCATGTCCTTAAAAGCCTCAAGCATTTCAGAAAAACTCTTGTCGCTCCACCCATGACGTGCCTTCAGGCTGACCAATTTCAATACAGCGTTCAACAGTTGGTATTTCTTACACCCAGGGTATAGTGGGGTCTCTGCATCACTGCACATATTACCATATGCATGTGATTGATGAAAAGCCTTTTCTCCTACATCACGAATAATATCCTCTATGCGATCATCCATATCAGCGTCATTATCATCAGATGTCACTTCTCCGTGTTGAGACCCACTTGGTTTTTTTCACCATGCCATACCCATATTGTATAGGTCTTACAAAATCCTTGACAAACTAAATGTGTGTGTATAACTTCAGGACTTAGTCGCCTCTCATTAAAACATCGTACACAAGGGCAATAAAACTTCCCACTATCATCATGGGCGTTTTGTTTAGCAAATTCTATAAATTCCCTAACCCCATTCTGATATTCAACACTTGTCCGTAAAGCATTTATCCAACTGCGATCCATAGTACAATTCCTACAGACAGAAAGATTTAACATATAACATAATCCGTAAAAACAGAAACTTGCATATAAAATAAGCCAACTACAAATGCGTATATAAGCTAAATGTAGGTTCTGTCTTATGGTCATAAATGTATGACAGTGAATCAAGAAGCAAAATAAATGCATGACGAGGAAATTAAACGCATCGCAAGTAGGTCTCGTGCACTCACCAGTAGCATCTAGGTCAAATGCGTTTGCTGAGTCTCTCTTCTCCTGCCACAAATGTTAATGTTGCAGACAATAAGAGTAACCAGAAAACACTTGTTGATCAGTTGGGTAGGTCCCAAAAGAACATTTCATCAATTTTGGTCAACCCATGGAAAACCCAGAACGATAAGTAGGAAAAGCATACAGTTATATAGCCGATACAACTCGTACAGCTTGGCCTTTAGACGTTGAGCTAAGGAACCACAAAGTTGTTGTCGATAGTGGAATGCGAAGCAGCGATGAAGCAACACACAAACACTGGAGACAGAACCAAAGTAATCACTTTCGGCTAGACGAGAGAAGTTCATAAAGGGAAATTTAATTTTTTCACGCGAGTGGCGCGAGAGAGACATTTATTATTTGGGATATTATTAAGACCGGTCAATGCAAAGGAATACGGTCCTAAAGATGTATTTAAATTATATTGAATTCTTTAAGATCGAAGTTTTATAAAACTGCAGTCCTAAAACTAATTTCATTTGAATTTATATTGAAAATTTTAAGACCGGAGTTTTATAATACTGCGGTCTTCAAATTCATTTAATTTTGAACCGGATGTTTAATAAAACTGTGGTCTTAAAAGTCAAACACTTTTTAATGTTAAAAAGAAAAATTGTTGCAACAATTGAATGAAAATAAAGAAAACTGGAGAATGGAGAATAAAATATAATCTTCGTTCTTATTAATTTTTAGATCACTATGACAACATGCAACTAAAAATAAGAACAACAAACTGAAAATTAACAAAAAAAAGATTATAATGTGACTAAAAATCCTAGTCCTTGGTATCATTTAATGTCTTGGAGAAGAAGGCTTCAGTAGCAGCAATTTCGCGCAGGATATTAGCACATTCCTGTAATATGCGCCTCAGTCTCACATCATAATCATCAACCAAGGGAGCGTTGGGACCAGGAGGTTGGGGAGGGGGAGCAGGAACCTCTTCGTGGTCTGAAGGCTGGAGGGTGCCATCAACCTCTTCATCATCCGAAATAACAATGGGTCCAACGACCCGTGACTCCTCCTCGGAATAGAACGACGCACTAGAAGAGAACCCACGAGAGATCTGGCGTGGATACGAGCTTCAGGAGTACTCCTGCGAGGGGTTGTCTGCTTGTATCTAACCATTGTTTGAGCAGTTGGGGAATGATGGGCAGAGAGCTACGTAGTGTGAAGTTATGAGGTAATGAGGACTTAAGTTAAGAAGGACAGAGAGGAAGCGTGTGGAGGACAATAAAGGCAGGACTTAAGTTACGAGGTAATGGTCATAAAAGTCTATTATTTATTTATTTCATTAAAATACCTTTAAGATCGATCATTTATCTTATAACCGATCCTAAAAGTCTATTAATATTTTTCCATTCAATTACCTTTAAGACCGATCATTTATATTATAACCGGTCCTAAAAGTCTATTAGTTTTTTTAAAAAAAATAATAAATTTTTAAAAGTTCATTCTTCTCAAGTGAGAGACGTACACCAGAGACACTATGTTCAAATGAATGATTCAGAGTCTCTTTGGCTTCTAGATAAACTTCCCAACTAGGCGTCTCCTCGTATTCTGATGAACTATGCGTCTCCTCGGTAACGGTTCCCGCGTTTCAAATTCTTCAAGATGGCTTCTCTATGGTTTCAAATACTTTATGTTCTTCACATTCTTCTCAATCACTCCTATAACCTCCATAATGGCCACTCCACCACCACCAGGAATACACAGCAATGGTCCTCCCGTTGCACCACCACCACCGCCACCCAATAATCCTCCTCCTCAACAGCCACCTCCATACCCTCCGCACCCTCCGCCACTGCCTCCAAACCCTTCCGCCCGACAGATGATGCGACACCTCCTGGCCCGTGTCGATCATATAGACCAACGCATGGGCCAAATGTTTCAGGTCTACCACGTCGTCAACAACAAGCTGAACATGTTACTCAACGCCAATGACGTCGAGTACAATCTCTCTGACGACGACATCTCCGACCTCTCCTCTGATCCCTCCCTCCCCTCCGACAACGACCGGGGGGGATTAAATATTTTTATGTTTTTTTTGTTTGTACTCATCCTGCCCCACAGCGGGCAAGAAAAAAATGATAAATAATTTTTTTTTCCATTTCGATTGTATGATTATAGTATACTTTCGTTGTCTTGATTTTGTTTCAGACACAAAGGTAACAAACAAAACCATAACTGAAAAGTGATGAAAGATAAAAGTTCACATAATACAGTTAGCAACATACAAAACGTACAAAATGAAAAGAAAGACAACTTTTACCTTTCAAGAATAAAAACGAACATAGTTGTTTCAGACAAAAAGGAAACAAACAAAATCATAACTGAAATGTGATTAAGGATAAAAGTTCACAGAATAAAGTTAACAACATACAAAACAAAGCGAAAAAAAAAGACAACTTTTACCTTTAAAGAATAAAAACAAACACAGTGACAACTCTTCTCAAGCCTAAACCACCGTTGCCGTCAGTTTTACCAAACCCAGAGCTGAAAATTTCCATTATCTTACTTCTTTTCCGACAATGCTCTTCAGCTTCTGGAGAGGTAAAACTGACGACGACGAGGGTCCTGAGCTTAAGCTGAACGCTAGAAACCCGAAGTGTTCTTGAACCCTAATTATTTGTCTTATAAAGTGAGTCATCCTTTCTATTTATAGGAAGATTATTAAGATCCGATATTTAACAAATAGATAATCCTAAATATCTAGCCATATTTAGTTTAGAAATATCGAAGACTTTTAGGACCAAACGTTATATAAATGTGCGGTCATAATAACAAAAATATTTAGGAGCATCTTTTCAATAAATATGCGGTCTTAAAAGTTACTTTTAAGACCGGATATGTATCAAACATATGGTCCTAAATTAAAGGCATAGTTTTTTTTAAAAAAAATAAAGACCTTTAGGACCATCTATTTAATAAATATGCGTTCCTAAAAGTGTCGTCACCTTTCTTAGACTTTTAAGACCGGATATGTACTAAAAATACGGTCCTAAAATCAAGGATTAATTTTTTTAAAAAAACAAAGACCTTTAGGACCATCTCTTTAATAAATATACGGTCCTAAAAGTCGCAAATACTTTTCAGAATCTCTTACTGCTACTTACAAGTCTCCAAAACTCAAAACTCAAGCAATATCCACCATCCAATATATGTTCAGAAAGCCAAAATTACACAGGCTAAGAAAATTGTTCAGAAGAATAAAATATTTATTATATAAAGAATGCTCCAAATTGTAAAATTGTTCATTTACAGAATGAATTTACAAATTAATTAATGTAGTACTGTAATTACAATTGTTGCTCTACAAGCATATATTTACAAATGAATTATTACTGTGATTGTTGTATTTACTCTATGATGTCAATTGCATGTTGACAAAACACTCTGCGTATGTGGTCCACCTCATCAACAGAAAAGGAAGTCTCAGAGGCAAATCTCTATATAACATCAAAGAAAGAAACTGAATTAATTGGCGTGCATATTTCATATGTAACATTAATTAAGACAGAAACTTAATTCAGCCCTAATATGTAACATCAAACACATTTATCTTTGCAATGAGTTTATTATTTGGTTAAGTGATAATATCATACATGTGTTTCATTATTTACAGGCCACATAAGTTGGATCTAATTGGTTGCCGACGGGTCTAAAAAGAACAAGAAATATATATAAGATCGAGCATGCATATATATATAGCTTATTGACCAATTTCACAAGGCAGTATGCCAGTAGTGTTCAAATATGTACTAACCTTTGGTGTGAGCCATTTAGGATTTTTGAGATCACTCCCTCGCTTTTTTCTGACCTGGTTTAGGAAGGTCTTCATGGCACTATCATCAAAATCACAAATTTATCAATAATGTTCGTTGGAAATTCACATCAGAGATTTCTTACAAGAGAATCAAAATGACATGCTTACCTGTTGATGATCTGCTTCAACAGAACCCCTGGTTGGCCGCGAGTGGAGCATAAGAATAACACCATATTCGAGTCCATGATCAAGACAAGCAACTGCCAGTGGGCGCTGAAAATTCACAGCAGTAAAGTACTCAGTGATATATTATGCAAAATTAATTGAATTGCAACAAGAGATCGATTGTGATATATACCTATGGTAATATGGAAACAAATATACCTTCATTCTCACTTCACACAACCTATTTGATATGTACTCCTGTCTTTGTTCCACGGTGGCTTCGCTTGCATATGCTGGGCATAAGAATCCAAAATCATTGATTCTGCCCTGTTGCTCCAAATCTTGATGCATGAACCTACAATAAAGACATCGATCATGGAATTATTATACATGTTCCTAAACCCTAAACGGTGCATTTAAATTATGTACTCATAAAATAAGATACTTACCTACACCACATTTGAATAACTACTGATGTAAGCTTCTATCCAAGAAGCAGCAGGGACTTTATATCAGCGGTGTCAAAGAAAACCGGTTGAGGGTCATGAGGAACCCCTACACTTCCTGTATATCCCACGCTTGACATGCAAATTCTCCTTTGGATAGCATTTGGGATATTTTATTCATGGCCCCTAACTTAGGAGTAGGGGATGCGTCTTTAGGAGGGGTTGCAGCTTTATTAGGAGGGGATGGAGATGGAAGAGGGGATGCAGCTTTATCATGAGGGGATGGAGATTGAGGAAGGGACTGAACTTGAGGAGGGGATGCGACTTTATTATGAGGGGATGGAGATTGAGGATAGAATTGAACTGGAGGAGGGGATGAAGCATCAGGAGGAGTATAGATATCTACAAGCTTCACCGGCCAAGAGATGAAGGTTCCCTTGACATCACTCACACGCTTCAGCTATCGGTTGGGAGAGGGAGAGGTGCATCAATGATCACCTCTTTAGCTGACACTCTGATTTCACCATCAGCCATTTGTTTGTGGTGTACAATTGATCCCAAGTTGTGGACAGTCCCTTTAGCAACTAATTGTCTAGTTGGTTCTGCCACGTATAGGTCACAATGTTGCTCTGACTGTCCAACAATGCAACTTCCTCTAGTGCTGTGCTGCACAGGTGCAGGTGTATGTGTGAGGGGAACACTGGTCTCTGGCAGAGAGCTAATAAGCCTCTTCATCTCCATCATTTCCTCCTTCATTAGCCTCATCTGGGCATCAAACATTTCTTTCAGTGCATGTTCTTTGGCCTCTACCTCCTCATTTAATTGTCTAACCATTTGGTCCATCTCCTCTCAGGTAACCATACTTTGCCTAAGTCATTTCGTTTTACCAAAGTATTCTTTTATGCCTACCTGTCCTCCGATCCCCCTTACCTTCCCTGGGTGATCCGGTTTTCCGGTCGCAACGGTCAGAACATCATTCCTCTCGCCCGACACAAAAGATCCCTCTGCTTCTTTCTTTTTTAGATCTTCCTCTAAGATACAGATAACGAGAAGCTTAGTAATGAAACATGTTTAGTAACTAAAAAATAACAATAAACGATACTTACAATTCTCTCAGCAACGAGACGAGTTTGTTCACTCATGTAGGCGCCTTTTTTTGGTCGTCGAATATACAGCCACAAATCCTTGCGACGTATCAGGGATGCCTGCTGATCAACTACAGCAGAAGGATTGGATTCAGCTTCTTCTTCTAATCTCTTCTGCTTGGCTTCCATCATTTCTTCTTCGGCCTTTGCATATCCCCCACGAGAAGCCCTATACAGGCAATCATTCCTTCTGTCTATCTCCTGTGCTTGTGCCCTTCTTCTCTGTGAATCAGAATTGACAACAACTATTAATTATGAATTCAAGCCATCTCACTAAAAGAAATTATAGAACTTCTGCTTCATATGAACCTCAAATACTAGTCAAATTCACTTCATCAAGTTTATCAACGTTTAATTTAAGGAAGATGTAGAATTGTATAGAACTAAGATACTAAGTTACTAATAGCTAGCAATGTCTAACTACTACCTACTATAACAGAACTAGCTAAGAATATAATAACGGTTAACATATAAGACATGCATATTCACACATTAAACCATCATACTCAAATTCACTTCTGACTTACTTGAATATATACTTCTACTCACACATTAAACCATCTAACTAACAGGATTAGACAAACACAATAACATTCACATATCCGCACAGGTTAATAAGCAAATAGAAAGGGCAAACAAAGCTAAATATGAACTCACCAAAGCATCAGAAGTGGACCGAAGCTGAACAAATTGATCCCAAATTTGTTGATCAATGAATGTGTACTTCTCCCACGGATTATGATCAAGTCGAACCTCGGCAAAAATATACTTGTTGGCGAGAAAGGTCTTAAATTTCCTCCACCTATCGGCACAATAAGACAAGGTCTTGGCTTTCAACTTGTCAGAGTCAAGGACAGTGTATGAAAGCCGGATAGTGTCCCAGATAGGATCCTTCACTGTGCGTTGTTCAACATTTTTCCACTCATCTATCAAAATGTTGACCTTGCTGTGTGCCATATAGCCAACATAACTATTATATTTGTGTTTATTCGGACCGACAAGTTGCAACCTCTCATTAAATTGAATCTCGATCCTTGACCCAGCGTTCCGTTTTACGAACATGATGCTCATTCATGTGCCACTTCTACCACGGTGTGCAGGGCGGTCACGAGGCTTATTTTGAGAAGAAGAGGGTTGGTTCTCGCTCACACCGGTAACATCAGTAACTGGCGTTGACTGAACAGGGTGAGAATGGTTTTCTTCGTTTATTTTCGATAAAGTAAGAGAGTGGTGGTGCGAAGGAGTAACGCCTGAGAAAGTGAGAGAGAGTAACAAAGGAAGGTGGTGGTTGGCGAGGAATAGACGTAATGCAACAGGAAATGGGGTTTCGCAAAGAGAACAGGGGTTTCAGAGTTCAGACAGTAAGACCTAAGTCGCAAGTAAGGTTTCGTGCAAAGAAGTATATGTTTCCATTTTTAAGACTTGCCTTTATTAATGAAAAAGTTACACCTGCTCTTAAAAGTATTAACTTTAAGGCCGATCATTTATATATATCCGCTCTTAAAAGTTTTATACGATTATATTTAAATATTTCATTATTGTTCTTGACCATAGAAAGTATATGTCGTTGATGTACGAGTTTTCTCTATAATGTAATCCATATTTTATTTTTTTTCTTAACATTTTTAAGAGCGGTTGGTTATTTTAAGCGGCCTGAATATTATATTTAAGAATTTATATAATAGAAGAAGTTCTTTATATTTACAAAATTGCCACTGTCATATCTTTAAGACCGGCCGTTATTAATGAAAAAGTTACGCCCGCTCTTAAATGTATGAACTTTAAGACCGATCGTTTATATATGTATGCTCTTAAAAGTTTTATACGATTTAATTATCTGGTTATTGTTCTTGACTGTAGAAAGTATAAGTCGATGATGTACGAGTTTTCTATATAATGTAATCCATATTTTAATTTTTTTTAACATTTTTCAGAGCAGTTGTTTATTTTAAGCGGCCTGAATATTATATTTAAGAATTTATAACGTTAGAAGAAGTTCTTTATATTTACAAAATTGCCACCAATCATATCTTTAAGACCGGTGCCTAGAAACTCCGTTGTAAATGAGGCGGTCTTAAAAGTTGATGCAGGTGAAGAAGTTCTTTATATTTACAAAATTGTCACCGGTCATTTCTTTAAGAGCGGGGCATTGATAATCCGTTGTAAACAAGGCTGTATTAAAACAATTTTTTGCACTAGTGTGTGTGTGTGTGTGTGTGTGTGTGTGTGTGTGTGTGTGTGTGTGTGTGTGTGTGTGTGTGTGTGTGTGTGTGTATTAAAACAAAGAAAAAACTTGTTTTCAAAACTGTTTTTATTAAGTTGTTTATTTTAAAAAAATATAAAAGTTGTTTTTAAAAAACCTAAAAACTTGGAGCAATTTTTAAGTGTTCTTTTTTTTTCTATTTCTTTCTTTTTTTTGGAGACTGCCACCTATTCACAGCCTACTATTGATGCCACACCACTGTGCCAACTATTGCCACATCATCATTGGTGATGACCGCCGCCACATCACTTCAAAAACATATTTTCTTTTAAAACAACTATTTGAATCATTTTATAAAAAAAAAAACAGAACATAGAAACAAATAAGCCCCACCAATCGTGGTGCATGATTCATTAAAAGAAATTGGAAGCCCAACAAGAACATGTGCCATGAAAGATGTCTTATAAGGAGTTATTTTGAATGTTCAAGATAGGGAAAGGCTATATGCGGCCCATCATATATATACAATTATGAGTCCAAGAGCTATCACTTATCTATTTATTAATTAAAGATATATAAGTGAAAAAAAAGAAGCTTCCTATGGGCTGTGGAACATGAAGGGGCATGCAAGACATGGGTTTGGACCGGTTGCTATTGAGGCCATAATGAAAGTAGCATCCTCATGTGTCCCCTTTGTGTTAATTCTTTTCTGTTAGTATCAAAAAAAAAAATCTTTTCTGTTTCAATTGTTGAAGTTGTAATGGGTTAAATATGATTAAAGAAATCCCATACATAAGTATTTTTTTAAGGAGTGTTAGGTTTCATTAATTGAAGCACGACCTTAATTAAAAGACATCGAAGTCTAGCAGAACAAAAGAAATTGACTTTGGTACCTGGCATGAAGATGATCGTGATAATTCCCATACTTATCTAGTCAATATAATAACCATCAAATAAGTCCTTTAATCGACTACCGCCTCTTATTACTTGACACTAAGCATGAAGCGTTAAGTAAATCTAATTTTGTAGCAGTGATTGTTGAATGATATTAAAAATGGGGCTATAGCTTTATATTGCTAAATAATGACTCGCAACAACCCAATGTCCGTCATTCAATACTCTTTGATAATGCTACATTATATTCTTAGTTTTGATGAAGACAAAATAATTATTTGCCATATCAAAGAAGATCAAATTTTGGGGATGAGCCTTGACATAATGGTAAAGTTACTATCATATGATTTAGAGGTCACATGTTTTAATTTTGGAAACTAGGACCCACCTGGTGGGAGTCTAATAGCCTAGTACACTAGGCCACAAAGAAAAAATCAATAATTTTTTTCCTTGTCCAATTCATCCCTTGAGTTCTCATTTTGCCCCCACAATTTTCTTAGTTTCCTTCCCCTACATCTTAGCCTTGAACGATAACTGTTTAGGGCATTCTACCAATCCCCCCCCCCTCCGCTATTTTCTACTTACTTCTTGCCACAACTTCCTCTTCCTCCATGGTCGGGCCACTTCCTTCACCCTGAAGAGCTAATGAATTTGTGTGTGTAATTGAATTAACTTATCTTAAGTAATTTTACTCTGTGAAAGGTTAATAAATGAGAGGCGTTTTGTCACGCAAAATAGTTTATTTCAGGCTAAACCAGAGTTAGCCAAACCATTGGCACCAGCACTTGCACTGTTTCTTTGTTTAATATGCTTTTGTTTTTCATAGCTTATTGTTAAATATTTTTTCTTAAGAAGAAAAGAATCAATCTGTGCAAACTATTTTAACAGAAACTCTAGTTCTCTTGCACTGATTTCACTTGATTGGTTGTTGGATGTGCTACTATATTACACTACAAAAAAATTGACTTTTAGCGGCGACAAAAGTCGTTACTGAAAGTCAAAAAGTCACCGCTGAAAACGTTTTGGCAACGACAAAATGTCACCACCGAAAATGTTGTGGCCGATACTTTCGGCGACGACAATCTACTATTGCCACTGAAAGTAGACAATCAGTGGCGACTTATTGTCGCCGCCGAAAGTTCATCATAAGCTACCAACATGAATGTCGCGGCTAAAAGTTGTGTTTTAATGGCAACAATTGTTGCCACGGAAAAGACTTTCAGTGGTGACAAACTACTTTCAGTGGCGACATTTTGTCACCATGGATGCCACTTTCGGTGGCGACGGTTTTGTCGCCACCGAAGAGTGTATTGGTGGCGACTATTTGTCGCCACTGAAAGTCTCTTCAGTGGCAACATTTTGTCGCCACGGATACCACTTTCGGTGGCAACAGTTTTGTCGCCTTCGAAGAGTGTATCGGTGGCGACTATTTGTCGCCACTGAAAGGTATTTTAGTGGCAATATTTCATTGCCACAAATGCCACTTTCGATGGCGACATTTTTGTTGCCTCCGAAGAGTTTATTAGCAGCGACTATTTGTCGCTGCTGATACTGTCGCTGCCAATTTTGTTTTTTTGTTTTTTTGAAATTTTTTGAAATATAAATTGTTAAAATTAAGAATTGTACTGCTATTAAAACCTGTACCATATTGATTATGGTCATAAGAAATTTAAAACCAGCAATATATTAAGTAACAATGATATTAACATAAATGTTCAAAATTAACATCAAATATTTAAATTTTGTCTATCCATTTGAAGAAACATCAAACACAAAACTATGAAGACTGATCGGCTTGTGGGACACTAGGAGTAGATGAAGTAGGAGCTACTATTTGCCCTTGTTGCATTAAGATAGCTAGAATTCTCTCCTCCATTTGTTTCATCTTCTGATCAAATTGCGCACGTTCTTCTACGCGCTCTGCTTCCACCCTAGCACATTCCTCTGCACGCTCTGCTTCCACCCTAGCACATTCCTCTGCGCGCTCTGCTTCTATGTTTGCACGCTCCTCTTGAAAGTTTTTATCAAATTCCTCAAGCAATTGGGTACGCACATTGTCCACGGCCGAACTATCAATAGAGTAAGAGCGATCTCTCTTCCTCAATGGCTCTACTCCATACACTTTTCCTCTAACATACCCAGATCTTTCACCAAGAATAGCTGTCAATATTTCATCAGAGGTCATTCGAGCATCAACCTTTACCTCTTCTTGTTGTTCGCGAAGTTCTTGCAACTTATCCTACAATTAAAGCATGAAACAAATGAGATAAAGAATTATTGAAGTTAGTGTAACATAAAAACACAATGCATACGTATATTTGCTCAGATTGTGGATCTGGCCACTCTAACTATCCATCTGCCTTCTTCCTAGTGTGTGTGATATGGTACCATTGGTCAGGGGGTGTAGGCTGTCCAGTAGTGGGGTCCCTCTACAAAGCATAATATACATATACGAGACATGGTACAATTTATAATGAAAAAGGATTCAAAACATGAGCTTAATAAAAGATGAGAAATTGAATAATATAATTTCATTAGGAAAAAACATTTGCAACTAGTTAAACATTTTTCTAAACACATGAATAATCACAATATTCTTCAACGATTGCCCTTCATTTTTGTTAATTGTATCCTTCATATATGAAGAAATGACAACGTACTTTTTAGATTAATGTACATGATGTAAAGCAACACTTTTAGATTTGATTGAGAGATTCATTCAAAGTAATAACTTCAAATATAAGAAACTAAATATAAAAGACCACCTAACTGGTCCTATTACAGTAAGCTTAGATGAAAAATTCAACCACAAACATATTTTTAAACATTAACTATAAATATCCGTATAGAGTTATATAGGATGAGAAAACAAAATTAACATTTTACTCTCAGTAGCATGAATTCCTAAGTTTGATATACCCCGCCTAAATTTTCAACAAAGAGATGATATATTACACATCTATAAAATTACAGTGTAATACCTTAATTTTTATAATACATATAAATTTGTATTTTGGTAAATAAATTAGCAAAATACAAGGGTGAATATGTGGTCTCAAAGAATTATAATCTATTGATTATATTCTTATCCAAATTTCACTTTGGAATTAATTAACCAAGGGTTAATTATGAGACATTATTTAGGGGCTATACTTTAGCTTAAAGACAAGAGGTAAATGACAACAAAATTAAAGGGATAATTAAGGAAATTAAATGCATAATGACTAAGGCAATTTATGCTAAAATTGCATAAGCCTATTAAAGGAAAAATGACTAATCAAATGTGAATTAACTTGTGTAATTATTTTAATTTGATTAAAGGCAATCAAAGGCATTAATTAAAGATTAATTGCAACATGATTCAGGAGATAATTAAATCATCAAAAAAAGGGGGGTTGGTATTTTGGAAAAAATGAAGAGATTAATTGATGAGGATAAAATTGCTAATAATTCTTAAATAACTTGGATTAATTAGCAAACCAATTAGCCTTAATCATATTACCAATAAAGAAGGGGATTAATCATATGATTAAGCTAATTAATTGTGCTTCAAAAGTCAACAATGGCAACTAGTACATGGTGGAGCTTTGTGAGCCAAGTGTTTTCAAGATATTTTCATCTAATTAAGCTTAAGCCTTTACTTAATTAAAGTAACCAATGATGGTTATGATTAAGAAAGCTTTAAGCACTTGATTAGGAAACTAATTAAGCCTTGCTAATCAACTTTGAAAAGTTAAGATGTGTAGCTAAGACCAATGGCCAAGATTAAGCTTGTGTGAAACACTAATGACCATAATTAACTAAGGAACCAATCATACTATGGAAATTAGATTCAGTGGCATATAAAACACTACATTAGGCATGCTAATTGAGATTAAACATTCAGCCCCCCAAAGTCAAGAGAGAGGACGTGTGCATATGGGGGAGAGAGAGAGATTATAATATAATATTTAAGAGCACGTGTTAAATTAAAATAAAAATCTTCAATAGTGTTTAGATTTTTCTAATCACCGTGGAGGATGAATATTAAAGCTAATAAAGTGAATTTGATCAAAAGGTTGAAAGGAAAGAAGAGATTTTGGATCACCTTGTGAAAATACCATTTTAACCTTGGGAATTTCCCTATAAATAGAGGGCTCTTCTCTTCAAATTATTCACACCAAAATCAGTTTAAAACATCTAATTTTAAGATTAGAGAGTGAGTAGAGTGAAGTTCTTGGAGCAAGAAGGAAGAAGGAGTTGAAGCTTATGTAAGTTCTCTAGTTCTTAAGCTTTAGCTTTTAGTTTATAGCTTAAATGTTGTTTTGGTCTTTAATCTTCCAATATATTTTTGTTATCATGTTTTTATAGTTTAAAATGGCTTTAATTCAAAAAATTGATGAAGATGGTGTTATAGAAAATTTTTTGGAAGATTATGATCAAAATAGCGAAACTCTGGCGAAATTTCATCGGTTAACGATTTCTGGGGTCAATAGCAAAAACGCCAGTATTTTTATGTTGAAAATGGGGTTCTAAAATTATGAGAAAATTCATGGTTAAAGTAGACATATAGGGCTTTTCAAATATACTCAGAGTGAGTTATTCTGAATTTTGTGCAGAAAGATAAAAATTCACAAAGAAAGGCTACGTTTTCTAGGTAAAAATCTAGGCAAAGGCTAAAAACGTAAAAACTGGGAATGATATGGTTGGACCGAGTTATAGAAGTTATTTTTCCTTAAAAATATACATGTTAAGGTAAATTTTGGATTTGGTTTCACCTCAAAATTATTTTTCTAGAATTAGTTATGATTTTCCAAAGTTACCGAAAAATCTGCCCAGAAAATACTGCACTGCGTTTTTAAACAAATGTAAGGGTAGAATTGTAAATAACAAATCCACCAAGGGTAGAGAGGTAATTAGAGGTGGAAATATCTCTTAGGATATTATTCTAAGTGATATGGTGATATGTTAGGATATCCGGGAAGTTCAGGGCCGGATTCAAAGTTCGGACGTTTGATGATTACTCGGTGAATGGTACGTTCACGTACTAGTAACTTTGACTCTGATGTGTCTTATATGATTATATATGATTGGTTAATTCATGTTGAGTGCGGGACAAGACCAAGTCTTGAGTCATGCACTGTGATTAAGACCCTGTCTTAAGTCACTATGTATACATTCAGATATATACAGGTTATAGTCTTGATAACACCATTGAGTTTTCCTAATGCTAAGGACACGATGGGCTGTCATGGCACTGGTTAGTGCAGACCGGGATAGACTTTACATGTGCTGTGTACTATGTACTGTTGTGTTGTGGTAACTTTACATCTGCTGTGTGCTATGTATTATTAATGTTGAATGTATTGAATAACTATCATATATATTGTTTATACTTTTCACATAAGGTTAACTGTTACCTGAGATTCAATGGGTATTGAATCTCAACCTTTACTAAAGGTTCAGGAAAGAGGCTTGGATTTGAGGAGCCGAGGAGCTGAGAAAGGGTGATGTAAATGGAGCCGGGAAGAGTCACCAGTCAAAGCAAAAGTCGAAAGAGCGTCCACAGAGTATTCATTCTGACATGATTTAACGAGGTTACCTCAAACAGTTTGGTGCCGAAGGCAGGGCTAGTCTATGTGGATCAGTCAATAAGTCGCTGTGAACTCGGTGAAACTTCCATCATAGACACCTACCTGGCCAAATTGTTTGATTAACTGAGTTAGGTTCATTGCTCCAAGTTTAGCTACGACTTGGTTGAATATTGTATAGTTACATATAAGAATTGTAATTATACAAAGCTCTGTATATTGTATCACATAAATCTTCCTTCAGGAAATTTTTAATATACCAACTTATGTCGAGGCATCAGCATATGTCTATGCATTTTATATCGGATACTTATTGTCCAAAAATTAGCGTATGCTTTCCATTCCTGCATTACTCTAAGCTGTAGCACCTCAAACTCTGTTGATTTTTCTAAAACTAAGTGTCAACCGACACGATTTTTTCAAGCATGGAATTTGGGGTGTTACATAAAGCATTTGCTTCCATTGAACAGGGTTGAATTTTTGCCTTTAAATCTACAAGGTAAATGGATGCATAATTTATACAGGGCAATAAATTAGTCTAATAATTATGTTGTGACAAATATATTGATGTTTGCGCTATTTGATTGTCATAGCATGTACGAGATCGCTTTGTTAAGAAACCAAAAACTTGAAAAGTGAATAAAACCAATTATATTGCAAACTTAGTTAAATGTTGTTCAGCTACAGGATCTCTATCATCATAAGAAAAGCATTCAAACTAACTAAAATGAAATATGAACATTAAACAAAAGGCATCAGAAGCAAGTTCACCCCAAGCATTCAACTACCACTTATATCTGAAGAAATCCAATGCACTTCTGATTCATGAAGCTTAATTGGCTTGGTAATCAATGAAAAGGTTACACACCCACAAGTTTGAACAAAACCTAGTGGACTTTATAGGGCCCCCATTGAACATGATTATCTGAAAGGGTCAAAATCTTGCGGCGCAGTACAATAAAAGCATCGAAAGAAAAAAGACTTGCATCTAATCAGGAACACATCTAATAGCACAAGAGAGATTGAACTCACTGTAGCAAAGCTAATCTCCTTAAATGGTAGACAACTAGAAGTATGCTTTGTTACTTGTTTTTCTCGGTTGCTCTTGTTTCTTTTACTTTTTTTCTACAAAAAAATTAGTAAAAAAGAATTAATGACTAAAATAAATATATGATTCATTTAAAATGATAGAAAGGTATCGTGAACACGTCAGTCTGGAAATATGCTAGTAATAACTCCCAATCTTCAGAACTAATATTTTGGGGAGGATTAGCCTGCCTCTCCTCATCAAAAGCATATTTGTTATAATGTTTATGCAAGTTGGTCTTCCAATTTCTAAATGTGTTTTTCAAGTTCATTGTTATAGTTTTTGTGAACTTTTCTTCTTTGGTTGCATCATAAGGTTCAAATTTGTCCTAAAATACATATAAACAAAAAAACAAAATTGTTATGAAAACATAAATAAACAAAGATATATATAAATATTGGGGAAGAGTGTATCTTTACTTTCAGAATCATCTCATCTATGTATTGTTCATATATATTCTTCCACTCGGTACCATGATGAAAAGAGATTGTGGTCCTAACGACATAACCACAATAATTAACAAGGTTTCTTGCTTCTGCACCTACAGTTCTTGTCAAGTAGTCTGAAAGTTTCACAGGTATTTTTTATCCATATTTGGTCCTCAGGTCCACTTTATAGTATTTCTACACTCCTCTGCCTTTTTTGATAGGATGAGAGGAGGCTATAATTCATGTGACAGAATTAAAACAATTAAAAGTGAGTGGTAGCCTAAAGACTCAAGCATCCATTAAAATTGATAATTGATCAATTAGGAGTTCAGAACTTGTAATTTCATATTCAAAAGAAAGAAGAACACAGAATTCTCCCATTAATAGGTATCTCAGCTGGAAAACGGGAAACAAATGTAAGATTCATCACAAAACTAATTCAATAGCTAATATACCAGGGTAAGCAGCCCTAAAACCAACTACATAAAGTAATTAGAAAAATAAATACAAGTAAAGGATCGTAGAATAGAAATGGGCATGTAAACAAATTGATTAAACAAGTGGGAGTTTTTTATTTGTTAAAATGTGCATATAATAATACGGTAATCGACTACAAAAGCAACTTCAAGTGATGTGTGATTAAAGCTCAAATTAAATTAGTGTGAGCATTAAAAATGTGTATATAATCCAAAAGGGATATTTGTTATTAATATTCTGCCTCCATTTGATGCTTCTGCATGTCTTGTTTTCCAGATTTACTTCATTTCTTGAGCTCAAACTTCAACATCCAATTTCTTTGTCTTCATTTTAAGAAAATACCAGTACTTCATAATCACTCTGCGCCTCTAAAGAATTATTGGAATAAAGGCTAATGATGTTCAAGGGTTTTTGTCATTAACCTTACTGTGAAATTTCCAAGAAAGAAGATCATCTACAACCAAGGATATACAAAATTGTTTGAACAATTGGACTCTAAATTGAACAAGGTTAAATTCAAATTGAGCTATCATCTGCACACGTGAATGGATTTTTCAGCTATCTTAAATCATGACTACTTTAAAATAGAAGCTTCTTCCTATGTGAAAATCAGTAAGACATCTTGAAAAAAATTATAAATTTAAGAAATTAATTAGATTAATACCTTGGGAATATAGATTCGGATATGAAAAGACCAAGCAATGGCTCCGCTGCGGGTTTAATAACCTGGAATATGTTCATTTCATTCTTTCTAGGATTTTTTTTTTGGGAAGATTTTTAATTATTATCGAGTTCTCAATAATTAGAGGTATATGTGACCCAAACTAAAATTGATGAGTCTGCTAGAGGACTTTTTGACCCAGGCAAGTCATGGAAGTACCAAGGAATAATACAGAAGAATTGAGTTTTAAAAAAATAATAATAAATTTTTTTCCCTGTGCGCGCCCAATTTTTTTCCCTGTGGTGCCCAGTTTCGTTTTTCATTCTGCACGGAGAGTATAAAAAAATAATAAGTTTATTAATTACTCATGACTGGTGCAGTTTATTGAAGTTTTCATATATTTTATAGATTAACAGTGTCTTGCGAACTGTTTGCAGGAAGAAGAGGCCAAATATGACTTGGACTATATTGTTTCAGGGACTTTTACGTGGCCTATTTGGGTAATAAATTTATTCTTCACTATTATTTCCAAAAAAAAAGTATTTTTTTTTTAATGCCATTTTAAAAAAAAAAAAAATCAAACAAGCCCTAATTCTCTCCCCTCCCTCTATTTTCCTCTTACGAAGCAAACTCTAAATAATGGATCATTAGAACCCCCAACACCTCACCTCGCGCGTTTCATAATAAATATTTACACTATGAATTTCAATTTTAAAAATGCGTTGCTATAATTTTTTAATAAAAAATCTTAATAACTTTTGTTGAAATTGATTTACTGTTGAAAGTTTTGAAATATTAAAAAAATCAATAATTCCCAACTCAACTCCTCATATTCATATCCATATTTCTCCCTTTCGGACAAAATATTTCCAAAATTAAACCCATTGAACCTAGTAACCAAGATATTTAAGGAAAACCACGTGTTTGGTATTAATGGAATTGTCGGGCAAAAAATATTGATGGAATTGAAATTAAGAAAAATTTGTTGAAAAAAATCTTTCATGCAAAATTATTGCCCAAAATATTTCCAAACTTAAACCCATTGAACCTAGTAACCAAATTATTTAACGAAAACCACGTGTTTTATCTCTGAGTGCTCTATATATGGGTGAAGCTCAAAATATGTTGCACATGGTGCAGAGTTGAAGAAGAATTATATATGCTGAAAATGAGTTGCAACTATTTGAAGACCTAGATTATTAAGTACTCATGAGCAATATATGTATTTATATATATTACAATGAAGGATTTTCAACAATTTTCTTAATGATCAAGAAAGTTGGGTATCCAATTTTTTTAAGACAATTTTAAATGTGGTCAGGAAGCTCTAGAACTGGAATACCAAGCTAGGTAGATAACATTAAATATCGCGCCCAATTAACAGATGCATAATCAATGAAAAAAAGTTAGTGTTTTAGTATAACATACCTTCTAAATTGTGCTCGTTTGAATTAGATTGAAATAGTCTAAATTTGATTAAAAATTAACAAATGATTTTCACTGAACCTACTTTGGTGTGAGTTTCTTCTTTTGCGTTGAAATTATGAACCCATGCGATCTTCTCATTATTGATTATTGTATATTAAACAACTATTACCTCTTTATATATGTTTCCCCTTTTCCTGTGCCTTAGAAAAGATTGAACATGATGGGGAAATTATCATCACTAACACTGTATAATATATTATCGAAGTTTTGAATTTTCCTTATTTTATTTTCCATTGTATTTAATTTACTTCCTCACATGCGATTTCTTCACTAAATAAAAAATAACTATAAAAATCTATTAGCTGATGAAATAATTTTTCAACTGAAGCAGTATATTCAACTTACATAAAGTTTATGGTAAATCAAGTAGAGTTGTTATGTAATTAGAAGGCTCATTTTTTCTGCCATCAATTAGAAGGCTCATCTAATCCATACTTCGAACATTATATGATAATTTATACATACTCTACTTAGAAGATTTATAGCCTTATTGAGAGTGTTTGAATATATCAGTGTGTGTTTTTAGTGATATGTTGGGGCTATTGAACTTAATTAAATTAAATTTTATTTATTCAGGAAAAAGACAAAAAAAGATATTTGAAATTGAAAAATATCAAATCAGATATGTTAAAATATGGAAAGAATAAAATTTAAAATTGTAAAATATCAAATTAGATATCAAATTTCGATATGAAAAGAGTGATAAATGCAAATGATTCTTTAGCTTTTATTATTAAATAGAGTCTGAGATTATTTCTCTCTCATTTGCATTTTATAAAACTATATCAATTTCCTCTCTACTAGTATTTCAATGAATATATGTGTTAGAAGTAGCCTTAAAAGCACTAGACAAAACTTTCTTCAATCAAAATCATGTTTATCTTTTCATCAAAATGTACAATCTCTTGTTATTATTAATGAAAATCAACTTTAAGCAACAACATTAATGTGACAATGCAATGTTAGTAATATCACTCTCTTCCTCTCACTCTCAAATGCACAACAATATCTCTCAAACTCTCTTTATCTCATGATGATACAAAGAATTAATTTATTTTTTCATAATAAATAATATCAATGAACATATTTATTGTATCAATATTATTAAAAAAAACTCAATATTTATTGTATCAATATTATTAAAAATAATTTATCTTCATCGCTGAAACATACTTTTGGCAGCGACATATGAGAGTCGCTGCTGAAAGTATTAACTTTCTATGGCGACAATTTTTGTCACCGCCGAAAGTCAATACTTTCAAAACTCACACTTTCAGCCGCTAGAAGTCACCATCGAAAAAATTATGTCATTCTTCACTCCCTCTAATACAAAAAATAATTTTAATATATTATGAAATCATGAAGTAGACTACTAAAAAAATAAGTAAACTTACATAAATTTAATTGTAGTATAATTATATTATCTTAAATGTTTAATTGTATTTTGTACTCCCTCTCACACACTTTATCTCTCACTCTCCCTCTCTTCCTATCTTACAAACTATCCCCACTCCATTGCTTGCACTCCCACCCTCACATAACATTGTGTCTTTAATTCTCCATCTCAAATTTATACTAGTAAAAACATAATTATAATCTCTCTCTCATATACACCATATGATCAATTAACTTACTTGTTGAATAAATATTACAAGACTTTTTTTTAAAAAAAATAAAATTGGACTTTCAGTGGCAACACAAAAATGTAGCAGTTGAAAGTTATACTTTCAGTGGCGACTTATAATATCGCCAACGAAGTTCTTAAAAATTTTTTTAAAAAAATACAATTGGAGTTTCAGTGGCGACATACAATTTGGTGGCAACATAACATGTCGCCACCAAAGTTCTTAAAAAAAAATTAAAAAAAAATTTGGAGTTTCGGTGGCGACATAAAGTCGCCACTGAAAACTACCTTTAGTGGCGACACAAAAATGTTGCCGCTGAAAGGTGTACTTTCAGTGGCGACTTAAAATGTCGCCATTGAAGTTCTTAAAAAATTTAAAAATAAAATAAAATTGGAGTTTCGGTGGTGACATAAAGTCGCCACTGAAAACTACCTTTGGTGGCGACACAAAAATGTCACCACTGAAAGGTATACTTTCAGTGGCGACTTAAAATGTCGCCACCAAAGTTCTTAAAAAATTAAAAAAAAAAAGAAAGTCTAAGTTTGGTGGCGACATGAAGGCGCCTCTGAAAACTACCTTTGGTGGTGACCCAAAAATGTCGCCGCTGAAAGGTATACTTTCAGTGGCGACTTAAAATGTCACCACCAAAGTTCTTAAAAAATTAAAAAAAAATCTGAGTTTCGGTGGCGACATGAAGTCGCCACTAAAAAGTACCTTTCGTGGCAACATAACAATGTCGCTGTGGAAAGTATAACTTTCAGCGGCGACATAACATGTCGCCACCGAAGTTCTTAAAAAGTTTTAAAAAAAATAAAATTGGAGTTTCGGTGGCGACATAACAATGTCGCTGCTGAAAGTATACCTTTCAGTGGCGACTTAACTTGTCGCCACTAAAGTTTTTAGAAAATTAAAAAAAAATAAAATTGGAGTTTCGGTGGCGACAAATAGTCGCCACTAAAACTACCTTTGGTGGTGACATATTAATGTCGCCGCTGAAAGTATAACTTTCTGTGGTGACAAATAGTTGTCGCCGCTGAAGGTACCTTCAGCGGCGTACCTTCAGCGGCGACATTGTTATGTTGCCACCGAAGGTTCCACTTTAAGCGGCGACTGGAAAAGTCGCCGTCGAATGTATTACTTTTAGTGGCGAGTCATTTTGTTGCCATTGAAAGCTATACTTTCAGCGGCGACATCAAATGTCCCTGCCGAATGTCGCCACCAAAAGTCTTTTTTTTTTTGTAGTGTTAGTTGTAATAATATGTATATGATGTCGTGCAAAAAAAATCTTGTGCTTTTTTAATGGTCACATTTTCGCATCAATTGTGGTTTCAACAGAAGCGGGAATTATCAATTCTCGTGTTGATTCTAGTGTTCTTATTGACACACAGGCTCATGCATAATTTTTTAAAAAAAACTGAAATTTAAAAATTTTATATTAATTAGTGTTCTTACTACCACGAGCATGTATTATAACGTAGATTTCAACAAAAGTGAAAATTAATAATTGTTACATCAATAATCTCTACAATACCCAATAAACATAGTTAGAAATTTAATTTTAACAAATGTGAAAAAATCGTATTTCACACTGAGAAATTAGCTTGCAATTTTTTGGGGTGTTGAAAAAATTTCAAAGATACTCCTCTGAAAATGGTCTCAATAACATATAATTATAAATATTTTGAAGTGAATTACATGTTTTTGCCAATTTAGATACAAAGTCACTTTCAACGACTATTCTTAAAAACAACCATTAGAAGTCACTTTCAACGATTGTTATGAAATACATTTGTTGAAAGTTAATTGGAAAAAAATTAGTATTTGTGAAATTCAATGACTGTTTTAAAAAAAAAAAGTCACTGAATCTGGACATGGGGGTGGCAATTTTTTATTTTTATTTTTTTTTTATTTTGAGTTACAACGACTGTTTTATAATAGAGTCATTGAATCTCTCAACAAGTTTGGTGTCCTGGCGCAGTTGCTAGGGTTCTTTTCCTTTAGGTTGAGTGTTCAAGCCTCCCTAACCTCGTATCTTTTTCTTTAGTTACAACGACTGGTTTTGAAAAGCCAATCATTTAAAGTAAGAAAATAATAAAAAATTAATTTATAATGACTACTTTTAAAAAAAAAGTTGCCTATGTACCCTTCCAGATTTGAACTCGACTTTTTCCAGCAATAAAGTCTAAGAGTGAAGATAATCGAGTAGAGCCAACTCTCTGCTCCTCCACATTCAGCCTTACCTACCTCTCTTCCTCTCATCTTCCTCAACCTTCCATATAGTAATACATGGGCATATCGTTTCACAGCAATTAGGGTGATCTAAGCTCTTCAATGACACATGAATTTAATAGATCTAACAAGAGGAGGTGTTGTAGCTTGATTGAAGCCATGGGCATTCTTCTTTGTAGGTTTATTAGGTGACTTGGTTCATGTTTTTCTTCAATTCTTCATCTATGTTCGCAACTTGGACAGATGTTTATTCTTAGTGAGGTGGAGTTTTCAATTCTCGCTTTCCCTTTTTATTCCTTTCAATTCTTGCTTGATCTATAGTTGGTTGGGAAATTTTATATTCTTGCTTGATCTATAGTTGGTTCTTGCCATCGTCATCATTAGGTTTTGGATCCTCAACATTGCCAACATTCTCTCTCTCTCTCTTTGATCTATAGCTGGTGTTAGATATAATTAGTTTTGATAAAGTCAAATACAGATGCGAGATTACCAAATATTAAGAGCCAAAATCTTGCATAATATATTTATCTCCTACATTGACTAACTGCTTTATTTAATGTAGATTAGTTTAAGTTGAATTATGGAGAATGATCAAGAAAAGAGATTCAAGAAAGAAGAACTTGCACAATATAATAGGAATATCAAAATTTAAGTTCTTAGTATTGATACTGGTAGTCTCTATGATCAAATGAAAGTTGGAATGACTCTATTTGGAGTTAAAATGAGTTATTTCAAGCTTCAGCATGAATAGTGATCGACATGCTACAGTAAGCTATAATACCTCACCAGTAACATTACTCTTGGCTTCACTCAAGTGAGATCTATGAGTGATTCACTATTCTACTTGAGTGGAACATGATTCACTCGAGTTCATTCATAGTTCCAGAAACTCAGCTTAGCTCAGTTTTGTGTTCAATATGTATGAGGTTTAGTAATATGATCATACATATCAAACCACAAATGCGATGAGGTGAAACATGTTTCACATGAAATTAGACACCCAATGCAACACATAGACATCAAGATCAAGCTTAAATGAGCTTAGATAAAAGAGACATGAGATTGAAAGTTGGCACAAGAAATTCTCATGTCAGTTCAGAACAAATTTAGTAATTTGGATGTATCTCAAACAATACACATCCAATTGAATTGAAACTTGTTGAATATGAAACTAGACTCAAACATTCTCAGAACATCAAGAGCATGGTCAAAAAAGAACAAGTGGAAGATATATGAATTTTGGAAGTTCACAGTAGTATAAAGACATTGCAAGATGCTATTCCAGACTAGATGTTATGAATGTGATTGAAACTTTACAAATACAATAAACTTGGAGCTAAATAGTTTTACACTGAAAAGAAGTCCTAAAGAGCTTTATGAGGATAGGTCATTTGCCAAATTTGGAATTATATTCAAAACATTACACTAATTGGAAGTTGACCTTTGTGTTGCCAACATACCAACATTATGAAAGTCACCTGTCAATATTCTGAAAGTTGTACAAGATCAATTGAGTAATTAGATAAGCATTTGAATGATTTGGTATTAACTCGGTGTGTTTCAGTAAGTCACTCGCACTAATTCTAAGAGTTAAAAGTTGAGCATGTTGGATATGATTAGTTTTGATAATGTCTTATATAGATGCCTTTAGTAAGAGCAAAAAGCTTGTATACTATATTTATCTCATACATTGACTAATTACTATATTTAATGTAGATTAGTTCAAATTGAATTGTGGAGAATGATCAAAAGAAGAGAAGAAAGAAAGTGTTCAATTAGGGGGAATAATCAAAAAGGAAATAAGATATTACAGAAAGAAGAATCTACAAAGAAGTAAGAAGTTATCAAAGGATTTTGGGGATAATCAAGAAGAAGAGGCGAGATTGAAGAATGAAGAACTTGCTGAATGGAATATCATTAGTCAAGTTCTTAGATTGATACTAGAAGTCTTCATGATCAAATGAAAGTTGGAATGACTCAATTCTAAGTTAAAATAAGCTTTAAAAACCATGAGCAAGCTCGAGTTAGATAAGTCAAAACTCGAGTTATCCTCTTTGCTGCAGTAATATGGCCTTCTAATATGAGTTGTGAAATAACCACCATTTTATTAACTAAATAATCACATAATTTATCAGAGTAAACATTTAATAACCAAAGTTATCCTAATATTAGGATTTAAGCGGAATTTAAATTTTTCAATTTAATTGCGAGAGTATGCATCATGAGCCCTAGAGTATGACAATATACATTCATCCATAACATACAACAAAAGAACAGAAGTCCTACTCTTAACACAGTAGACTAAAATTCTGGTTGCTTCCCTGAAAGACCTAGACCCGACTGATCACCTGGGAAAAATTTGTAACCATCAATCCTGCTCATTATGAATCAATATGCGCTAGTGAGGTGCCAAGTGAAATACACAGTTCAATAATACAACAGTTCAAATCCAAATTAAAACAATTGATCAACATCCTCTCTGTATAAAATCACATTATTATTAAATAACAAAATGGGTGTCTCAAATCTTTTGAATTTAATTCATAGAATCCCTCCCTTTCAATCCAACTGAACCGCATTATTTCCCCCCAACTAGACCCATGGGCTAAGTTACACCCATGTTACTGGTTATCCAAAAGCTCACTGGTCAAGTGATGAGGACCGGCCAAAATCCTCAAAGCACCTGCCCCAGACCATGGGTCTTTTCCGTACTTTACCCCAGTAAGGCGTCGTAAGCCCATTTACTCTGGTATCACTCTGGTGGGCAAGTCCCATCATTCTAGTGAGACAATAATAAGTCAACTATTATGCACCAATGGAGGCATCACCATGTGATGTAAATAACTTTTCCATTTTCTCTGAAATCTTCCCATCCTAACATTATAATAATTTAATAGGGGAATTTCCAAATATTCACCATTATTATGTCATCATATCTCGGTTTCCATAATTAATATAATATTTCAATGCATATAATTGCAACTAATAAAATTTCACAAGGCACACTTTATTTAAACATGCATAATCATATCAAAAAATACTCATAGCAGCATATTAAAAACATAATAAGTGGAAAGTGGTTACCTCTCGCCAGAACTAACTACTTTCACGCTGCTCTCAAACCAGGGCTTAATACACTCCACAGCTGAATCTATCACAGCCAATTCACTAACAATTAATAACTCTTACAAATTCCACATATTCAAAATTATAACTGTTAATAAAAAAATATATTAATTTAAATAATAACCCCTTTATTATTTATTTATCTCATTTATTATTTATTTCTTCTTATTGATGGTAATTTGATAAAAGTATTCCCTTTTTACTATTTATTATTTATTGGAATTTCCTAAATTATTTATTCCATTTTCACCACTAAAATAATCATTATTATTTATTTGTTATTATTTATTTACTTTTATTATTATTATCATTATTCCAAAAACTAATTAAACTCCCTAATTATTTTAATAATTACCACCACAAGAAAAATTTAACTCTATTATCTATTAACATCTTAGATCAAGGCTCCAATAATTTCCAACTCTATATAAAATAATTTTAAATATATATAAGTAGCAATAAAATGCCCAGTAGCTAGACATATTCTTGTATATTTTCTCCTATCATCTTTTCTCTTTCACGGTATACACATATACACTACACACGTTTCTTTTCTTCACACAGCATGTTTTGTTTAGACATATTCATATGTTAAAGAAAGTCACTCATATCAACACCAAAAACCTTGACAGTGGAACACAAAGACTACACTCATTAATTCTTCTTTGCATGCCACAATAAAATATTTCTTTGATCACCAAGACCATGCATGACAGAAAAAGCACTTACTAACCTAATATATTTTCAGTTTAGACAGACAAAAACCCAAAATAAACAGCAAATAAAACCTCATGAATCAGCGGCTCTAGCTTTGGTTAAACAGAACCTATTTTCTTTTCTTGGCAGCAAACATGTATCGATACATCTTCAGCAACATTCAAAAATAACATGACAGAAAACTTCTTCTCTGAAGTGTAAATACATATACCACACACTCAGTCGATGAAATATATATATACACGCTCCTGCAGCAAGCATACAGAGACGAAAAACTCAGACGCAACACTGACTCTGTTTTCGGTTTCAGATTTTAGCACCCATGGTTTTCTCTTCTAAAACTTAATACTCAAAACTTTTAGATATGAAACTGATGGGATAATAGGAGAAAAAGGAACCCGATCGATTACCTTCGAGGTTCAGGCTGAAGCAATGAGGATTGAGCGCTGATTCTCCTCCCTGTTTCTCGACGGCCGGAACAGAGCAAGAATGGTTTTGGAAACTCTCTCTCTCTCTCCACTCACTACGTCTCTCTCAGTTTTCTTTTTCTTTCTGAAAGTCGAATGAATGGAAAACGAGTGGAAGATGAGGCTGAAAGAATGGTTTTTAAAGTGTTAATGAAGGACCAGCCGAAACTAATGCATTATATTGCTTCTTACGTGGCTAGATAAGTTGCTACGTGTTGGGCTGAGAGAAGTATTAAGTTGGCTGTTAGTATATGGTAACTTGTGTGTTTCTTACGTGTCCCAAATAACCGAACTGCTACTGCTTCTTTGATTGTTGACTTCTGCTGTTTCTGTTTCATACGTCTTCTTTTCGGTTTGAGAGGGGGGAAAAAACTGATTCATTTGTTGTTGCTTTGCGTTTTGGATCATCGCTATGATATGGGCTCAATATGCATTCTTTTGTTAATGCCATTTACTTCAATTATCCAGCCCATTTGGTTCATCATTTGTTCTTTATTCACGTGGCCCATCAGTTTGCTTGTTTTAGTTTGTTTTTATTGTTTTTTTTTATTTGCAATTTAGATTTAATTGCCATTATTGCATAAATTTCAATTTCTTAACTTCCCAAGCCATGGAATATTAATCTTATAATATTTGGGCCTAAAATTATCACTTTCAATTATTCTTTGAATTTTATTCTTTTCCCGAAATAAATTAAGGAAAAATAAGCCTAAATTTACAATAATTTTTTATCTCATAATTCTTTTAGACCGAAATCACCTCATTAATTCCCTTAAAATATCCAAATTTCAAATCCCAAAATTTGGGATGTTACAAGTTGACTTGAGTTACTACTTCATAACTCGAGTTAGATATGTGCATGACTCGAGTCAATACTTAATGACTTGAGTCAAATTGAGTTTTTAGTTCTCTATTCACCTATGTTTCATGTTTCACTTGGGAGATGTTTAGTGAATCGATGATATCTCCAAAACCAGAGATCTGATTGAGGAGAAACAAATTTTATATGAAATTAGATTTCTAATGCGTCATTGTGGCAAAGTTTCAAGCCCATAAAAGTTTAGATAAGAGAGATATGAATTTCGGAAGTTGAAACTAAAATTCACGACACACAGCAGACCCAGCTTCAGTAGTTTGAATGTATCTCACAAACTATACATCGAAATAAGCTGAAATTGGGCGCATAGGAAACTAGACTCACATACCTTTCCAAAAACACCAAGATCATGGAAAACAAAGATCAATTTAGATAGATATGATCTCTTGAAGCTGATAGTCAATTCAGGATGTTGTAAAAACACTAGTCAAAGAACAACCTTCATTCATCATATCATAACTGTTAGAACACAACGAGTTTGGAGATGATTCTTTTTGTATTGGAAATAAGTCTTAAATTACTTTGTGGATATACGTGGTTTACCAAATTTCAAGCTAAATTAAAAACGTTAACTCGTTGGAATTTAATCTTCGTACTATCAATGTTCCTAAGTTTTGGAAGGCATTGGATTCTAGAATTGATCTTAAATCAAGTGAACATGGTTGCCAGAAGAAGTTTACTCCAATGGACAACACTCTTACAAAGTTGTAATAACTCCAGTCATATCAGGATTACTCGAGTCAAGCACTTGTAGAGAGCAATTGAGTTTATGAGACAAATTGCAACTTGAGGCATTTGGGGGCTACTAGATTTAGTTGTAGACAGAGAGCAATTGGCCATTTTTTTAACTCGAGTCATGCTTGGACTAACTCGAGTCAAACAAACACAGAGAGAAATTGACACTTATATTACTCAAGTCATGAAGAACTTAACTCTAGTCAACTTTGAATGACTCTAGTCATAGCTCTTGTTAAAAACGTTTTGAAGCCTCATGACTCTAGTCAAGTTATTGTAACCCTAGTCACCAAAATGAATTTCAAACTTAACTTTTTCCAATGGTCAAATATGATTCTAGTCAGTCACTTAATGACTTCAGTCATCTACTGTATCAAAAATCCTTTTGAACTTAAACCCGACATATATCTGTCAAAACTAATATGACTCAAGTAAGCTTTGAGTAACTCCAGTCATATTGGTACAGAGACACTCTCAGGTGTTTTGAGAAGATGGATGACTCCAGTCACTTCACAATAACCCTAGTTGTCTTGATGCAGAGACACTTTTAAAAAGATTTACAAAAATAGATGACTCCAGTCATTTAGTAATGACTCCAGTCATATTGATATAGAGAGCTTCTTATATGGTTTGTGAAATTAGATGACTCCAGTCATCGTGTCTGTGTTTTATTGACTTTCAATTGCTGATCATAGATGACTCTAGTGAAGGTCATGTGACTTTAGTCATTTAACTCGAGTTAATCATATGTGACTCGAGTCAATGTTTTGAAAATGAAAAGCACTGTGTTCGTAATATCTAAATCATTAATTATGACTTCATTACTTCTTATTATCACTCATAAATATTCCTAACTATATTTAACCAGTGTGTTAGTGAGCTTCTGATGATTAGATAAATCATTAAATGCATATCAACCAAAAAGCACGTTGTGAGTAACGACAAGTCTTAACGACTATATTCCAATGACTACTTCCAATAGACATCCAACGGTCATATTCTCAACTGGAAGAATTGCTCAACAATTAAATGCTCTTCATCAAGTATAAAAAGAGAAGCATTCAAACTAGATGAAGAGACACGAGATCACAGCTTCATCGTCAAAATGCCAAGACTCTTATGTCTATATCACATACTCTTCGATTATCTCAATGATTGTATAATTTACCTTAGAGAGTGAGATGATTTGTAATGTACTTTAGTGTTTATATTATTTACTTCTGAAAGAGAAGATTTATTGTTAATCATTCTATCTGAGAGTTACTTAAGATTGGGTGAGAGTAGGAAACTGATTACATCCTTATAGTGGGCAAGGGGGAGTATCTCGCTGAGAGATTTGGCTTCATAAGTGTCGGGTAAACTTATAGGATTGTAAAGACTTATCTTGGGCCTAGATTAAACAAGAGGATAGTGGATTGAAAATCTCAAGTGAAGCTTGGGGATTGGACTAGGTCAAGGATTGGACCGAACTAGGATAAATTATAGTTTGCATACTCTCTTCTCTAAACTCGTATATTCCCAACATATATGTTTAAATGACTGACAATTCTTTATAAATTATTACTGTCTTACTATCTGCTCTCAGTAAGTTGTGAAAAGATTTTTAAATTTGTCCAAAGTTTTATCAGACACCCAATTCACCCCTCTCTTAGGTAATAGCTAGGTCTTACAGAGCACTTGAGTGATAAGAAAGTAACTAGAGTGAGAACAAGATAGTTGAGCAAAAGTACTATGAACTTCTGTCGTCACTTGAGTTGGTTACTGAGGCACTCAAGTTGAGCCTCTATGTTTTCAAGTGATACATAAATTAAGAAAAAAAAAAAATCAGAAATCTACATCTACAGGAACTTAAGTAAAGAAAAGAGCAACTTGAGTGAGCCGCTTAAGTGGAGCATCAATACACTCTAGTAATTAAGTGTCACTCGAAGGTTTTTGCGAGTGACTCGCTAAGTAGTCTACAAGTTTAAGAAAATCACAAGAGTGATATCTCATGATTACTTGAGTGAATTAGTGATCACATGAGTGACGGTGTGAAGTTTTCAACAAGGCACTTGTAGATGGACTAAAGTGAAGTGATCTTAATAATAGATTACTCAAATGATCCTTAGAATCACTCGAGTGATCTGAGATCACTTGTAATGGAAGTTTCAGATAATTAAACAATGGATTATTTGTAAAAACAACAAAAGTATTTTTCTTTATTAGAACATTAGTTACGTTGCTGAAAAAAAAGAAGACAAACATAATTGCAGAGTAAACTAAAGAGATTGCTTCTAAGGCATTTGTTGACTCGAAGACAAAAGCCACTTATCATTAAAATCTTCAACAGCTCCAATGTATTTTTAATGGACAGATTGGAATACCACAATGGTTATTTAACAAAGTCAAATAGTTGGCAAAAATGGAGGAATTCAGCTAAGCATTTGATGGAATGAGAAAGACAAAAAAACATTCAAATGCATCAACAACTATTTCTCTCTACTAGACATAAACAAATGCTCACAATGGTCAATATTTACAATGGTCATTAATATCAATCTTCTATAAATGGCAAAGCATTCAAGTCATAAAAATGAGATGACGAGACAAGAGCTTGGATCTTCATTGTCGAAATTCCAACACTTTAACGTTTATCTTATGTGCTCTCTGTTTAATCAGTGATCATACAATTTACCATAGAGAGTGAGATTATTTGTAATGTACTTTAATGTTAATCTTATTCACTTCTGATAGCAAAGATTGATTGTAATCCTTCATCATAATGTTGTATCCTTATAATGTGTAAGGGGGACTATCTCGGTAAGAGATTTGTGAAAGACTTCACAAGTACTCGACTAAACTTGTGGCATTGTAGAGGCTTCTCTTGTGCCCAGATTAAACAAGAAGATAGTGAATTGAAAATCTCAAGTGGAGCTGGGGACCAGATGTAGGTCATCAAGGATTAGGCCAAACCAACATAAATCACAGTTTACATATTATTTTCCCTTATCTCTTATGTTTCCATTACATATATTTTAAATTTATAGTTCATTACTTTCATACACATTGCTTTTACAAAGATGCAAAAAATATTTTCAAAGTTACTAAGTTTTATCACACCCAATTCACCCCATCTCTTAGGTGTCAGTCGGTTCTAACATCTGGTATCAAAGTATAGCTCCTATTTAAAAGACCTAACTGTCTCAAAAGTTATCAATGGCTGATTTTAGGTATTACTCACTTTCAGAAGGTTTTGACTATACAATGCCAACTCTTTGAAAAGATATTGATGTTTGGTTTTGGAAAGTTAGAATGACTATTTTTATTAAAGCGTCTAATTTTGACATGTGAAATATTTTTACAAATGTTTTTGATCTTAAACCAAGGAAGGATTGGACTGAAAAAGAAAAGAAAATGTTTTTGTTAAGCATTAGAACAATGAAAATTATATATAGTGCATTGACCGAAAATGATTTTGAGAAAATAAAAATTTTCTCGTGTTAAAGATATATGGGATACTCTTGATTTTATATATGCATCTCACAACTATGTTAAAGTTGATAGTTCATTAGAAACTATAAGTTCTGTATCCATGATTGATGAACAAATAGAAGACAAGATGGAAGAAGGTGAAATAAAAAAAAAATGATCTTGAGAACATAAAATTTTGCTTGTGTTAAAGATATATAGGGTATTCTTGATTCTATATATGCATCTAACAACTGTGTTGAAGTTGATAGTTCATTTGAAACTATAAGCTCCATATCCATGATTGATGAACAAATGGAAGACAAGATGGAAGAAGGTGAAATTAGAAAAAGCTTCCATGATTCAGTCAACACAAAGAACAAGAGAAAGAGGATTCCTATGAAGAGCTTACATGAACAAAATGATGATTCTATTATCTGTTAAAAAAAAAACAGTTTTGAAAAATTTCATAAAAATATTTTTCAATCAATTATTGGTTCTATCATGAAAAACAAAAATGTTTTCAATCCTGCTAGAAAGTCATGTGGGAAGAAAGAATTTACAAGCATGAGTCATTTGATGTTGCTTTCACTCGACCAACACAATACTTGCAAAAATATTTATAATAAGCATCATTATATTATTTTCAATCATTGTAGAAGATCTGGCTATATTTCTCATACATGCTATATTAAGAGAAATTCTAATGTGAGAATAAATATGTTTGGGTTCCAAAATAACAAGATCAAATAATAACAATTAAGGACCCAAGTGTATATGGGTACAAAAATGTCCACCTAGCACCTTGTGTGTGCAGTTTGACTCAAAAAAGAATGGACATAAGGATATGGAGAAGAAGAAGAGGAATCCAAGAGTTTCCCATGAAACTAAAAAGAGACTCACATCAGTTAGGAGAACTCATGGAGAAGCTACTGCTACAATCTCATTCCCAAATAAAAGAAGCAATAGGTATAAGCTAGAGGGGTATGTTCCACCTCACGAACAAACTACCACAGAGTACCATTCAACTATCTTGAGGAGAACACGAAGAGGAGAATCTCTCAAATATCAAACAAAAGACTCTTTAAGTCTATATCTTTTGAGAGAGCTTTGCAAATATCCATGGGAAGACATAAGAAGAATCAATATTATATAAAGAGGCAGTAGGAAAGAAGAACGGATCCTCCAAGTACCTAAAGCAAAGGTATACAATGGTAAAACCTCCTACGCCATTATCTGGAATGTTATTGAAGTTTTATATTTTGGAATCTTAGGAATGAGCATTACAAACTATTTTGAAATTGAGTTTTTTGCATCCCTTAAAAAGGGATTGCGATGTTCAATAGTTTAATTCTTTACGCATACATGATGATTTCAAAAGAAATTATTTTTTCTTTTAAGCATAATGTTAGTTCTCTATAGGTTTTGATGATAACTGATAATTGTAAACCTAAATTAGAGTTTCTCTTTGAAAAGAAGAAAAAACTTACTGATAAAGAGAAACTCGAGTTTTGGACTAAACAGAGAGCAACTCAAGTTTTGTAAATAAAGACAAACTCAAGTTTTAGTAACAAAGAGAGAGTCTCTAAGTTTTTCAAAGATAAAGTAAACCAGAGTTTAGTTTCAACAAACTCCAGTTTGACAAATCAAAAAATCTGAGTTTTTTCAAGTAGTGTGAAAACTTGAGTTAGAGTTTTGGAAACTCGAGTTTCATCACATTATAGAAATATAGCATTCTAAGTTTGTGAAAACTTGAGTTATAATTTTCAAAACTCCAATTTAAATTTGTTTAAATATTTTACAAAGTTTTCTCCTTTAACAAAACTCGAGTTTAGTTGTAATACCCGGATAATTACTATCTGGACTATTATGTTACCATAATAAAAATGTCCATTTATGATGATTATGGTCTCAAAATAGAGTATAATTAGTCTATTTTCAAAGAAAAGTACTAAGAAAAAAATTATGGAAAATTCAAGAAGGTATGGAATAATTATTAAAAATTTAGGAAATTGCTTATGGACCAATAGGAAAATTTTGTGGAAAATGAATATAGGATAAATATAATATATGTGGTTAAGGAAAATATATATATATATATATATATATATATATATATATATATATATGGTGTGGGCCGAAATTTTAGGGGAGATAAGGATGAAGAAGATATTTGAATATAATAGTAATATAGTTTTAAGCATGAGTTAAATAAGTAATAATATATTAATAATTAAAAGTGAACAGGATAAATGAGAACCAATAGAAAATAATTCCGTTGCGAGAATCTGGGGATGAGTTAAGCAAAACCAGAACATATTATTGGTTAGTGGATTTTTATCCAGAAGTTGGTGCCGGCCGAAGTTATTTCTGTAACCGGTCGCAAATACCGAGGATTTTCGGCAGATAACGGAATGTCCTTAATAAGGGTATAAGGTGAGGAAAACCCAGTAACCTCGAAGAGGATGACAAGACCTTCAAGGTATTGCTTCCGGAATTTTAAGTTTTTACGGAATTTCGCGATCAGGACACCGAACCAGGAACTTATTAGATAAAGCAAGAGGATAAGGTTTGATGATGCAGCTAGGATGAGGTCAGCAATTTGGTCTTTTAGGGGGGGGGAAGAAGTTGGCCTAAATAGGTGGAGGGCCAAGATGAAGCCACCTCAGAAAAATGCGATCCAACGGTTCAGAATTCGTCTGACAAAGCATGAATAGTAACCAGATTTTCCCTATAAATACCCCTTGCTCCATTTCATAATCCTCACACCATCTTCCTTCAAGAAGGCCGAAATTTGAGAGAGGGAGAAGAAGGAGGAGTCTGGAGAGAAATCCTAGCGAAGCTCTGAGTAAGTTTTCGGTCCCTAGTTTTAGTTAAGTAGTTTCTTCAGTAGTTATAGTAGAAACGCTAGAGTAGTCTTAATTTTTCGAGTTAGCTTAGATATTATATTTTAGGAATAAACATGATATTTATCTTAGGAATATGTTAGAGAAAAGTTATAGAAAAAATTTTGAGAATTTAGAATCAGAATAACGAAGCTCTAGCAAAATTCCACCAATTAGTCAAACTAGGGGCAAAATGGTAATTTGTACCTAAATTGCCTATTATGATCTTAAATATTCATATCAATGACATTATCCTGCTAGGATATCCGAAATCACAAACCGCTGTTTCCGCTGTCACCACTGTCGTGCCGCTGTCGAACGTGCCGTAATTTGACGAAAGTACTCAAAATCGTCAACGGAGGTACGGACGCGTATTGTAACCTTAACACTTATGCTACTTATAGACATATATGTGGTAGACATATTGCTATACTGAGACTCCGTCTAGGGTTGTCAGTCATACATACAGCTTATTACGGGTTATAGTCTTGATAACGCCGTTGGGTTTTCCTAGCGCTGAGGACACGATGGGAAATCGTGGCACTGGTTTATGTGCAGACATAGTGTGGGGCTTTACATATTGCTGTGTGCTTATGTTATGTCCATTGTTGATCATGCATCTGCTATGTGTTTATGTATTGAGGTGTTGTTATGTTGTTATGAATATTTGTTGCATATATATGATTTATTTGAGCATAAGGTTAACCGTTACCTGAGATCCAATTGGGAATTGGATCTCAGCTGTAGCTTCAGGTTCAGGAGGATCTTGAGTGGAGGAGAGCGGCAAGTAGCCGATGTAGGCGGATTGGAGGGCTTATATGTTTTAATTTTTGAACTATTTAGATATTTTCTTTTTGGAATCAACAGATGACTGTATAAGGATGATTACACTATGGTTATGTACTTCTAAATATTCATTTACTCGTTTAATCAAAATGCTTGACTCTGATCACGGTTTGTTTTAAAAAAAATCGGTATTTTAAATTGGGATGTTACATTAGTTTTCACAAACTCGAGTTTAGGACTTACAAAGAACAATACATAATTCTAAGGTTTTTGAAAACTTAAGTTTTGAAATGAAAACTCCAGTTTGAACAATCCAGAGAGTCTTCTAGTTTCCTTGAGTTTTGTGGAAACTCAAGTTAACCATGCAAACTCGAGTTTATGCTTTACAGAGAATATGACTATTTTCACATTATTTGAAAACTCCAGTTTTGTATGAAAACTCTAGTTTTAAGCTTTTGGACTAGAATTGTATTTTTCATCTTAAGTGTCCAAAACTCGAGTTAGTCACTTAATGACTCAAGTTTTGACTTAGCTTAAAACATGTTTGAGATTTCGAATCGCGACTTTCCTCTTTGTATGAAGAAAACTCGAGTGAAACAAATATAACTCGAGTTTATGCTTTTAAATGTGAACTACAAACTCGAGTCTTGATGAACTGACTTGAGTCTTATCACATAATTCAAAATTTGAATTATCTAAATCTGCAAAAAGCTATGTGTTTGATCTAGATGTTTCTTATTATCATTCATCAATATCTCTAGATATGTTTAACCTGTTTGTTAGAGAATTTCAGTTGATTTACAGGTGATTCAAGAGAATTAAGAGTGCTGGTTCAACACAAGTAAAAAGCATGTCAGAGCATTTAATGAAAAGTATAGATAACTTGCTATATTCTAAACAAACAATATCTATACGATGCAAAATAGATAAATGCTTCTTACCTAAACTAGTCTCTGACATTCTAATGGACAAAACTTAAGGGAAGTCAACACTTTTCCTCTGGACATAAAGAATTAACTGAAGAGTAGAGAGAGAAGAGACCAAAGTGCCTCCAACAGCTGGATTAATGCACCAACGGTCAGAATGAAGATTGCAATGGTCATTTAACACTCTCTTTGTATAAATAGAGTTGCATTCAATTCTTCTCAACAACCAATATTACTGAAAATGAATTGAATTCAAGCTTTACAACTACTCTTTCAGTTTTCACTTGTAAAGTATCTGTTGATACTAAATCTTTAGTGATTATCTATCTACTCTTAGAGTTTTATATGATTGTAAAATCATTCATTGTAAAGAATCTCAAGTCGGGGGACTTGGAGATTGGGATATTGATTACAACTTGTAAGGGGGAGTAGATTCTAGTGAGAGAATTACTCTTGAGTTACAGAGTGTGTAATCAATTGAATTAGTGAAAAATCTCAGTGAGACTGGGGAGTAGATGTAGGTTAGAGATTGGACCGAACCAGTATAAATTTTGTGTCAAGCTTTCCCTCTCAATACTCTTAATAGATCTGTTCAGTTTCAGAAAATAGAGCAATCCGAAAAAGAATTTTTCAAAATCCCCAACTCACCCCCTCTTGGTGATTTACTCCATTTTCACATAAAGGCATGATTAATTCAATATGCCCAAATGTTCTAAATTGGTTCTTGAGATCATGTGAATTTTGTTCCTACAAGCTAACAATGAATGGATCTAAGTAAGGTTGGATACCAAGAAAGAAAAATATTTATATGGCTTTGTAGGATAAGAAAAGGCTTCTCTCAAGAGTACAAATACATAGAGAAATAATTCAAGTCTTGAGTAAATTAAATAAGCTATGCTTGATGTCGATGGTGAATGTCAAAAAAGGAGACATTTGTATCAAGCAAGCTAGTACAAAGAAAAGATTATTTATGGTGATATCTAACCTTACCCTATACTGTGCTTATATGAAATTCATATTTGAATAATGAATATTGCATTCTATTGGCAATCAATCATTTATGGTTTCGAAAATGCTTTTAGATTGATAAATGGACCGAAAGTGAACTTGTGCATAACCTTTTGAGTTTATGATTTTGAAATGAACAATTCTAAAATTTGTTTGGATTTAAATTCACCTAGTTTTATAAAAATACATACACATGCCTTGAAAAATATTCATACTTTGATTACAATCAAATAAATTTTCAAAAACCTGAAGATTAAATCTAAGTCAGAAATGCTTCAAATATGTCCTTCATCATTGTCATGTTTATAATTGATCTAAGAAATGCTATCATGTGATTTAACTCCATAATACTTATTTTCTAACAAGTCAAATCTCGTTGACCATCTATTAAAGTTTCAAGCCTATTTCCAAGAGAATAGTTCAATTCATGAAAGCCTTGTGTCTAATGCATAAATCCTTATTGGCCGAGTTATTCCAAGCATTATAAATGTTCATTAATGCATTGATTGTTAATGTATTAAACACTATATTGTAATAACTTATTAGGATAATGTTCTAGGACTCTAGTCATAAGATTAACAAGTATGTGCTTCATTATTCATAAATCCCAATACTCTTTTTCTCCAAGTAACAAGAGTCGTCTTCTACTTGAATGTCCTTATTTTCAAGATACACTTCCAAGAGTCAAGATCATATCTTTGTCAACTTGCACAATACAATGGTCAACATAAATTGAAGAACTTCAAAATATTTTTGTCTTTAGTTGTGTTTAGCATAACCATTGATTTTAAACATGTTTCAAAAATGAGTTTTCTTTCATACCCTCAAAATTTGAATTTCATAATGAATCATCATGATTTCTTAAAGATTTGAGATTTGAAATAATTTACATATTTCTTCATCATTCTTAACAAACTTGATTTCATTAATGAGGTTCATATCAATGGGATATTTTTCACTTGAAGTATATTTACAAATGATCATTTTGAAAGCAACATTCTAGGTTTTATGTAATTGTTATCCTTTTTTATGAATTAATTCGATAATTGTATAATCTTGCTCATTGATACTCTTTTCTAAAATATCATATGATTAAATTATATAAGAGCATAATAGTTGTTATGTCTAATTTTGTGTGAACCCAAGAGAAGTTGAGTACTAAAGAGCATGTACTTTTGTTTTGTAGGACCCTCTGTTCTTATGCTAAAAAGCAGAGACAAGCAGAGAAGAGATCACTTGCAAAGTAACTTGAGTGATTATGAAAGTAATAGCAAATCACTTAAGTGACTTATAAGGGAACTCGAGTGAGGCACTTAAGAATTCGAGTGCTGAGAGAAAGGAACTTGAACAAACAGAAGCCATTATGCGAGAAAAGGGCTTCACTCGAGTGAAAAAGATGCTACTCAAGTGATCCATAATGATAACTCTCAAATGGGGTTGAGTGTTCACATTACTTAGTGAAGGGAGGCATTATATTATTTAAAATAATATGCATATATTATAATCATGCTAGGTTAACTTGATTTCATTATTTCCATATTATTTCATGAAGTTTAGCTTGAGCAAACTCAATTATCCAATGCTCCTTATGTTTTAAAATCTTTAATTCTCTCTTCATCATAGAAAGCATAAGTAATTTCTTCTAACCAATTTCAAGTTGTATATCATGTCTTGAAAATTTTATTTTATGAAATATACATTTCAAAACAAGTCTTTATTAAGTGTGAATTAACAGATTTTGAAGGATGTTATTGATTGAGCAAATGAGGGAAATAAATCATCTCTTGGTCAAGATATCAATTAAAGGACACTTGAAGTCTTTTACATAAACCAAGAAGATGAGCTACTCTAAGTAGAACTGGAAAGAATGTCTATCAAAGTGTTTTCTGTTTCTATCAATGAAAAATAAAGACAAATAGAAGAATACACTTGTATGGTTCACTCATGTGAACTATGGCTGCATTCTTATGGACATCACACGATTAACTACTCGAGTAAATGCCTAATGGAGTAGTACTCACAAGTTGTGACCAATTTTATGAGGAAGGAAGACAAAGAGTGAGATGTCATTCTCATTTTCATCATCTCGAGCAAGATATATATCCTATCAAACTGTTCTTGTGACGCCTAACTTTTGGGGCCTTTATTTCATCAGAGTTCACGCAGAAAAAATCGAGGAGATTTGGACGACTTAATTTTATGAAGTAAAAGTTTTTGAAATTACTTTAGTATGAAAATACAGACTAATTTTTCGTGATTTGATATCTATCCCATAGTGGGATGTTAATACAGTTATCCAAAAATAGACGAATGATAAACGTTAATGTACCAACTAATTAATCCAAATTTTTCAAAAAGCTCCAACTGCTGTAACCCTTACAGTTGCTTCTTGCCTTTTGATCCCAAACCACTTTCTGTATCTTTCATGGGGACTGGAGTCCAAATGAATGGACCTTAGGGTAACAGTTAATCTCATGCACATGTATGAAAGCATAAATGGCATAATAGCACATGTTAAAGCATGGAAGCATTTACAAGTTCAAATAACCGTAACCGCAATTAACGGCCAAGGACCGCAGCCCTTATTTAGGACACACAATTCCATGAGACCGCAGCCTCAAATTCATGGCCAGGAAAACATATAACAGGTAAATCAACCAGCATAAATGATCAGCTATTGAATACATAAACACTTACACACATGATTATAAGATTAGGGTTACCCACCTCAACCTTGGATCCTTATCTCTTGACTGAAGTTGTTGGGATCAGAAAAATTGTCAATATCTGCCTAAAAACGTTTATCACTGTCGTTACTCACTTATTCGAATTGCAGGGAAAACTAATTACGCGAATTACTCTTAGGGAATTAAAGGTAATTAAAACCCTTAAAATTCCCCTTATTGATAATACCCCTATTTATTAATTAATAATAACTCTCATTTATTATTAATTAATAATCCTCATATATTTCATTTACTCTTTATTAATTAATAATAATCTTTGATTATTATTAATTAATAACTCTTATATATTTCCTTAACTCTTTATTAATTAATAATAATCCTCAATTATTATCAATTAATAATTCTTATATATTTCTTTTTTTTTTTATTCACTCTAGTTGGATTATCCTGTATTCTATATTCTTTCATAATTTACAACTTAGGTGACTATTCTAACACTTATCAGAATTTGACCTTTGATTTCCACGAGTATTTGGGAGATGCATAACTTAGTCAATATAACTCCAGATGGAGTGATTCCAATTTCTATTTATTCCTTAATAAGTATTCTTTCATAAATTAAAATTACCACATTGATTTATGACTGAGAAAAATTCTCAAATTTCAAAATCTTAAGCACTATCCAATCTAGGAATACAAACTTAACAGTTTTCATAACTCAACTTCAAAAATCCATATCTGGAGTTCTAGACATTGGATTTAGGTGTTTCAAAAACCTATGAACTCCTTATTAAGTCTAGTTTCTATGAAAATTGGTTTCAACATTTTATCACATGTCATTCATTCCTAGATTGCAAAAACGTCACCACTGTCCAGAATTATTTCCAGAAAACTGTCTGTTCTTTTACCTAACTTCAAAAATTCATAATAAATTGTACAAAAATCAAAATGGTGTTCTTCCAAAGCTCATATGTCCCTTAACATGTCTAGTTTCATACAAAAATAATGGCATTATCCAATACATGCTAGAAAATTCCCAGATTTCAAAAATGTAGTCTCTGTTCAGAACCGGTTTCAGATTTATAACCCATTTTTAAAAATTCATAACTCTTTATATACTTATCGAAATGCAATGAATTACCTATCAAATTAACTTCATTTTCCTGGTAAAAATGTCAATGCTATTTTACCTCTCCAGAAATAACACCAAAACGTTTTCAGATTTTGACCTATCTTTCAAAAATCATAACTTGAGCTACAGACATCGGATTGAGATGAACCAAAGCCCATTTTAAAGTATAGCATGTCTAATAAATACCCATAAAATTTCAAGATCAAATAAGGTCGTTTAGTATTTGTTTGACCTATTTAAAAATTGGTGCCGGGAAGTAAATTCAGTGCTACAGTAAATCACTGCTTCTCTACGGTTCACTGTAGCAAGGCGTTAAAATCACTGTAGCTGAGCTCTGTTTTGACCAATAAAAGCAGAGAAACACATGCATACACAACGTTATATATTCATAAGCATTAGTTTTCTTGAAGTCATAGTTTAAGAAACCCAAAGCCACACGTATATGCATCACAGATAACTTCCTTCCTTCCATATTATATATATATACTTATACATACAGACACCAGCAATTAAAATCTCGCGTGAAACATGCATATATCAGTGTGGCTTTCAAAACTCCCCCTCCTCTCCGCATGACATAAGCTTCATTATATATATATACATACCCTCATACATGCAGCATCAAACACACAGACACACTCTTGTCTTTTCTTTAGGTAATCCGAAATTAAACCCAACAGAACTAAGCATCTAGTTTCGGCTACAACAACAGTACCAACAAGAGACATGCAGGAATCAACGTTGGGAGCTAGAGGGAAGAGGCTTACCATGATCGACATTCTTGCTTGCAAGAGACAGACTCCTTTTTCCTCTTCTCATTCCTTCGACTTTCCCTCTGTTCTCAACCTCCATCTCACGTCTTTCACTCTCGGTTCTGTCTCTGTTTCTCTTCCTTTCTCACTGTCTCTCTCAATTTCTGTTTTCTGTTTTGTGTCTTGCTCCTCCTCTACGCTCTGAACAATGGAAGCTAGCCACTGCAATTTCTCCCCTGTTTGCCGACGCTTTGAGCAGGGGGAAAAAAAAGATGATCAATACTCTCTCTCTCTCGGACCCTCCTTCACTCTCGGCTCCCTCTCAACTTTGGCAACCTAAGAATGGGTCAGAGGCCATGGTATATATGCATATCTATCTGCATCCTCCCATCCGAGGAACTAACGGGCAGAGGAAAATAATTCAGTGGACAATGGCGATGGGCTCGAGACAAATCTGAGGAAGCATGGTGTCTCTGCTTCTCAGATTACACGCTGACATTTCTGAAGCTTTCTGATGCTTCTTCTGCGTTTTCGGTTTCAGCAATTACGTTTTGTTTGTTATCTCTGGTTGCTGGAGCAGTGGGCTGGACTGGATAAATAGGGGATGGATATGGTTGTGGAGAGAGGGAGTGAGTCCATTGGCTGATACATATGTTCTCTTCTTTCTCTGTTCTTCACGAGACCACAAGGATGAGACTGAATGATATATTGCTTGCTGGTTTGGACCGAAGAGCTTGATGGGGATTTTTTTTTTTTTTGGTAAAAATGATGGGGAATTATATATATTGTTGCTGTGTCTTTAGATGGAACCGTGGGTTTAGTTTTGGGCTGCATATATATGGACTTTTTTTTTTTTTTGCTCTGGGCATATATATGGACTTGCATATCTTGTTTTTGGGTCTCTTCTTCATGTGTTATGGAAATAAAAGTAATGGGTTTTCTTCTCATTGCTAATGGGCTTTATGGATCATCACGTGTTGCTTGGTTATGAAGCCCATGGAAATTGTTCCTATTTATTCTTTTTCCAAAAAAAAAAACAATTCCAAAGGAATTAGGCCTTAAATTCCAATATCCTCACTTTGTAATTATTTTCCATAATTTTATTCCCAAGGAAAATAAATTCCTAATTCTCAATAATCATTTTAGACCATAAATTATCCCTAAAATATTTGGGCCAAAGTTTATTTCCAAATATTACTTCTAAAATAATGAAGCCCGATTTTCTCTATTAAATCCTTAATTTATGGAAAATATGTCTTAAGTTCCAATAATTCACTTCATAATTATTATTAAGCTAAATTTATGATTAATTTCCAAAATAAATTCTTAATTCCCAAAATTCAAAATTTGGGATGTTACAGTTCTTACTCTCATACTCAATTCTTTTACAATAATTCAAGGAGAGTTCTTAACTTTATTCTTCATATTTCTTAAGTCATATATTCATTAAGGGGCATCAGTAGAGCATATATCGGTGGGCTCCAAGAGGTCTTCCTCTTCCTTTATATGTATTATTGCTTTGAAGTTTGTCTCTAATATATTTGTTTTGATTGAGTGTCAAAGCATCTTTCTTTAATTTTGATATTTTCTCCCTGTAGTGCGTTAAGAAAAGTCCCTACATAGAATAAAATCTCCTATCACAAATTCAAAACTTTCTTGCAAATGAGAATTATTAGCGTAATTAAGTATCAAAATATTACTTTTTATATGATATTTTCAAATTAAGATAATGAAAATAAAATGTAAGAGCAATTAATCAAAAGTAATCAATGATGGTGAATGTAGATGAGTATCCAAACCAAGAAAACATCGAATGTGTCTAATGGAAGACATTTGTGTCTAACAGAATTTTGAACAGTCTCAACAGCTACATTCAAAGCTCTTCAATGGTCATTAATGGAAGTTACTATAAATACTTAGAACAGTCAATTCGCCAACTACCGAATACTCTCTGGGTATTTAATTTGACGTTATTGCAATCGATTGTTTTATTCACTTCATTTAATATCTTAAGATGTTCTTGTACTCCAGTAATTATTATTGATCTACTCAATGAGGAGTTTTAAACACTTATTTAATTATCAGTTATTGGTTTAATCTCAACCTAGAGGGATCTTGAGTGTGGGTGTACAATTACAACTTGAAAGGGGGAGTGAATCATAGTGTGAAAGGATTACTTTGAGTACAGAGTGTGTAATTGTATTTGTGATTGAGAGTTAGTGAAAATCCCAAAGAGTTTGGGGATTAAATGTAAGTTAAAGAGTTGAGCCGAACTAATATAATTCCTCTATGTTCATTCTCTCTATCTCTCTGTCTCTGTTTACCTTTCTCCAGCTAACTCTCGAAAAGAATTTGAAATCCCTGATTCACCCTCTCTAGATGATATTTCACTTTCATGAATGTTGTAGCCAACATATTTCTCTTGAGTGACTGTCAAAGCATCTTTCCTTAAATTTGATAGTTTCTTATTATAGTATGTTGAGAATGATTTTGTGTAGAATAAATTCTCCTGCCTAACGTTAAAAACATTCTTGCGAGGAGTATGGTTAGTGTAATCAAGTATAAAAAATATCCTTTCTATACCATATTTTTGAAGTTAAGATCATGAAAAGAAATTTCTAGTGTAACTTATCATCAAAACTAATCAAAAGATAATGAATGCAAATGAGTATGCTTAAAAAAATTTCTTCTAATAAAGGAAACGATAATTGAAGATATAATACACATGTGAATGTGAAACATAACTAAAAACAATGAAGAATAGAGCTAAGAACTCTCCTTGAATTGAAAAACCATAGGAAGTTTTTTAGAGGAATTGAGTATGAGAGTCAAAACACTTGGATAGGATTTAAGTCTTGCTTGAGTTAATGAAAATGAGAATGGCATTTCACTCCTTGCTTTATTTCCTTGTAAAATTGGTCCTAACTTGCGAGTACTACTCAATTAGGTGTTTACACTAGTGGTTACTCATGTAATGTGACCATTTACCATGAGATTGCAGCCATCACTTACAATTACTCAATCTGTCGAGCTCTCGCAAAATAACCGAGATTAACACAGATTTAAAATATAAGGAACCTAGATTGTTTCCCAAGGAATTCATATTAGGTATAATTCAAACAGTAATAAAACAGTAACAGTAAATGAAATGGGGGGAATTTTTCAGTGCAATAAAAATGAAAGCAGAACTAGACATAATGTAAGGGAAATGAAACTAATCATATTAAATTTGATCAACCCAAAACTAGGATTTTAGAAGTTTCCTTCCATCATTTGACAAAAAATTGAAACTAAACTCATGATTGATTTTGAACGAACCAAAATCTCTGTATTCATCTAGAGAATCCCTCGACTAAAGGATTGTCTAAAGTTTGTTCAAATGCGAGGCATGTCACTGTGCGATTGCACAATAATCACTCTAATCCAACTTGAATTCTATCCTCAGGATATGTCAATTTGAATATTAAATCTAATATTTGAAATATGTCTAGAAATAGAATCCTATTAAAGTAAATAGAAATGAGTTCAGTTACTGATTAAAACATGTCCTTTGGAAGAAAATATGAAATCCTTAATCAATGGGTCAATCACAGAAATTTAGCCAAGCATGACTAGAAGTGACGAAGTACAGATGAAGAACGTGGAGAACATTTCAGGGAATTTGTAAACTTCTTTATTCAATCCAAATTTTGAACAAAAATGTAATTGACAATCTATTTTCAACCACCATTCTAAATTAACCTAAATTGGAAAAATAGACTAGGGCTATAAATCTGGCCCAAAATAGAAACAAATAATAAATGGTCTTTTGACTGTAAAATTCAGGCCCAATAAAATTCCAAAAAAAATGCACCTGACTTTGGCTTCTATTTTGACCGTCTTCTTATTTGAATTTTGTAACGCCCATGATTCTAAATCTATTATAATGACAATTTATGTCCTTTACTACTTATTAAACTTTTGGTATGTAATTATTAAGGTGATGACATTACAAATCAAAGTTAAGGTTAATTTAATCCCCAATTAAAATTCAGGAATAGTTAGGGTTAATCCCTTCAGAGGTTGTTAGCTGTATAGTCATCCCAATTTAAAGTTAGCCAAATAGTTAGTCATATGCGATAAAAAATATTGGAATATAGAATTTCTTTAAATGAGTCCCCTCCTCGGGGTCTTCTTCTACGACCCTAGCTGCACCACCTTACTTCCTGATCCAGAATATCTTCCTGAATCTTTAGGTATGTTAAAGAATCAATGATTAGTTGAATCATAGGTTAATGGTTAATCTCATATTCAAAGTGTATATCATACAAGACAATTATTCCATATATTGCAGAGAAATAAACAACATTCAGAAAATGTACCGCAACCAAAATACATGGCATACAAAAAATGTAACATCACGGTAAAAGCACATACAAGTGTTGGATATGTATGTTACTAAACATAAGTTGACAACTTTAAGAAAACTAGCATGTAGCATTATCATATAAAAATAATAATTCACAGCCAACTGAATGAAAACACATAACTTGAGCATACAAACCTGGTGACAAATCCATAATCATGATTATAAGAGACATGTATACAAACACACAAGAAATAGTAGATTAAGTTACTGATTTCAACTTCATGAATATTTATAAAATCCCTGGCCATAGAAACTCAGACTTCCTTTAATAAGCTAAAGTAAGACCATTACAAATATTAATTTCCTTTTTCTTTCGTAAGGTATTATATTAAATAACATTTTAAAATATTAAAAGGGTTTTCCTTGCCCCTTAAGTTTCTCTTTAATCTATAAAGGATAAGTCTTTCAACTTTGACTTTATTGTCCTTAATATTTGGAGTATTTATTTTTTTGTTCATAATTTTCTAACAACTTTGAAAAATTATAATTAAATGCAAAAAAAAAAAAAAATCCAAATGATGTGCTTCCAAAATCTGTGGATCCCTTAACATGTTTATTTTCATGGGAAAATACCTCTAATAGTAAAAAAAAAAAAATTGAATCATTACCAAAATACAAAAGTTTCACTACTGTTTAGATCATACTTAAAGAAACATGAGTCAATTTGTAAATTCCACATATTTTTGTACAAAACTCCAAAAATTAAATATTACCCATTGTTCTGTTGTAGAACAAGATACTTCAGACTTGACCTAGGATTAAATCCCAAGGCCTGCGTACCCTTGAGAGGGATCAAAGTCCACGCAATTCAATATACAGATAGGCATTTAGCCAGATGGAGTGGGGGTGTGTGCTCTGTGTATGCCAAATAGTAAAAAGGCAAAGCTTAGAATGTGTGTACCTTGTTAAGTTAATCTCCTATTTATAGGGATTACCTTAGGGTTAGGGTTTGGACTGTTGGGCCTCTTATGCCTCTAACCCAAATGATGTGATGTCATACTTATGTCATATTGGTTGCCTCTTGTTGGGCAATACCTTGGATGGGCCCAATATTTCAATCCGTAACAGTTGCCCCCTAGCCCAGTAGTTTAGGTCTTTAGGCTGCCGAGATGTACTGATTGTCTTGCTTGCTTTTGTAGCAATTTTTCCCGGGATAATTATCCGGTCTATGTTCCTGCATTTAATAATATGTAAGTAAATCATAATCAATAGAAAATACTTACTATTTCACGCAAATCATTCAGTTTGCTTCTTTCTTGTTGAACTCGAATGCTTGTCCAAGCTTGATTTCTTTTCTGGTTTGCATTAATTCCAGTTATTGATAATCATGTTTTTTCATTAATTCCTCATTGTCCACTTTGTTGCCCCCCAGACTGGTAGTTCAGGTCTATGAGCTGCCGGGATGCATTAATTTTCTAACCCGGACCAGGTGTTTGTGATTGTTGGGATTTCTTGTGTGCTGACCCGAGATTTCAGGTTCATATACTTTAACCTCGAGATTTCGGGTTTATAAACTTTAACCTCGAGATTCTGAGTTTATATTCTTCAAGCAAGAGATTTCGGGTTGATATTCTTTAATCTTGAGATTCCGGGTTTATATTCTTTGAACCCGAGATTCCAGGTTAATATACTTTAAGCCCGAGATTCCAGGTTGCGCTGACTATTTAATCCGAATCTTATGTTTGAGTTGTTCAGCTTCTGTCCGAGTTTTGATGGACTTCAGATTTGAGTTTTAATTGAATTGCCCCCAGATGTGAAGTCCAGGTTAATTCGCTTTAAAGCCTTCTGCATCAAATATCCGGGTTTCCGGTTTTGCTTGTCTTTTATTTTGTTCTTGTTCTTATTTGTCTTGATCTCGGTTATTGATAACGTGTTTTTACAACAACATCCAAAAAACCAAGATAGGATTATTTGCCTTGATCTTAGTTATTGATAACATGTTTTTTTGACTACCACTATTCAAAAAACCAAGATAGCATTTGAGAATTTATGTACACCACAAGGGCTTGCATTTCCTCTTCTCATATCATCATGACAACTTTACAGCTATCCACATTCTGCCCCCAACCTAGCAGTCCAATTTTCTGGGCTGCCGGGGTGCATTGATTGATTTTTTTAACCTGGATCTTCATGTCCGAGTTATATCTTAATTTCAACCATAAGTTGATTATATGAACTCAAACATATATTTAGAGTTTTATTCAATGACTGGGCCAAAGTCAAGATATATTGCGCAGAATCTGCTAGATATTCCACTGATCTTAATAAATTGGCATGTTTATTAATAATCAAGATTTTCAATTTACAGACGATTTAAATTAATCATCTTAACACTTTCAATTTATAATCAAAGTGATAATCTGTGGTGATAGCTAATCTTCACCTGTTCGGGTTTTAACTTATTCAAGTAAAAACCTAAACATTTCGACCTGATCAGGATCAGTAATGACAATGTCAAATCATCCCAGACTGTCATTCTGGTGCATCGTAATGTTTATAAGACTTGTTCACAAATCTTATAAGAGCCGGGTTCGCGTTGCCCTGGCTTTTTAAGCTTTACTAGTTTATTCGGCGTCCATTTATGGAGTGCGGATTTAACTGTATAATTTTCAATTTATCCGAGGTCCAATTAAGGAGCACGAATTTAACTATATAATTCTCAATTTATCCGGGGTCTATTTATGGAGCATGGATTTAACTGTATAATTTTCAGTTTATCCGGGGTCCAATTAAGGAGCACGGATTTAACTATATAATTCTCAGTTTATCTGGGGTCCCTTTAGGGAGCACGAATTTAACTGTTCTTCAAACTCAGTTTTACCAGGTTCCAAATTGATCATGGAAGCACAGATTTATCTATATAACACTGAGATTTCGGGTTTATGATTTCTGAAAACGGGTTTATTTACCCAGAATTCAATCATTCAAATAGGCTTGGGGGCATTGCTGTCGCAATATGATTTATGAAAACGGCTTTGCTTACCCAAATTTAATTATTTAAATAGACTTGGCGGCATTGTCGTCGCAACGCGGAGCCCAGATTTTAACTATATTTAGTATAACCGGGTTCTACCTTTGTCTCTTTCGTAGGGGGTGGACTCCATACGGAACCAAATTCGGATTAGCCGGGGTTCGCCTTCAAAATTTTACGGAGTCCAAATTTTAACTAGATTCAGTTTAACCAGGGTCCAAGCTTTCCAAAATTTTCGTGGAGCCTAGATTTTTAACTAGATTCAGTTAATCTGAGGTCCGCCTTTAAAAACCATATATTTTCAAGCATTGGAATAGCTGATGAAAATATCATATTTTCAGACATAGGAACTCTAGCAATAATTTGCCCAGATTTGTTATCTCTTATAGTGCAACAATTATCACTGAGCAGAATCGAATGGCCACTATGCATTTACTATCCAACACTAAGCATATTATGAGACAAAGTAGGAGCATGCATTACATCATATAGCGTTTTAGCATTATCTTAAATTATAACAATGCTAACCGTACCTTTACTTTCAACTTGGACATGCTTGTTGTCACCAAGAATTACATTTGATTTTTGGGACTCATCAAGCTCCTGAAATAAAGAGTTTGCTCTTCCAGCGTCTTGTCAACGAGAATATGCATCAAAGTCATAGGCTTTAATTTAGCCACCAACATTGAAGCCTTGCAGCACCAATACATTGAATGCACCAAAGTAATAAAAAATAATTCCTATTCTTTAAATATGAGTCTATCAATTCCTTGTAGGCACCTGCACTTACGGGTTTCAACTTTCAAAATCCTCACCTTGCTTTGCTATACTTTTTTATGCATTTGTATAGGATCGTATTGGAGTAAGTCTTGTGTGATTCTTTTTTATGCTGATGTAATGTATTCTCATATATCTATGTTTTGTGATGAAAAAAAATCAGTGCCGCTCTCCTACACATTAATGTTGGCGAACCAAATTAATACTAGCATTTTATCATTGCCAGTTTTCAATTGCCGAAAATTGAATGGTTTCAAGTCTCAACCATATGGTACAGGTGTCTTAGTCACAGAATGACAGGATCGGTGTTCAAAGGCTATCTTGCTGTTCAATTTGACAGCATACAGATTACAGAGGCTCGGGACCCTTCAATGATTAGACCAGGACGCAAAGAAAATGACGTTGTCATTTTAGCTTTATAAGTTATTTCTTCATCAGTCTGTCTGACTCTTGAAATTGTTGAATGATATTTTCTCCCTTGAAATGCTTTATTGGATTTTATCCCTTTCCACTTGCATTCAAAATGCATATCATCAAAACCACAAGAGTTCTTCCCCTCCAACTTCGAAATGCCATAGTTATAATGACATCGGGAAGCAATATCATCAATCTCTGCCAGATTAGGAATCTTTAAAGGATGATTATAGGATTGAAAAGTTAACAAATCTAATATTGAGCTTGCTGCTCCTGGTTTGATTTTAAGAAAACAAAAGCAAGAGAAATCTGAAGCAAATGATCAAGATTTCTCTCAACAACCAAATATGTTTAGAAGCAATAAGAATAATAATAAGTAGTGTTCAGATGTAATGAAACATTAATCAATTATTTTGAATTTATGAAAGCGAAAAAGATGAAGTATTTGAATGTACTAGAAGAACATTGCTCAAGCACTACTTAGTCTGCTTGACTAGCATTTGAATTTTTCTTCACAAAATAGTTCAACTAATAAGCTTACTTGAGTAGGCATACGGCTTTGCTTGAGTATCATGCTCAAGACTTTTATGTGTTTGATCAACCACTGTGAAAAGGCAATGATAAATCATTAAAGTGTATGTGCTCTAGTATCCTATTATCTTTGCTTGAGTACTATGCTCGAGTAAAGATTAAATCCTATTTGAGCAACTACTGCAAAAGGTGAGGTATTAGATAACAAGATATATATGCTCGAGCACAAGATCTCCTTGCTCGAGTAAGTCTTATTGCTTGCTTGAGTAAAGACTTGACATATAAGAGGTTAATGTTGTTAGTTCTCTATGTGTTTTGATGATAACTGACAATTGTAAACTTCGTATAAAGCTTGTCTTTAGTAAGTTGAAAAACTTACTGTCAAAGGCAAACTCGAGTTTAGGTATGTAAACTCGAGTTTGAGACTTGACAGAGAGTTGCTCAATACTGCAAGAAAGCCAAACTCCAGTTTGCATAGGCAAACTCGAGTTTGCGAAGTCACAGAAAGCAATCAAAGTTTTTCACAACAAGCCAAACTCCAGTTTGTGAAAACAAACTTGAAGTCTGGGAGATACAAAGAGCACTCATAATTTTGAGCAAGACAAACTTGAGTCTGGACCATGAAACTCGAGTTTAGACTAAACAGAAAGAATCCAGAAACCTTAGTATTTTCATAAGTCTTGCAAACTCCAGTCTTTGCTTCCAAACTCCAGTCTACACTTGACCAATATAAATCTCAAAGTTTCAGTTCTTACTAAAACTCGAATTTGCTTCCCCAAACTCGAGTCTGAGTCATACAAAAAGACCACCAATATGTTTGCTTTGCAAACTCCAGTTTATGCTTCTAAACTCCAGTCTGGAAGTTCTTGAACTTAGGCTTGTTATCTTGACATAGCCCCAAACTCGAGTTAGTCATTAATTGACTCGAGTTTAGCAACATGTCCAAAGTTCCATTCCAAGACCAGAGCCCGACAGTCTTCTCTATAAGAACCAAACTCGAGTTTGATATTTATAAACTCCAGTTTAGGCCGTTGCTCAACATTCACGCCTTTTGGATGAACCCCAAACTCGAGTCTAGGACTACAAACTCGAGTTTGCATCGGTGATTTTGAAAAACCAAATGATGTTGATCTGTTAAATCTTTATGGGTCAATCTGAAAACGTTTTATCATATGATACTATTGCTGCTAATGTCTTTGATGAAGTTTTGAGTAATTTTCAGATAAGTTCAACTAAGATCAAGATGAAATCAGATCTAAAATAAGTGCATTAAATGAAGAACCAAGAACAAGGCTGATCCTTCTCCTCTATCCCAATGGTTCAGCACAGACCGTTATGAATCAATTAAATCACTCTCCAACGGTCAAATGAAGGTTATGGAATGACTGAATACCTGGAAGACCATCTACATCAACATATTCCAAGATTCCAGCTGAGAATTGAAAGAACAGAGCAAATATGCAACTGTAATTTTCCAGATTTGCATCTGAACGTTAGAGAAGAAAATGCAATGGCTAGTTCATCTAGTTAGCTTATAAAAAGGCTATGAAGACTCAGAGCAAGACATACACAACCAAGCTACTTTGATTATATTTTTGAAATTTGAGTCTGTATTGTGATTTTAAATTGATCTTCAGTGCTTATCATTATCTACTCTTTTGAGAGTCTTGATTCTTTGAAATAAACAGTTGTTGGTGTAAACTCAAGGTTGTGGAAACCTATGAGTGGGGTAGCTTAATTACAAGTTGTAAGGAGGAGCAAGTCCTAGGTGAATAGGATTGCTTGGAGTTTACATTGTTGTAGTTAAAGCTTGTTGAACTAGTGAAAATACCCAGAAGATATTTGGGGACTGAACATAGGTCAAGGTTAAGACCGAACGAGTATAAATTCTGTGTGTCCAGCTCTTCTTCCCTTACTCTCTCGTTATTTACCTTTCAAAGTGTTTTTTTTAAAAAAAGAGTTCAAAATAATTTTTTTTTGAAATCCCCAATTCACCCCCCTCTTGGTGATTTCTTCCATTTTCAAATGTCATAGAATTTTCATGCTCGAGGAAATCAAAAACCTTGCTCGAGCAGAGCATTTCCATGCTTGAGTAAAAACGTGAGCCATGAGTGTATAAAGAGAATGGGCTTGAGCAAGCTTATGCTCGAGTACTTATCTATTATTGAGACTAGAGAAGTGTATACATTGAGTATCAAGCGGCTGGCTACTATGATCTTGTCCAAATATTAATTTCCTATGACTTTCAAAATGGAATAGCATTGGCAGTACAAGGGTCAACTTCCAGTAAGCATAACATCTTCAATATAGCTCCAAATTTGGAAAATGACCTCTGTTTAGAAAGCTCTTTAAGTCTTCATTCTAATACAAAAAGAATCAACTCTAAACTCATTGTATGCAGTCCATTTCAATCAGATTAATAGAAGCTATTCTAGACCCACATTTTTGCAACATACTAAACTGACTATGAACATGCTTAAGCAAGGGTTCAGGCATGCTCAAGCAAAGTTGAGAGGCAACACTAGTATTGGGCATAGATCAAATCTTGGTTGAGCAAACTCACAACTATGCTCGAGCAACTTTTCAACAAATTGATAAATGAAGACTTTGAAAGATCTAATCAACTCACAAAGATCAAATCTCTCTTCAAAGGGGTTCAAGTGTTCACATAACACACTTGAAGTAAGGTATTTAGCAATTTTGCAATTTTGGCAATCACGCTTGTGCACTTCAATGTTTGCTCGAGCATAGCCCTTGGAAAGACTTTAATCTAGTATACTCAAATTTGCTTGAGCATGCTCAAGATATATTAAAGTCTCTCCTCTTTATTTTAGTCACACCATTTCACTTCGCCTCTGTCGTTACCCTATTTCTCTCAAAACCTTGCCACTCTTCATTTTCAAATCTATTATCTTTTGAACAAATCATTTCAATTCCTCCCAACAGCTTCCTCGAATCGACTTTCCTGACCATTACCCTTCTTCTTCCGTCCATAAATGCCTTGAAACTCTCAGATTTTCAACCATCAGTCAACACATACCGTAAAAAAATCACTCATCATCGATAACCTTATCCTTTCCTCTTCTCCAAATCTCCATCTTACTTACTAAAATGGCACATACCAAGAATCTAAATGTAGCCCATGGCTCTTAATCATAGCTGGAGTCACCACCAGAATCACCTCCTCAACCGCTCATAAAGAAATCTCGTTCCTTTTATCGTCTTAAAGTTAAAACCAATAAGCCTCAACCTAAACCCAAAACCAAAGGGATAGTGATATAGAAGCTGTCGAGACCTATCACTCGCCAACAAACATCATCTTTGCCCTTTGACAAAGGCAAGGAGACTCACTCAGCAGTAGATCACTCAGTGCTTATCTAATCACTCGAGTGATTTTTTCCTTTTCAAAACAAAGGTAAACTTCCAGTGGGTATAACTTTTCGAATATAACTCCAAATTTGGCAAATGACTTATCCCTAGAAATATATTGAAGTGTTATTTCCATTTCAAGAATAATCAGCTCTAAACTTATTATTGTATTATGAAATTTTCAATCACATTTATAACAGATGGTCTAGAGTAGCATCTTTAAACGACTTCAAAATTTCAAAATTCTTATCTCTTCTAGTTACTCTTCGTTAATCATGATCTTAATGTTATTGAAACGATTCTTGAGTCTAGTTTCATATGCAACAAGTTTCAGTTCAATTAGATGCATATTCTCTAAGATACATCCAAATTATTGAACCTATAATGAATTTACCTAAGATATTTTAGTGTCAACTTTCGAATCTCATATCTCTTTCATGAAACTCCTGTGAGCTTGTTCTTGGTGTTAGTGTGTCACATAGGAGTCTAATTTCATATGAAACAAATTTCACCTCAATCATATTTTTGGTTTGAGAGATATGACCCAATTATCAAAACTCTATCATGTTGAATGAAGAATAGAGCTAAACAAAGTAGCTGGAACAATATAATCACTCAAGTGACTCGTGTAACTCAAGTGAATAGTGTATCACTCGCATAGCACTATTGAAATCGCATGAGTGATTCTCAAGAGTGATGTATTATAGCTAACATTATAGCTCAATAGTCACTATTCATGGTAAAGCTTGAAATAACTTATTTTAACTTCAAATGAAGTCATTCCAACTTCCATTTCATCATAGAGACTTCCAGCATCAAATCTAAGAATTTGACTATTAATATTCCCATTATATTTTGCAAGTTATTCTTTCTTTAATACCTTCTCTTGATCATTCTCCATAATTTAACTTGGACTAATCTACATTAAACATAACAGTCAGTCAATGTAAGAGATAAATATATTATGGAAACTTTTTGCTCTTAATATTTGGAATCATCAAAATAAATAATATCTAACACATAAACCAAAAAAATAGAAATTACTATTAGGATGCCTCAGATGAGGCAAAGAACACATATTACCAGTAACATGTCACACAAGAGCCACCAAACAACAATGGAATTGCCAAAAAGTTGAACTGAAAAAATAGAATAATGGAAAACATAACACCTGAGGAAGAACCACAGAACAGAAGATTTATACTAGTTCGGTCCTAACCTTTGACATCATCTGAGAAAGGAGATGAAAGGTCTGTAAATGGAAGAAATCACCAAAAGGGAGGTGAATTGGAGATTTAAATTTTTTTTTTCCGAAACACTCAGTTTTAGACCGAAAACAGAGTATAACAAAGCAAGAGAAGAAAATCTTGACATAGTAAGATTTATACTAGTTCAGTCCTAACCTTGACCTACGTCCATTTTGGAAATACCTTCTAGGTTTTTCAATTATCTCAAAAGCCTTTAATTACAACAATGTAACTCTCAAGTAATCCTAATCACCTAGGACTTGCTCCCCATTACACTTTGTAATTAAATAACCCAACTCATAGGTTCCACAACCTTGAGTTCTCTCAAATGAGTAAATGAATGTTTTTCAAAAACAAGCTCTCTTAAAGAGTAGATATAAATAAACATTGAAGTTCAAATAATACTATGCACAACAAAGAATCAAACAAGAATGTAATTAGTTGTAATTGTGTGTTGTTGTGTTTTTATTCTTCGAGTATTCCTGGGTATTTGTAATCAACCAAAAAAACTAGCCGTTGCATTTTCTTCTCCCTGAATCTTCAATGTTCAGCTTGATATCTGGAATATGACAGTTGCATATATTTCTCTGTTTCTTCAGTTCTTAGCAGGAATCCTGGATTTAGTTGTTGCAAATAGTCTTCCAATATTCTTGTTATTCCATCACCTTTATTTGACAGTTGGAGAGTGATCTACACAATCTGTAACAGCCTGAGCTGAACCATTGGGATAGAGGAGAAAGTTCAGGCTTGTTCTTGGTTCTTTATTGATTGCATTTAACCCAGATTTGATTTTACCTTGATCCTGCTAAATTCATCTGAAACTCACGAGCAAATTGATCAAGTATAACAGGTAATAATATGAATTGAAATCGTGACGTATATAGTTTTAAGTAGGATCAAATCGAAGATTTCAGAAATTAGAGTTTCAAACTATTCGATGCGAAATCGAGTTTATATAAACAAACTAGAGTTTTGTTCATACCATCGTATTTTAGATTTTTGAAAAATATTTTGAAATAGTGCAAAAACTTGAGTCATTAAGTATCATACTCGAGTTTGGTTCATTCTAGGAATGACCATCGCGATTTGAAGTTTGAAATCTATTTGGAGCATATGAGCAAACTCGAGTCATTTAGTGACTAACTCGAGTTTCTCACTTTTGATGAGAAACTAAGTTTAAATCCATAAGGCTCAAAACTGAATTTTCTAGAGTTTAACTGGAGTTTTCAAGTTCAAGAAATAGAGCATAACTCTCTGTTTAACCTAAACTAGAGTTTTCAAAACTCAACTCGAGTTTCCTTTATAAGCGGAAAACTTTGAAATTTCTTTGCCTGATAAAGACTCAAGTTTACATTATTAAACTCGAGTTTTCTAAGTTTATAGAAAACATTGATGACAAACTGGAGTTTCCAGATGTAAGTCGTAGTTTATGTTGAACATGAAATCAGTGAAAACTCTCAGTTTTGATTCAAAACTCGAGTTTCTAAACTTAAACTCGAGTTCTCTTAAATCATGGAAAAATTTTTATAGCCGTTAGGTGTAAAACCAAGGTTTAAGAATACCAAACTATAGTTTGCTTAACTTCAAAATCTTAAAGTGTTTTGTTTTCCAAAAACTCAAGTTTACCAATACAAACTCGAGTTTGTCTTAGCGTAGAAAAACTTTGAGAGCACTCTGATTATCATAAACTGTAGTTTGTAAATGTAAACAATAGTTTGCTTTTAAGTTCATAAAACTAAGCTATCCTATCATGTCCAAACTCGAGTTTGTCTTTAGCAGTAAGTTTTTGAAATTTCCAAAGACAAACTTCACTTTGGTTTACAATTGGCAGTCATCATTAAACCTCATAGAAAACTAACGTTTTCCCCCTTGATGATGACAACACTTGTAAACCAAGATTTGAAGATCTTAACATATTTGAGCATTTTCAAAGAAAGAGGGTATGCACTTAAGTCAAACATTTTGCATAAGATATTGAATTTAAGTATTTAAAAGTAGCAACAAACATTCTTTCCATTGATCTATTGAAGTTCATACATAGTTAACACACAAAGATATATATCAGAAACAAAAATAATATGACTATGACCCTTTGATTCTTTTCATTCTTCTCCCCCTTTATCATCTTCAAATAAGGATTGGATAAAGGTAGGATAACCAGGAGAGTCAGGAGGTAAGACCGGAGGACTATGACTAGGGCTAGGGGTACTTGAATTTGGACTCGGGGTTGATAAGAGCTGCAGAATATTATCTATCTTGGCATCTTGATCTTTGCAAGTGACTTTTCAATGTATTCTACTCATCTATCATGTCATTCTAGCTCTTCTGGACTCTAGAAACTAGTTGCCCAACCTCAAGTTCAATTTTATGAGTCATCTCAGAGATTGCCTTTTCCACAATTTCTTTGATCATTTCATCAAGGTCAGTAGGCATAAAAGGAGGAGGAGGAGGAATAGTTTTAGCATCTTTAGCTTGAGCTTGGAATGCTCTGGGTTGGTCTACTCCTTCTTCAAAAGAGATCCTCATAAGGTTAAGTTGCTATTTTCCAAAACTTATGGGCTACTTAATGTTATCAGAGGCACCAACATGCCAGATTTTATGATAAAATAGAATGATTGACACTAGAGGAGCAAAAGGAATATAAGAGACTGATCTTGAGGAGAATCAAAATTTGGTCATTTCCTGGATTAGCCAATGTCCAAGATTATAGGAACTTTATCGATAAAGGCAGCAAAGAGAGTGCAATCCTTCTTTGCAAAGTGAGTGTGATTTCCTCCCTTCTGCAATATGTTCCTAAAGTATATATACCATATAATTCTATAGATTGGTGGCATGGCCATAGGAGGAAAGGTCATATTAGTCAATTGAGCCTTAGGAATAGGCTCATTTAGTCTTAGAATGTCAAATATTTGCTTGTTACTGTAATTTATGGTTGAAACAGGAGGAGGATTGTCAATCTTTAAAATAGAGTTGAGGATGGAAGCAGAAATTGTGATTTTGACATTTATAACATAGGTGGAAATTCTTTCTTCCATTACTTTACCCTTAGAATCTTTTAGATTATCCCAAAACATGTTGAAATAAAACATTTTGAGTATGTTGGGTGTATAAGGAGCAAAGATTGAAAAGAGAGATATGTATTGACTTAACCAAGTAGAGAGGTCAGGGTTGCACGCTTCCTTGAGTTTCTTCAAATCAACAGACACTACAGAGCAAAAATCTTTCTTGAGGAAAGTTTCATGAAATTTAGAGGTTGTGTCAGTTGGAATAATTGCAGTCTAGGATTTAAAGCCTTCAAGAGCTTTAAAATGATTGTAAATTTCAAAGATTGCATTGTATACCTTTGAGGTCGAAGACTCATCAAGCTGAAGAGCAGAAGGTTGAGCCTTATCTATCTTTATCTATTTCTTTGCAGCCTTTGAAGAAGAAATCTTCTCAGTAGCTGGCTCTTTTCGTTTGTGCTTAGCAACTTCAGGGTCGATTTGTTGGCGTTTAGGAGTTGCTAAGGGTTCTTGAATCGAAACTCCCTTTTGTCGTAGAGAGGCCTTACTTCTTGGAATCCTCTTTTTTATTTCTATAGTGATAGCACTTTGGGAAAGATTTCATTCACACAGGGCGTTGTGTAAGAGGTAGTGGATTTGGTTCAGAAGATTCACATGAAATGGTAGTGTACTCAGGTCCTTGAGAGGATTGAGCAGATCTTTTGAGAGCCATTGTTTGAGTTGAAAGGATTGAAATTGGTTAGTAAGGATGAGATAGTTAAGAGAAAAACTAGGGCAAACTTGAGTTTGATGAGGGTTTAAAGAACGACAACTAAGAGTCATATATATAAAAAACATGAAAAACTCGAGTTACTACTAATTGGCTTGAGTTTTCATAAAAGCAAACTTACTTGGACTTCAAGGATGTATATGTGAACCCTTGAGCTTCTGCGAAAAACTTGAGCTTATATCTACTGACTTGAGTTTTCTCTTCTCTTCAAAAAGGGGTTGCTCTCTCTCTGATGGAAACTCAAGTTACTTACTGAAAAGCAGGAATATCACCTAGAGGGGGTGAATAGGTGATTAAAAAAATTGTTTTTCCTTTTTGAAAATAAAGTTAAACGAGAGAGATTCAGCTAGGAAGATTTAACACAAGAAGTTTATATTGGTTCAATCTAACTCGTCGACCTACGTCCAGTCTCCACACTTGGGTATTTCACTATCTGAAATGTTGATACAATCTCACACGCTCGTACTTGAAATGATCCTATCCCAGGACTCACTCCCCCTTACAAGCTGTAGTTGTACACCCATTCTTGAGAATCCACAATCTTAAGATTTACAGAAAGAAAGATGAATAATGTAGACTCCTCATTGAGTAGATAATATAAACATTGAAGTTTGACAAGTATTTGAGGATAATAAATGAAACAGTTAATATGAATAACACAGAGTTGAATGCACAGAGTTTCGGTAGGTGACTGAATTGAATGCTTCGCCTTTTATAGTCTTCGCCATTAATGCCATTGAGAAGAGCTTGGATGTTACCATTGTGTCTGATTCAAAAATCCGTTAGACATAGGTGTTCCTCGTTGAGCCCACTCGCCTTTTCTTCATTAAATGAGTTCGTTCGCTTCATTAAATGCGTTAGTCATTGATTGTACTTAATAGCCAGAATAAGTACGTCTTGGAAGAATTTTTTGTTCTGCTACAGCGTTATATTCCGAATGTTACTCTGTTTTTGCTGCTTCGCATTAAATGCGTCTGACAAGCTCTTTTGCTTTATGTTGCTTTTTGATTAATGCTTCATCTTATTCCCTAAAATCACTAGCAAATAGGTTAAAAGTATCTTATAAATGATTATGGTAAGTAACGGCTAAAGATCAAATCGTCTGGAAAATTACAGACAATGATTCGTGAACTTCGTTCGCAAGAACTTGAGTTCATAACTAAGAACTTAAGTTTTGAACTCAAGTTTTGTTCCATGAACTTGAATTCCTTTGTTTTCTTTTTTGGTTCTGAAAGGTAAGAACTAGAGTTTATATTCAAGAACTCAAGTTGATAATTTAAGCGCAAATTAAGTTCTGAAGGAACTTGAGTTCTAAAAGAAAAACTTGAGTTGTGAAATTGAGTTCTTTACCAAGAACTCTAGTTCTGAGTTCACACTCAAATTAAGTCTTTAAGAACTTGAGTTTTAAAAGAAGAACTAGAGTAATGAACTCGAGTTCTTTACCAAGAACTCTAGTTCTTCAAACTTTGAATTAGTCGAAGAACTCGAGTTTTATAAATAGAACCTAGTTCTGAACTCTAGTTCGTTACTAATGAACTCTAGTTCTCAAAGTTCTTTTGGTGTTTGATATATTTGAACGAGACAAGCTTCATGAACGCAAGTTCATATACCAAGAACTCGAGTTCTTAAGTTTGCTGATTCATAAGCCATCTGATAAGGCTTCGTGAACTCGAGTTCACTTACCAAGAACTCAAGTTCTTAAAACTGCTGATAAAGAAATCCATTGACAGAGCTTTCCAAAACACGAGTTTTAAGCCAAGAACTGTAGTTTATGTTAAACTAGTAATTAACAAGTGTTTAGTTATCATCAAAACTTAGATTGAGAACTAAGACTTACTTATCAACTCGAGTTTTGGCTTTCTCCAAGGTCTTAGTTTGCTCTCTGTCCCCGATAAACTCGAGTTTAGCTTCTCTAACACAAGTTTGCTTCTTTTGACAGCAAACTTCAATACCTTAACAATTTAATCAATTGTCCCGCATAAAACATTGCTAGAGACTCTTATACTTAAGTTAGTAGTAATCAATCATTAAAATCATAACTATCATTTAAGCAGGGATTACTTACAACTCATTAGGATTTACTATTCCTAATTCTCTTTTAATGTATGTGAATTGTTCCTTGGCTAATGGCTTTGTGAAGATATCAACAAGTTGAAGATATCAAATGTTTTTAGAATTATTTTCAGTTTGGGGTTCTGTTTCTAAAGGTTTTGGAGGAATGTTCAAAATAGAAGGAGTTTTGGAAATAGATTGGTTTTGAAGTAGAGCATCATCATCATCCAAGGATTTATCAGTTTTGGTTTCATACAAAACAACATGCACAGATTCTTCAACAACATGAGTTCCAGTATTAAATATTCTATATGATTTGCTTCTAGAGGAATGCCCAAGAAACATACCTTCATCTGCTTTAGGGTCAAACTTCCCTAAGTTTTCCTTACCATTATTGTGCACATAGCACTTGCAGCTAAAGATGTGTAAATAAGCAATATTGGGTTTCCTTCCTTTGTCGATCTCAGGGTGTTTTGTTTAGTTTCTTTCGAAGATATGCTCGGTTAGAGAAGTAGCAAGCTGTACTCATTGCATCAGCCCAGAATACTTGGGATGTTTGATTCTCATTTAGTATTGCCCTTGCCATCTCAGTAAGAACTCAATTCTTTCTTTCTACCACACCATTTTGTTGAGGAGTTCTTGGAGTAGAAAAGTTGTGATCGATTCCCATGTTATCACATAATTCTCCAAAAAAATGACTTTCAACCTCACCACCATGATCTGTACAGATTGCTGCAATAAAGAAACCTTTCTCATTTGGGACCTTCTTGGCAAAAATAACAAATTGATCAAATGCTTTAACTTTAGAAGATAACAATAGGATCCAGGTAAATCTAGAGAAATCATCAACTATGACCAAGGTATAATGTTGACTCTCAGTGTTTTGATGATAACAAATGCAAAGGTTTTGATTTAACAAAGATGCCACTTTTGAAGTGATTCTCGAGTATGAAGAAACAATTCTCAAGAATAATTAATGATTTTAAGTTTAACGGTACAATCTGCATCTTAGTGTTCTTGATTACATAAAGCAATTCTCAAGAATGATGGAGTAATTCTCGAGAGTGCTTAAGCCAAAGCTTTAAACACATAACCATTATTCTCTTCAATCTCGATGATTCTCGAGAATGAGAATGAGAATTCTCGAGAATGGGCTATATGAAATATGGAACATGCATCTCTCTTGTTCATATGATTCTCGAGAGTAATAACTGAATTCTCGAGAGTTGCTCTAGCACAGAGACAATGAATTAGGCATATCACGTTAATTCTCGAGAACCCATTCATGATTCTCAAGAATGCTATGTTACAAGACAAAGTAACATTGTGCATATAAAACTCTTGCTACCATGTAGTTCTTGAGAATGTTAACATAATTCTCGAGAATGCCATTGTTTGTGTCAGCATAAATTTCATGGAACTAGTCCAATGGGTTATTTAATTATTCTCGAACACATTCATACTATGTTTAATCATCATCTAAGTATTTTGCCAATTGATTAGTTACGCTTAAATCCAGTTTCAAGAAAAAGCAATCCGACGTGGATCGAGCATTAAATGATGACAGAGAAACAAAGCGACAACTGGAATTAAAACCTGAGACAACTGCTGATATTCTTTTGTTAATACTTATACTAGCTATTTCTCTGACACAAGGACAAACAACGAGAAACTCATTTAATGAGAGGAGCCATCGCATTTAATGAAGCAATGGCGATTGGGCTTTACGAAGAAAGAATGAATCCAACGGAAATTCAAATAGGGACAACGGATATATTGAACAAGAGATGATAAAGCATTACAAACGAATGATATAAAAATCCAAAGCATTCAATATTGCAACCATCGGAACATTGAGCATTCAATTTGAAGTTAATACAGTTCACTGTTCCATTAGCTTTTCATTCAATATCTCTCTCTGTACTTCAGTGCTTAGCATTTATCTACTCATTAAGGAGTGAAAATCAATTTCATCCTTTGTTTATCTGTGAAGCTTAAGGTTGTGGAACCTTAAGCAAGGGTATACGATTACAATCAGTAAGGGGGAGTGAGTCCTGAGTGATTGGACTATCTCGAGAAATACTGAGTGTGTAATTATAATCAAGTTGAGGATTAGTAAAATACCCAAAGTGTTTTGGGGACTGGACGTAGGTCGCTTGATTTGACCGAACTAGTATAATTTCTACTGTGTTATTTATTTTTCAGTTTTACATCTTTAGTTTATCCTGTGACTCAAAATTCAAAATCACCTATTCACCCCCCTCTAGGCAATATTCTCCTTTCATATAATGGTTGCCACCAAGGCTTTTGACTGTAGCTGGTCCAACTAGGTTCATGTAAAGTAGTTGAAGTGGTCTATTAGTTGATATTTTATTCTTAGATTTAAAGGATGTTTTGATTTGTTTACCTTTTTGACATGCATCACAAACAATATCATTTTTAAAACCAAGTTTTAGTAAACCAATAATCGAATCATTTTTTAGCAACTTGTCAAGTTGAAGTATGTTTACATGAGCTAAACGCTTATGCCACAGCCAACTCTCATCCAAGTTACCAATAAAACATTTTTCAAGAATGGAAATATTGTTAGGAAGATTTAAAGTATAACAGTTACCTTTTCTAGGAGCCCTGAATAAGGCCTTGGATTTTAGGACATTCAAGGAGAGATCTTCATTACTGACAATCAAGCATTCCTTAGAATCGAATATAACAAGATTACCTTTGTTTGTACTTTGATTCACACTGAGGAGGTTGTGGCATAGTCCTTCTACATAATAGACATCTTTGATTTGTGGACCATCGTTGTTTCCAACTTCATTAATGTTAGCAATCTTTCCGGATTGGTCTCCACCTCACTTTGCCACCATCCTTAAGCTTGATTAAAGAAAATTTGGAATGATCTCCCATCATATGTCTAGAGCATCCACTATCAATGAAACATTTATTGGATTTAGATGCTCTTAGACAAATCTGCAAAAGCACAAAAGATCAAGTCTTAGGCACCCATTTTCTATTGAGTCCTTTTGTGTCTTAGGAGCCTTATAGAATCCTTTAGGCAGCCATTGATAATTTCTTATAGGTTTATTCTTTCTTTCTTTTTTGTGAAAGCAAGAAGAAGTAGTATGACCCTTTCTATTGCAATAGTTACAATGGGCAAATGAATTAAAGGAATGAACTGATTTTTGAAAATGATTCAAGTAATTCTTTTCTCCATTTTTATTTTTGCCTTTCTTTTTATGAAGATCAGGTTTGTAGCCAATTTCTGACCTATCATTTGTAAATCTTTGCTTTTCTAAAATTATGTTGAGCATTTCACTACCTTTAGTGAATTTTTCAAGAGTTTTTGTGAGATATAAATTCTTTTTCTCTAAATTAGTGTTATCTTCACAAATGTTTTCACAAGAGGAGTTTTTGACTTGTTGTTCAAGAACTATATTTTTCTTTTTCAAAATTATATATTTTTCAGCAAGCTTTTCAAATTCAGATTGTATAGTATTGTATTCAGAGAATAATTCATCATAAGATGGTTCTAAAATGATTACTTCTTCTAATTCTTCTTCTTGAGCCACGAGACAAGTGTTGGCTCTTTCTTCTTCATCAGCTTCATCTTCATTTGATGAGCTATCTCCCCAAATTGCTGAGACATGCTTTTTTTTTTTTTTGAATTTGTTGAATTTTTTCTTTTCTTTCTCTTTGTCCTTCAGCTGGGGACATTCAGACTTAATGTGGCCAGGCTTGTCGCATTCATAGCATATGATTGGCTTCTTTGTTTCATTGTTATTGTTGCCCTTGTGATGCTTTCAAAACCCTTATCCTTTATGTAGAACTTTTTGAATTTCTAGACCATCATTCTGATTTCTTCATCATCATCCTCGTCATCATCTAAGTCTTTGTCTTCTTTGATAGTTTTAAGGGCGACTCCCTTCTATTTGCCTCCAATTTCATCAAGTCCTTTTCTGAATTTGATTTTTCCTTCTTATTCTGACAAACTGCCAAATAAAGCTGCTACATATTGTATGGATTCTCCACTAACTTCTTCGATAGTTGTTACTTTAGCTTTCCAATCTTTGGTTAGTACATTTAAAATTTTTCTTACCTGCATCTTTTGTTCATATACCTTTCCTAAGGCCGACATCTGATTGATGGGGTGGTTGAAGCGAAGTTGGAATTCTCTAAATAATTCTCCAAACTTCATGTGTAGAAGGTCATACTCAATCATAACAGTGTTGATTCTGTTTTCCTTAATTCTCGTGGTTCCCTCATATGCGACCTCCAAAGCATCCCATATTTCTTTGACACTAGTTAGATTGCAAATTCGGAAGTATTCCTTTTGGCTTAATGCACTTTGCAGCATTAAAATGGCTTTCCTGTTGAGGGCAATTTTCTTCTAATCATGCTCATCAAATTCATCTTTAGTTTTTAGCACCATAACATCTCCTTGCTTCTTCCTAAGAGCATAGTCACCTTCCTCTATAACTTCTTATAGTCCATACTCACTTGCCATCATAAACACCTTGAATTTGGACTTCCAAAAGGAATAGTGTTCGCCATTAAATCTTGGTGGTTTGTTGATTGAAGCACCATCTGACAATATACCTTCCATTGGATCTTTTATCTCTGTTGTTAGATCTGTATAGACAACAAAGCTCTGATACCAAATGTAAATGAAAAGAAATCACCAAGACGAGGGTGAATTGGGGATTTTAAAAATTCTTTTCCAAAACACTCAGTTTTAGATTGAAAATAGAGTATAACAAGGCAAGAGAAGAAAAGCTTGACACAGTAAGATTTATATTGGTTCAGTTCTAACCTTGACCTACATCTAGTCCCCAGATACCTTCTAGGTTTTTCAATTATCTTAGAAGCCTTTAATTACAACAATGTAACTCTCAAGCAATCCTAATCACCTAGGGCTTGCTCCCCCTTACACTTTGTAATTAAATAACCCAATTCACAAGTTCCACAACCTTGAGTTCTCTCAAACGAGTAAATGAATGTTTTTCAAAAACAAACTCTCTTAATGACTATATATAAATAAATACTGAAGTTCAAATAATACTATGTACAACAAAGAATCAAACAAAAATGTAACCAGTTGTAATCGTGTGTTGTTGTGTTTTTGTTCTTCGAGTCTTCCTGGGTATTTGTAATCAACCAAAGAAACTAGTCATTCCATTTTCTTCTCCTTGAATCTTCAATGTTCAACTTGATATATGGAATATGACATCAATTGCATATATTTCTCTGTTTCTTTAATTTTTAGCTGGAATCCTGGATTTAGTTGTTTCAAATAGTCTTCCAGTATTATTATCATTCCATAAACTTCATTTGACCATTGGAGAGTGATCTAAACGATCTATAACAATCTGAGCTGAACCATTGGGATAGAGGAGAAAGTTCAGGCTTGTTTTTAATTCTTCATTAATTGCATTTAACCCAGATTTGATTTTACCTTGATCCTTGTTAAATTCATCTGAAACTCACGAGCAAATCGATCAAGTATAACTGGTAATAATATAAAGTGGAATCATAAAGTATATAGTTTTAAGTAGGATCAAATCGAAGATTTCAGAAATCAGAGTTTCAAACTATTCGATGCAAAATCGAGTTTATATATACAAACTAGAGTTTTGTTCATACCATCGTATTTCAAATTTTTGAAACATATTTTGAAACAGTGCAAAAACTCGAGTCATTGAATATCACACTCAAGTTTGGTTCATTCTAGGAATGACCATCGTGATTTGAAGTTTGAAATCTATTTGGAGCATATGAGCAAACTTGAGTCATTTAGTAACTAACTCGAGTTTCTCACTTTTGATGAGAAACTAAGTTTAAATGCACAAGGCTCAAAATTGGAGTTTTTAAAGTTTAACTGGAGTTTTCAAGTTCAAGAAATAGAGCATAGCTTTCTGTTTGACATAAACACGAGTTTTCAAAACTCAACTCGAGTTTCCTTTATAAGCGAGAAACTTTGAAATTTCTCTGCCTCATAAAGACTCGAGTTTACATTATTAAACTCGAATTTTCTAAGTTTATAGAAAACATTGATGACAAATTGGAGTTTACAGATGTAAGTCGTAATTTGTGTTGAACATGAAATCTTTGAAGACTCTCCGTTTTGATTCAAAACTCGAGTTTGTAAACTTAAACTTGAGTTTTCTTAAATCATAGAAAACTTTTTATAGCCGTTGGGTGTAAAACCGAGGTTTAAGAATACCAAACTGTAGTTTGCTTAACTTCAAAATCTTGAAGTGTTTCTGTCTTCCACAAACTCGAGTTTACCAATACAAACTCGAGTTTGTCTTAGTGTAGAAAAACTTTGAGAGCTCTCTTATTATCATAAACTGTAGTTTGTAAATATAAACCGCAATTTGCTCTTAAGTTCATAAAACTGGTCATGTCGAAACTCGAGTTTTGAAATTCCAAACTCGAGTTTGTCTTTGACAGTAAGTTTTTGAACTTTCCAAAGACAAACTTCACTCTATGTTTACAATTGTCAGTCATCATTAAAACTCATAGAGAACTGACAAGGTCTAATTGCAAGCCATATTCAACCTCATTGTAATGAAGTATGAGGTTCATCTTTCTGTTCAACTTATTGATGTATGTCGTACGACTAGCACGGTTTATAAGAAATATATGTAATATTAACTAACTTATCTAACTTCTTTAATTTAATTAAATTTGGTAAATATGTCTTATATTAAGGACATGAGGGAATACTACTTATATCTTAGAAATATCTTATTAAAATATTAATACTTTAATATTTAATAACTTATATATTTAAAAATCTTCACAAATAATTTACAAGTCAACTTTTAAGATTTACAAATCTTCATAAACATGTATATTATATAAGAAAACTAAAAACGGGCACCTCAACCGAGACCACATTAGAAAGACCCCAGTTTGCTTTGCTGGATTTAATTTAACCTACTTAATTTATCTTTGAAACTTAGACCAAAAAGTTAATTGTAAATTTGAAACAAATATTATATTTGTGCAGTTTATTAATCATGCTATGAGGTAACTGGTGGATCGATCAATGTTGCACAATTATGTAGCAGCAAAAACAACATTAACTTGATGAGTAATGACTGAACACTTTGAGTGTACATGTATGTTAACATACACACAAAGTCACATTACTCTTCAATCACAAAGTCAATTACTCTTCAATGTCATTCTTTATATATGGGATCCAAGAATGCAAAACAAATACTCTCGCAACAAATTTATGAGAAAATACTCACATAGCCTTTTGTTATAAATCAAATACTTACGGGTAAAATGATGTAGTAAAGCAAAATAAAGTGGACCATGCAAAAGATCAGTGTATAATAATTATAAATTAATTAGTGTGTGGTTAGGAATGGACCATGCAAAATAAAATGGGCCACTAACCGTCTAACCAATGAAGGTGACAAAATATGGTGGGATTACAATAATGATGGTCAACATAAAGCAAGATTACGAGAAACGATATTAAGGTTTAATAAGATTAAGAAAAATATAGGTTTTTTCTTTCTCGAAAATGAGAAATGGTTGAGGAAGTAATTAGTGGGAGAGTGGGCAAATGAATGAGATGAAATCAGCAGATTCCGCTATAGACGGCCAGAGCAGGGAATGTAGGGCCTTCATTTGTTGTCATTTTGCGAGCAGAATCCCAACAACTACGAGTCTTGGTATCAACGTTTTCAACATTATTTTATATCTTTCAAGTGCTTCTAATTATGATCATCTCAAAGTCAATCCTTTTCTTTTGCCCCTCCCCTTCTTCCCAATTCTCTCTCTCTCTCTCTCTCTCTCTCTCTCTCTCTCTCTCTCTCTCTCTCTCTCTCTCTCTCTCTCTCTCTCTCTCTCTCTGTGTATCCAGCCGGTCAAGAAACTAGTTAATGGTTCCATGATAATATCTTGGTTTGAACCATAATTAAACTTAGGGTTAAATATCATTTTTATTTGGAAGTTTTTGTTGAGAAGTAGTGGCTATCCGAATTTTTTAGAAGCAATTTTGTCCCAGAAATTTATAAAACATAGCAATTTTACCTCTCTATTAAATTTAATTGATATGCGCATGTAGTACACAATGCTTGTCACCTCATCGATTAAAATTGGGTTAGTATCAATTTTTTCCCGGACGTTTTCACTAAGGACCAATGAGTATTCGGAAGTTTTTTAAGAGCAATTTTGCCTTGAAAATTAACAAAACGTAGTGATTTTGCCCCTCCGTTATGTTTAACTGATATGCATATGTGGTACATTCATTGGGTACCACATGTGCAGATCAGTTAAACTTAACGGTCAAATCAATGGAGGGCTAAAATTGCTACGTCTATCCTATCATTAAAATAAAAAATTAAAAATCATCCCTGAAAACAATTGGGCAGTTTTTAGTGAGGCGAAGTGTCTGGCAGGGTTTGACATTGGCCACGGCATGCTGACCTACCCATATATATATATATATAGACACGCTCACACTTATTTTTAATTTAAAAAAATTCAATAAATATTTACTTATCATTCAATTATAATCTAACGAATAAACTAATTATATATGTACATATGCATAATTTTTCATAAACATATTTAATTACAAAATTGGAAGTTTGAGATTTTTAGGAATAATTTTTTATGAAATCTTTAGATGTACTGTGTTTCTGGGTCCATTCTCCTCTCTAGGAACATGGATCCACCACAACAACCATCAAACGTCTAATTGTGATCGAAGAATATGCTATCAATTTTGTTTAAATTAACTAAGCATGTTATACTTGGAGACAATCTTTCTGCCTTTCATAAGGATAAAATTGATATTCTTCATATCAAAATAATTTACTTAATTGATATTTTTAATGAGCCCGGTTGGAAGGCATATTTTAAAAATCTATTATGTTTTGTTCATTTTTCGGGCCAGCACAAATTTAACTTGGCAAAACTGGGTGCTACTTAAATCTAGATTGTCAAAAAGACATGACTCCAATCCTATGTACTGATATAGACCCAATTTTAGTGGCAATAATGAGTATTGTGAGTGGTTTATCATTACAAACTGTTCAGATCTAATTTTGGATGGTTTAGATTGATTTTTTAAGATTTTATTTTTTCTTAAAAATCATTTTATTTTCATATATACAAAATCTAAAATAAAAATAATATCTTAATTATCAGTTTTTCTAAAATTGATTTTTTTATTTAAAAATCATTAGTTAAATATCCTAAATCTAGACTATCAAAATTTTATTTAAATTGTGTAGATCTCACCATAATGAATAGCTCTCAGTGCTAAGTTGGAGCTAATTGCTATTAAGATATTGTATAAAAATACTCCCTCGGATATTGATCCAAAATATAGGAATTATTGGAGAGATTTGTTTTTATCTTAAATATAAGACCTCAATTAACTTCACCTTTCAAATTTATAATTTTCTCCCAAGCTATCTATATTGATTGCATATATTATTAAAGGGTTTAATATTTCTACTTTTACTGCACAAAACTTTTTTTTGTCACACTCACATAAAAGTGAGTGAGTCCTATTATAAATAAAGGAGAGAGAAAATATTAGTATGATCTACTCATTTTTATGTGAGTGTGATAGAAAAAAAATCTCTACAACAAAAGCAGAAACATTAATCCCATTATTAAATGGGGTTAGTACCAATGGGGTAATAATTAAAAGTGATATTTTAGATTAAACAATACACGTATGTTATCCATGACTAACTTAACTAATTTTTTAATATTTAATTATTTATAAAGTAATTACCGAACTCATACATTTAAGATAATATAGAGCATAAAGACCGCACTATCATAAGCTGTAAATAGGGCAACTCCCTTTTTAATTGACTGCATGTGTTTTGAATAATGAAAGCAGACTGGTTTAATTTTATATGCTTCATTAAATAAAAAGAAGAAAGGAATATCGCTTCCTGTAATTTTTTTATGTTTAAATTTATTTTTTGAGAAAGATAATATTTTTTATTTATTTAGGACTATGAATTATGAAAAAGTTTAGATGATGATTATTCTTTCTATTCTTTCTTCCTTTTTTGCTCTTCTTGTTTGGCACTTTCGTTTTTACACAAGGTACAAAGTGCTACATGACATGGAGACAAAACCTAATGGAAATCATAATAATAAAATTATAGACCCAAGGGAAGGCTTGTCTTCTGAATGTAGACAACAAATTAAACAACCTGCATATTTCTTACTAAATGATTCTCTTATTTATTGATTGATTTGATTAATGCTTGTCTGATTAACACAAACTAGTAGCAAATATATGTCGGTGCATATATAGAAAACATAATACATATTGAAGTTTAAAATTTGAATTATATAGTGACTATTAGTTTTTGAAAAGAAAGACAAATTCTAGAAGCTAGTTATTCAAAATAATTTATTTCGCAGAAATGAGAAAAATTATTTTCATCCAATGCATAAGTTCTTTAATTTTTTTCGGAAGATATAGTTGTGAATACATGTCCCTGAATCTATGTAGTTTTTTCTATTCATTAAATTTTTAAAACTTTCTCACTATTAGGCATTAGTCTCTACGCTCATCATGATATATAAGGAAGAGCTATGGATATTGGCTAAGTGACATGTGCCACAAAATAAAAAATTTAAATAAAATTATAGAATAAAAATTATCTATTTTCAGCATAATTTAAAAAAATTATATATCATGCTTAAAACTGTCTCCTTTTTTTTTTTGTGAGAATTTTGATTGTCTCTTTGCATTTATATGCAATACGCAATCTGGTTGATTTTTATTTTATCTAAATACATGTATCCATTAGTTTAGTCCTTGTAGAGGAAAAATGATCTAGGTTTTATTGAATTATACGGACTAATGTTTTAAATGGAATGAAATTTTAGGGATTAAAACCTACGGCTTGAAATTTAAGAAACTAAAACTAAAATAAGAGTAAATTTGAGGGATTAAAGATTATATTAACCCTAATAAGTACAACAAAGGACCAACACCTATAATAATCAAGTAAACTATAATGACCAATAATTAAAAAGGGAAAAATTATAAAGACTTAATTGAAAATGAAGTGACGTTATAGAGAATTGTATGTTAATTTCTTTCTAATTCTAAATATGATTTTCCAAAAAAAAAATATTTTATTTACATCTTTAGATCAATTTTTCGCTTAAAATATTGATAGTTTTATTTATACATGGAAAGTTTAAAAAACATTGAAGCCCAACCATTTCATTTGTGACATGTTTTCCAATTTCCTTTTCCCTCCACGTACGTATATTTAGAAAGACCAATTCTAGAAGCTTGTTATTCAAAATAATTTATCTTGAAAAAGTGATAAAATTCTTTTCATCCAATTCATATTTTTGGGAAGATATATTCTATCACTCATGATAGTTATTTATATCAAATCCCTATAGTATTTTCTATTTATTGAGTCTTTACATTTTTTTTAAATCGTATACATTAATCTATGTGCTTATAATTAGTCTCTATACGCATAATTTGTTAATCACAATAAGGCTAAATTATACAAACCTCATTGAACTTTGGGTTAGTTGCATATAGATTCATGATATTTCAAAGTTTAAATTTAATCCACTCACGTTTATTTTTTAGCTATTAACCCTTGTCATTAAATTACCGTTATATCTTTAACGGAAAATGTTACATCTGATCATGAGATGACATGTGTTATTATATATGGTATCCTATGTAAATTACTAATTTTATAAAAATCCTTGAACTTTGATCAAATGCAGAGAATCCCATGACATTTCAAGGTTTAAATTTAATTCCCTTAAAATTTTGATTTATAATATTAAACCATATACCGTTACTTTCTATCATTTGAATAAATTTATTAAAATTGTTACTATCATTTGTCAATTAAAATAGTTCTTTTGTATAGTCAAAACTAGAAGAATAATATTTAGAAAAATATAAAATAAATGTTGAACCCCTAATTCAAGAAAAATATGCATTACTAATAAAACTAATGGGCAGGAGCCATCCTCTAATAAAAATATAATATTTAAACTATTAATGTTCAATCATCCCAAGAATATATTTTACATAAATGATGACAATTTTATACTATCATTTTCAACTAACCCAAGAAAATAAGTAAATATTATACAAATGACGACATTTTCATTTTTATATTTTTTAAACATTATTCTTCTAGTATTTTCCATACAAGAAAACTATTTTAATTGACAAATGATAGTAAAAAACTTGATAAATTTATTAAAATTATTAAACAAACATCATGATGTTTATTTATTATAAATCAAAATTTTATGGGAGTTAAATTTAAATTTTGAGGAGCTATATACAACTAACCTAAAATTTAGGAGAGTTTGTAAAATCTAGCCTATAAATAATGACTTAGAAACATGCAAAATTGTAAATTGTTACAAAATAAAAAATATTTTTTTAAAAAAATAAAATCATAGAATAAACTTTATTTATCATCAATATAAAATAATTAGTTTCTACCAGTTTTTATATTTTTACACTAGTTTTTGCCTCAGACAATGTTTATTTGCAGTTTAGCACTGAACACCCAGTAAGTAAAAATGTAAAAACTTAAGTTTTTACATTTTTACACTAATTTTTTACAACACTACAATACGATTCCTAATTAGTTTCCTAATTTCAAGGATATGTTGCAAAACAGGTTCACATCTCCATTTAGGAGATATCATAGATTCATTCATACACTTAACAAAAGAAAGATTATATGTTTCAAACACGTTTTAAACACTATATCATCCAGCTGATTATCATTGACAAATATAGATTCATGTAGCAAAATTAATCCAAAAGTATACTAAGCGAGAGTTGTGTCATCAACTACTAAGATCATTTGTTTTAAAAATTAATAAATTGAGTATATGGACCAACAACTATAATTAAGAAAACTAAAAATTAAGACAAAATAAAAAAGGAAAATTTGAAGGCTTAATTAAAAATGAAGTGAAATTATAAGAATTTGCATATTAATTTTTCTAAAGATATTGATATTTCTATTTACATCCTTAGATCAATTTTGCACTTCAAACATTGATATATTTATTTATGGGAAGTTTCAAAAAACAAATTGACCCCCAGCCATTTCACATGTGACATGACATGGCTCCGATTTTGATTTTGATTTCGTTCGAGAACCATCCTTCTACGTATGTATTTATAGTCTCTGATAGCTTTAATGTTTTTTTTTTTTTTTTTTTTTGGGTTGGAGGATCATTGTTTGATAAAAGTTTTGGGAAAAATTGTATAATAAGAAAAACATATAAACCATGAAAAATCAGTTGTGAAGTAAACAAAGCCCACTTGAAAATTAAGCAATGTACCTCTTATTAATTATGCGACATTTAATTTTTTTTTTTTTCCGTTTTTAAAATTTGTACATAAGATTTATCGTGAATCACGGGATATCATTATTTTTTGTCAATTTATCTTTTCAAATAATATTTTAAAATTTTTAATATTATAATTATATATTATTCTTTTGGATTGGACTTTTTAAATAGCAATACTGCTTGTCTGGAAAAAATAACAATAATACTTGGTATATGATATTACCGATTGATGATACTAACTTTATAATTAATAATTCCAATGGTCCCAAAAAAAAAAAAATTAATAAGTCCAAATGGATATAACTCTCCTATTTAATAAACTTTTCACCATTCATAATGTTCAAAATCTTCAATTTATTTCAGGGGTGTTGAATCCTTTTCTTTAAAATTTAGCTTTTGTTTTTTCTCTTCTAATTATTTCTTCATGAAATTCTTTTTATTCATATGTTATCATATATGTAGGGATACGGGGAAGAAAATCCTCTAAGAAAACTCTCTTATTTTTCATCTGAGAATCTCGTCACCTTTAGATTGAAAATGGAGGGTTTGAATTTAATATTTTATAAGATATTATTATAATATTATCTAAAATTAAGTTAAAATTGTTAAAATTTGATTTGAATAGTTCAAAACTTTAGTATATAAGAAATTATTTATAAATGATTATTATTAAAAATTTTATAAAATATTAAATTTAAATTATCTAATTTTTCGTTCTTAAGGATGGAGATAATATTTTGATAGAAAAAGGAGATAAATGATAATGAGAGGATCTGATTCCAATATAAAAACTTATAGCAGACAAAATCTAAAAATAACATGTTAATGATTAATGAATTAAATAAACCACAAAGTAGAATTTTCCTAAATCTTTCATTTGGTCCAGTAATATATTGACAGAAATGAAATCTTCTTTTGAACAATTTCTAGTATATGATATACTTTTTTTAGATAATACTATTATATTATATACTATTCAATAATAGATATTATTTATTCTATAAATAAAAACACGACAAATGTTTCATTAAATGATCTTCAAAACTTTTTCATTTAAGTTCTTGTTTACTTATTTCCCTTCTACATAATTTTAACAATAAAGTAATAAGACTTAAATGAATATCAAGTGATAGACTACATACAAAAGACCAAATTAAACCACAAGAATTAAACCTGCCCTTTGGAAAAAAAATATTGGAACAATTGTAAATATATAGCACATATATGAATAATAAATCTATAGATGTTATGAAAAAAATAATAAATCTATAGAATTTATATAGATATTAATTATTTAATAGCTAAATAAATTGGAAGACTGTTTAATTTGTAGGATGATTCTCACTATTAATTATTATAATGACCCCTATATAAAAATTAAAGTTTAATATGATCGTAAAAAAATAAAAGAAAGGAAAAGAAAGGAAAAGAAAAGTGGCGACATAATATAATTAATGATTGAGCTATTATAAATTTATAATGCAACTTGCATATTTTTTTCTCACTCATTATAATTACCAACCTCTCATTGTGGCCGCCATATTATGGTGACATGCTCTCCTCAAACTACACTAAGTGTACTAGAAATTATGAAAAATAGGATTGGATTAAAAATTCATATTTGGCCACGAAAAATTGGTTCGGATTAAATAATTGTTGGTTTTACCAAATCTAGAGAAGTACAAAAGCACAAGCAATGGAAATTGAAGCACTTTGTGTCTGCCACTTGAAGGGCAACTACATATTTCATGTCTACCACATTTTTTAAATTCTGCCATACCACTTTAACATTTATTTTTTAACAAAAATCTTTAGCATTGGGTGTTACCTACAATTATAAGTAAGACTTGATTATGAGAGACTGAAATTATTAGAAAATAAATGTAATAAAAATTAAATTTTGCATGAATTTTAGGAGTTAAAAATGTGTATACTACCTATATAATACTTAATTACAAATTATTCTTATAATCTTAAATATTGAAGCTATATAGATAATTTTCTGATATTAAAATAATTCGCTGAGCTTTTTTTTTTTAAAAAAAAAATGTGTTAGATTTCCTAAAATATCCTTTTGATCATTTGTATTATTTGAATCCCCTTTAATAAGGGCAATTATAAATAGGGATACACATGAGAAAAAATTATAAATTTGAAGAAGAATAAGGTGGATTGATATATTACATTCAGTATACTAAAATAAATTCCTCTACCAACTCTTACATTTTAAACTGGAAGAGTAAATATGTGTAGTAAGTCATCACCCCACCACCCTTCAATTCCTTTTTCATTTTGATAGACTAATTTAAAGTTCGGTCAATATTTAGTTTCAATTACAAATAAATTGGATTAATCCGATGTTTGTCCTTTATTATAGTTTATTCTTATTTTAGTTTCATACTATCTCCCTTTTTGAGGGAATAAAACTTATGATTTGAAACTATAAGGACTAAAATTAAAATAAAGATAAATTATATAAGAACTAAACAATATTTTAACAACAACAACAGAAAATAGGCACAAAACTTGAAACCTTCAAATGGCAAATCTGTGATTAATGTTTATATTTAGTGCATTTTCATATCGCAACTATTACGTCTTCATATATATGTATATAAATATAGACATTCTGCCACCCTCATGTGGCCATCTGAACACAAACACACAAAAAAGCTTCACACTCTCTTCCAAAAAAATGCAAGCCAAACCATTCATCACATTCCGTCCTCCTCCTCCTCCTTCTCTAATCCCCCCCACAAAATCACCTCCGGTGAAACAACCTCCATTATCTCCGGCCACCACTGTGCCTAGAGCAATATCAATCTCCACGCCAGATACCCGAGTGACAGTGCCGATACCGATGCCGGTGCCGGTGCCCGTACCGCCAACCGTAGAGCTTGATGATTCTATAGCAGCTTTTTGGGATTACCAATTCCTATTTGTTTCCCAACGCCAAGAGACAACCCAACCAGTAACCCTACACGTGGTGGACGGAGCAATACCAGCCGACTTCCCGTCCGGCACATACTATTTAACAGGGCCAGGGCTTTTCTCCGACGATCACGGCTCAACGGTGCACCCACTAGATGGTCATGGGTACCTGAGAGCCTTCAGCATCGATAATGTGAGTAAGAAAGTTAAATATATGGCTAAGTACGTGAAGACGGAGGCTCAGGTGGAGGAGCATGACCCGAAAACCGACACATGGCGGTTTACACATAGGGGTCCATTTTCGGTATTGAAAGGTGGAAGGAAGGTTGGGAATACTAAGGTAATGAAGAATGTGGCTAACACTAGCGTTCTCAGGTGGGGAGATAAGTTATTGTGTTTCTGGGAAGGTGGGGATCCCTATGAGATCGACTCTGATACATTGGATACCGTTGGACGGTTTGATGTGATGGAGATGGACGGCTGCCATTTGAGTCCGGCCAAGAGCAACCTTGATGGTGATGCATGGGAACTCGCTGCCGGACTATTGAAGCCTATTTTGTATGGTACGTTATCTTCTTCTATTTACTCTCTTACTGTTTTAGTCAAAACGTGATTTTTCTTAAAATCAATGTAAAATCAAATACAATATATTTATATAACCCTGTTATCATATTCATAAGACATTTCTAATAGGTTTCACTGGAACAAAAAAGACCTTGTATATATTTTATTAACCCCCCTTATAATTTAACAACTTTTTAATTATTTATCCCTATTTAATATACATTATACCTCTAGAGAATATAAAGTCTATGTAATAATAAATCTAAATGGTAGACATTCATATGAAAATAGTATAAGATATAATTTATATATTACTATATATTATTCATAGGTTATAAACAGTAGTACTTATGTTGAAATCTTAATTTGCAAATTAAGATAAGCACTTATAATTTAATTGATATAATACATAGTAACTAAATTTTCTATGTGATGCATGAGATCGATAATAATTAAAAGTGTTTGAAAAGACATTACTTTTCTATCATTTAAATGTTGTTGAAAACAAAGTCAAAAGGAAACAATGAAAATATGTGAAAAGAATAAAAAAAATATTGTATAAATGCGAAAAGAGATGCACTATAGTTATAATATCATATAAATAATTAATATGGTTGTATATTTTATATTTTATAATAGTTGGATGTTGCTTCTATATGGCACAAATTGGTTTTTTTTTTTAAAAAAAAAAAACACACATACATTCATGGAAGTGATAATAATGATGATTAAGAGGGAGTGAGCCTGAGTGTTTGTGTCAAATGTTTATTTATTTTACGAGTGAATGTCTGTGTCAACTAATTAAAGCAGATGCCAGTCAAAAATAATTAAAACTGCACTGCAATGATGTGCAAAAGATCATGGAAAAGTTACAAAAGTCAAGAGGATATATACTACTTTTTCAATTCTCGATCTGTATCTTTTATACTATATAAAAATAAAGATTTTTTCTAAAGAAATAATACATTATAATTAAAAATGTTTGTTTCATACTGTAAAAAATGAATAATAATCAAATCAAGATAAATTTATTTCATTTCATTGTTTTACAGAGATATTATTTAAGTTAAGATGGTTTCACTCATTACAATATCTGCAAAGTGCCCACTTCCTATAGATTTGATAGTATATATATTGATTAACAAATCATGCATTTTAATTTCAAGTTGAACCCAATTGTTTTTTCACAGGTATGTAAAATTTTTGACATTGCATGTTATTTATAATTAATTTTAAAATATTTCATTACATTTTTCCCATAGCTGATTGTAATATTATAGTTAATTTACTTGAACATAGAAAACGCGCACACACAAATATTTTCAAAGCAAAATTTTCAAATTAAAAATTCTTAAATTAAGTTATGGAAGTAGAAACAGGCAAGCCACTCACAGTGTATATGCAAGGGGTTGAATCGCGTCAAACATTAACGATTTTCATCCATTAGTGGGCAAAACATTGACTTTTTATTTTTAAACAATAATCTTTCTCTTTACATATATATATCATATCACTTTGATTATTCAATATAAATAATATATAATAGAGATGGGTGGCCAAGTTGCTAGTGATAATGATGTTGAATGATGATTGATGAGCAAATAATAAAAAATTTACCAAAACGAATAGTATTAGTTTGATGAGTGGGAGTTGTTAGGTGATTTTTGGACATGTAGTACGCAGCACAAACGTACCACACAACCCATTATTCCTCTGTACAGTCTTAAATATAAGAGCTAATAGAGAGTGCATTAAAATTTACTTTGATCTCAAATATAAAATTTCAATTTACTTCATATATCCCAAATTTACATAGACTCATCTAATCTTAATGTAATACCTAATTAATTAATATGATTAAATTATAGAAGTTAGTTAAGTTAGTTTATATAACATATTTTGTATAAAGCTCTAATCATCGTCCTTAATTTCCATCTTTTCTCTTCTACCTAATAATTGTTAAGGGAGTATTAATATGATCAATTTGAGAAAAAAATTTGATAAATATGTAAAATAAGTCTTATTTTTATGACTAATATCAACTGCCTAATAAGATTTTGCATTAAGGTCTAGAAGAGTGGAAGAGTGGTTTGTTCTTTTCTTTAGATAAAAAAATAAAATAAAATGATATTAATTAAATGAAAAAGTTTACAGAGTACCAAAGTATATGCAGTAAACAAATTGAAAAGTTTTCATAAAATTCGAAGAGTAATTTGTTTTCATAAAGTGTGTTTATTGATTACATATATTAAAAATATTTTTATTTTGGGAGTAGTTTTCAGTACCAATAATTAAAATAAGTACATTAGAGAACCATCACCCATTTTTTTTTATAAATAACTAGTTTTAGTAATTTTCTTAATCTCTATAAATTAGTTATATATAACTCTCGTAAAATTTAAGAATGGAGAGAATATAATCCAAAATATACATAGTGCATATCGTCCATTCGGAAGTGGGTTATTCCTATATCGAAAAAAAGAAAAAGAAATGGGTTATTCAATAATACCCAACTTTTTCTGATGAAAAAAAAATAATAACCAACTTTATATTGGGCAAAATATAGTGTCACAAACCATTATTATTGTCTGCTAGTTTTTGTTTCTTTTGGAACACAAAACTCTGTTGACACTCTTGGCATTATTTGCCAATTTACAATTTTCCTTTTGTTTGTGCATTTGAATTCCTACACACACACACACATATGCGGGGGGCCAAGTGCTTCTAGTAATGACACATGACGTAAATTTTGTATAGAGATCAAATCATTTCTTACTTTGAAAGTGGAGAAAAAATAATATTTTTTTGGATTTGAAAAATCTTTAATATATTTTTACTTTTCCCTTGTTGTGTCGTTCATAGTTGTGTATTAATCGAGACTAGATGCCAATGGAATTTTTATATTTTGTTGATATTGATATTGATTATATCGATAATTTATACGTAAAGACAACAAATTGTTTGTTATTGGTGCAAACAAAAAGAAGGATTGGTATTATAATTACAATTATATTGTATACTTAACTTTTTAGATATTGAAATGATTTAGCTGATATACATTTAAAATTTGAATTTTATTCATTTCTTAAATATAAATAATAAAAATTATTAATGAATTTCAATAATATTTATCAATAAAAAATAAAATAATATAGTTTGAATTATTGGTATCAAATTTAAATAATCTACATCTACTGTGCAAATTCAGAATAAAGCAGTATTATGCTGCTTAAAACATTATAAAATCCAAGCTGATATTGATATATTAACGTTTGTTAATAGTTAATATCAAAGAACATTATTGTACTACACGCCATATGTTATTTAATTTTATTCAATAATTTTCTGGGATATATCATTAATTTAATACTAGAGTTTTTACTTAGTATGTAATCATATTAGTTAATTATGGTATATTCTATATGCAGGAGTGTTTAAGATGCCCCCAAGGAGGCTTTTGTCGCATTACAAGGTGGATGATAGCAGGAACAGGCTTCTTACGGTGTCATGCAATGCAGAGGATATGCTTCTTCCACGTAGCAATTTCACATTTTGCGGTGAGTGGAAACATGGAAATTATAAATTTTCCAGGCAAGAAACAAGAAGGAAAGCATAAATTTATAATACTTCCGTGATATTGAAGTGATTTGTTGAACTAGATTTAAATTCGATTACTTACATGGGTAAAATCAGATTTTGTCAAAATTTCATTTTTGTGGCCTCAAATTATATATAGAGTTTCAATTTAGTCCCTTAATGAAGGTTACACAAAAATATTTAGTCCCTTAATTTTATACCAATCATTGTTATTTTAAAAATTAAATTCAAAATAGTAGTATTTGTAAACATTTTGTTAATCTTTAAAATTTTGATGTCATCATTTTTATTAATGAAATTAACTGTGTTAGTGGTGATTTGGATGTTTTAGAATATGATTCAAAGTTCAACTTAGTCCAGAAACAAGATTTTAAGATTCCAGACCACTTGATGATTCATGATTGGGCCTTCACGGACTCTCACTATATAATATTTGCCAATCGCATCAAACTCGATGTACTAGGTAAGCATTTCCAACATTTCTTATTTCAAGCTAAATGAACAAATTGACTTAAATCTAAGTGAATTAAGAACTTTTCATGCGCTATTCGCGTTCGTGACTTCCCATTATGCATTAAAACATGAATTTAGGCCTAAATACATAAGATTATTACAGCCTAATTTGCCACGGCCAAACGTTTTGTGTTTCGGACCTCGTATATTTTGACTTGTGCTCCAAATTCATAATTATAACCTCTGGAATATGAATTCCTTTCCTCGGGCTTTCCTCCACTTGGTTAGCGGTTCACATTGATGAGCATAGGATACTCATCCTTTCAATTTGGAAGTGGGGAAAATATTTTTATGTATTTGAATTAAATCGTATGCATGTTCACCTTGAAATATTTTTTTATACCAAGTATCTTAAATTAATTAATTTTAAATCCTATATTCAAAAATATTTTTCTTGTAAAAATAACACCTAATATCTAAAATGTTTTTTTTTTCAATACCTAATATCTTTAAGTTAATTATTTTTAGTGCATAGATTATTTTTTTCAAAAAAGTAAAAATAAAAAGTAAAGAACTCCTTTTATTTGAGGATGAGCCTTGAATGTGGATTCCTTGATTAGTATCATGCAAAATAACATAATTGCCCTCTAAATTGATATCGCAGGGTCAATGGGGGCATTGTGCGGAGTATCACCAATGATATCAGCATTAACTGTGAATCCAAGTCATCATACATCACCTATTTACTTGCTGCCACGTTTCCCAAACTCTTCTTCTTCAAGTAGAGACTGGACCGTTCCGGTTCAAGCCCCTTCTCAACTCTGGTTCCTCCACGTGGCCAATGCCTTTGAAGTAATTTCCAATGATTCTGAGGGCACTTTCGACATTCACATCCAAGCCTCTGCTTGCTCTTACCAATGGTTCAACTTCCGCAGCCTTTTTGGTACGTTGGGACGTTGTGCCTATTTTTCACACGCAGGAATAGTGAGATTTGTGTCGTTTAGCAAAACTGAAGATATTTTTATTCTATGCATTAGGTTACAATTGGCAGCGACAAAAGCTTGACCCTTCCATTATGAATGTGAAAGAAGGCGAAAACGAGTTGCCTCATCTTGTTCAGGTATAAACCCACTTTTAATGCATGCACAGGCCCATTTCCATATTTGGGCCCACTAGAATAGTAGGCCCATTTAAAGAGTGCATATATAATTATATAGAGGAATTTGGATTCTACTTCACTTTTAAGTCTTAACTAATATTTGTTAGGACTCGAGTCTAATGGAATAAACTAGCTTTATTTTTTATAATATGATGAACTAAGATTTAAATTCTTTTTCGGAGAGGTCTTTGATAATGCCTCAAACAGTATCTCTACCAATGTGAGAATACTTGTACTTATCAATTTATTTATTTATTTATTCTTTTGTTTTCTTACTAACATGAATAAAAGGGAAATAAAGATATAATGGCCATCAAAACATGACAATACTAAAATTAACCATTGAAATGATTTAATTTTTATGAAGTCCTTACGGATTATCCCATAATTGAGTTTTCTTTTTGTTAAATGATTTAATTGCATTAAGTGACATCAGTTGCCACTGTCTTAGTGGTTATTGTTTTTTAATAAGTTAAATTGTTACTTTTTAAATTGTTGTTACCTGCAGTAAGAAGTATCATTGAAATTAGTTCTCACTGTCTTGGTTGTTATTGTTATTTGATAAGTTAAAGATGCTACTTGTTAAATTGTTGCCATTTTGTTTTTTTTTTCCAATTAAGGGCATTTAAGTGATTTCATTTCATTGTGATTTTTTTCCTTAAATCTTTCTCCCTTTGTCTAAAACGGATACAAAAACACTCTTTCTTTTTAAATTTTGTTATATGAACGTGGATGATGAATCACAGGTATCAATAAAGCTAGATAGCGATCACAAATGCGAGGAATGCAGTGTAAAGCAATTGAAACAGTGGAAAAAGTCATCAGATTTTCCAGTAATAAATTCATCATTTTCTGGGAAAAAGAACAGATATGTTTATGCAGCAACTACACTTGGACGACGCAAAGCATTGCCACATTTCCCATTTGACACAGTAGTGAAGTTGGATTTATCAAGTGGCTCTGTCCAAACTTGGTCTGTTGGAGCTCGCAGATTTGTTGGTGAACCTATCTTTGTTCCCACAAGTCATAGTCATGATGGAGAAGAAGACGATGGATACCTCCTCGTCGTAGAGGTAAGCAATCCTTTCTTCAATCATCACTATAGGAGATTGATAACTAATTTTCAAATATAATAAAATTAGTTTAGTTTGCTTATTTGGGATAATTGTGGATTGATTTTGCTAAAATATCTCTTTAATTAATCATTTACTTGAAAATTGTTCTTATTGATAAAGATTACCTTTTTTAAGTATGTGAAATTAATATGATTGTCTAGGAAAATAATTATATATTTTGGGAATTATAGTTCTGAGATATTACATTTAGGATTAAAAAAAAAAAAAAACTATGTAACTAGTCCATACATTTATTATCAGAAGGAGTAATATATAATTTCGTAAATTAATTTCTTTGATGTAAGTACTTGTACTTTTAATCCTTCTACTTTTTTTAAGTACGTGGGAAAATTGAAAAAAAAATCCTCTATTGAAAATTTTGGGTGAAAAAGACTTAAATATATTTTTGCACCAAAAAAATATAGGTGCTCTATAAAATTTGTACACGCTGAGTACCGACACATTTAAATTATTCTTGCCAATTAAACTTTCGCTGGAGACATTTCCCAAATTTTCCCTTTTTAAATACTTTTACTCATATTTTTAAAGGTACACATTTTTTAAAGCTTTTTCATAGTGATGAAATGAAAATTTCTCCTGAATTATACGTGAGCTCATGCTTTATATAGGATTATAAAATCGTTTTGTCATTAAAAAGATTTTTTTCATATTCTAATTTTGTGGGATATTCTTTTCAATATACTTTTATATGACATGGAAGTCACAAATGTACACACACCCACATCAATGTCATGACAACTTTAATATCTATCAAAAGCTATACTAATCATTTTTCAAAAACAATGACTCATCTTGAATTTTATTCCTAAAAGGATCTTGTTAATTAATTGGTTTATTATTAGTTTAGGAATTTAATTGTTATAATAAAAATTGCTAATTTGTGTTTCGGTTTTGGGTTGATTATTGTACAGTATGCGGTGGCAATGCAGAGATGTTATCTGGTGATCTTAAATGCAAAGAAGATTGGTGCAAGAAATGCGATTGTGGCCAGAATAGAGATCCCAAGGAATTTGAACTTCCCTCTAGGTTTTCATGGATTTTGGGCCCCTGAGAATAAATTTTAATTTTATTATTTATTCATATTTATCTTGTTCGTAATTCTTTCATAACTTTCTAATGTTAGTATTTTTATTTGTGATCGATATATAATACACATGTTCACGCTTTAATCATGAATGTGTGCAGTTGGAAAATCTAAATTAAAAATCAATAATTAAAAAATTTGATTGATCAGACGATTTAATAATAGATCGAGTGGCTTTGTTTTAGACTGGCAATTTTGTTTAATGGTTGATCATTGAGCTCGATTTTATATGTAACATCCCAGATCTTCAATGGCAGAATTTTTTTTTTTTTTCCAAAAGAATAGTAATCAGAGTCAAGCATTGTAGCAAGTGAGTAGCTGAATTTAAAGATATATAACCACAGTGTAATTGTACTCATACAGACATCTATTGCTCAGAAAGGGTAGCGTCTAACCAGATTTAATAGAGCTACAAAAGTAAACTACTTCTACTATCCAACGCCGGCTACCTGCCCCGAACCTCAACCTTTGGTTTTCCCGAACCTGAAGCTACAGCTGAGATCCAATTTCCCAATTGGATCTCAGGTAACGGTTAACCTTATGCTCAAATAAACAGTATATGGTAACAGATATTCATAATAACATAACAGCATATCAATACCATATTACACAAAACAAATATCACAACAAGTTTGCACATATCCAGTGCCACGACGGCCCATCGTGTCCTCAACGCTAGGAAAACCCCAACAGGTTATTAAGACTATAACCCGTGAAAAGCTGTATGTACAACTGCCCTCTCTCGGCAGAGTCTCAATAAATGACATATCTTTCACATATATGAATATAAGCAGCATAAGTGTTAAGGTTACTGTACGCGTCCGTACCTCCGTTGACGATTTCTTGTACTTTCGTCAAATTCACGGTACGTTTGACAGCGGCTCGATAGGGGTGACAGCGGAAACAGCGGTTCGTGATTCTGGGTATCCTATAAGGATAACATCACCAGTATGAATATCTAAGATCATAACAGGCATTTTTAGGTACAAATTACCATTTTGCCTCTAGTTAGCCTTTTTGGCGGAATTTCGCCAGAGCTTCGCTGTTCTGACTTTTTACTTCCAAAATTTTTGCTATAATCTTTTCTATAACATTTTTCTAAGATAATTATCATATTTACTCTAAAAACATGATATCTAAATTATCTTGAAAAATTAAGACTATCCTAACACTTTTACTATAACTACTGAAAAAACTACCGAACTAAAGACTAGGGACCGAAGACTTACTCAGAGCTTCGCTGCGAAATTCCCCGGACTCCTCCTCCTTCTTCCTCTCTCAAATTTTCGAAATGCTCAAGAGAGCTTGGTGTGAAAATGGTGAAGAATGGAGAGGTATTTATAGAAAAACCCGATGGCATTTTCGTAATTTCGTTGAACTTTGTTTGGTTGAATTCTGACCGTTGGATCGCACTTTTCTAAGGTGGCTTCATCTTGGCCCTACACCTCAAAATCGTCCTCTCCCTCTTGCTAGAAGACAAATTTGATGATCTCATCTTAGCTGCATCATCCTCTTGTTTTATCTGATAAATTCCCGGTTCGGTGTCTGGTTCACGTAATTCCGTAAAATCTCAGAGTGCTGAGAATGACATGCTGAAGCTCTTTACTTCCTCTTTCAAATGTCATATTTTAACTGGATTTCTGATCCTGTTAGGGACATTCCGTTATCAACTGAAAATCCTCAGTTTTCGTGTCCGATTTCAGAAACAATTTTGGCCGGTACTAGCTTCTGAATAAAAATTCACTGGTCGATAATGTGTTCTGGTTTTTCCCTACTTAATCCTAGATTGTCACAACGGTCTGCTTTTCTAAAAGCTCCTATTTTTGATTATCTGCTTAATTTCTTCAAAATATCTTCCTATCCGGATCTCCAAATTGCTCTATCGGTTACAGAAATGAATTCAGAGACCGGCTATCTCGGGATAAAATTTCACTCGTCCGTAATATGCTCTGACTCCAACAACCTAGTTCACTGTTTTCTATATAGGATTTTATTTCTATCCGTTCTCGTTTTTCCTGTCCATTTCTTCTCCTGATTATTATATTATTCCTAATTCAACATATGTCTTAATTATATTATTATTATAATCAAATATCCATTTGTAATTATCTCTCTCTTTTTTTTTTTCTTTTTCTCTCTTTTTCCCCCAAAATTTTCGGCCCACACTTATATATATATAATTAATTTTTTTTTTCCATTTATCTCAACCACCTATAATTATTTTTAAATCCCCATGAAAATCCCTTATTGGTCCATAATGAATTTAGGCTTATAAAATTCTCTAAAATTACTTAATAAATCCCTTAATACTTTCTAATAATTTTCTTAATTAAAACTCATCATTTCCTCATAAATATTTTATTGACACCAATAATCTAAGTTTTATGCAATTTATTAATAATTTTAGATTCTATTTTGATTTCTAGAATACCTTTTAAATTTTCCTTCTTTTATTTTCATAGGAAATATTTTATTAAATTGTTCTAAATTATGGATAATATGTTTTTTCTAAATTTTCATAATTATTCCATCTCTTTTTGAATTTTCCATAATTTCCTTGTGATATTTTATGGCTTTAAATGTTGTTTTTGACAATAAATTTCCTTTAATTTTCATAATTCATTCCTTAATACTATAGCATGTTGAGACATAAATTTTCATAAATAGACATTTTTATTATTATAACATATTTTCCAGATAATAATTATCCGGGTATTACATTATATAGTGCTCACTGGCTTAATTTAGTTAGGACTTCTCAGTGTTTTTTCAATCAAATACTTGAATTACATTATTGGTTTATGCATACAAGATTACCAAAGTCTCAATGTTCTTTTGAGGAAATATTTTTTACCCACATTTCAAACATAGCTTGAACAAATATTTATGGCCAAAATTATTAATGTTTAATATTTAGAACATAGTATGAAATATGAAATTTATAACAAATCATACTTCTCAACTCTTCGTTGAGTGCTTGAAACTAATTGTATCTGAGTATATTTGATAGTTCAACAGTGAAAGTTTTTTATTGGGGTAGAGTAATGCAAATTTGAAGTGAAAATTACCAAAATATGGTATTTTCCAGCAGAGAATAACAAGCGGGCTTAAGCCCAAATAATGAGAAATAAAAAAAAAACATTTTTATTTGGGTTTGGATTTGGGGAGTCCAATCTAAAAAATTAACACTTTAGGTAATTGATAAATTTAAAATATATTCAGATTATTATAGCGTACGAAAAATAGCATATTTTTATTAGTGTTTTTGGATTAATGTGATAACATATTTTGAAAAATACCTCAAGGCTACCTAGTCTAGAGGTAAACCAACTAAATTACAAAACCAGCGAACTAAGTTCAGATTTTTTTCTTTGTTAAAAAAGATTCATAGGGAGAAGTATTGTAGTTGCAAAACCCTCAATCTATATTAATCAATTGCTCAGTTATCTAATAATACGATCCAAAAAAAAGCATTGAACGATGGATGGTTTAAAGGGTTATAAAAAATATTTTGAAAAATTGAATAACAAGCCCAAACTAAGAATGCTTTGGTTTATGAAAAAAAGTTCTCCATTTTTTCCTAAAGAACTAGACATATTTTAATTCGTTTAAAAGATTATAAAAGATTGAACTTATTTTTCTAATATTTAGATCCTACTAAAATGTGTCAAAAATATTGAAGAAATAAAGGAAATTGTCTTATATAGTTCAGCGACATTTTGTTGAGAAAAAGTCATTGAACAAATGGAAAGAAGTGATAGGTGCATGGGTTAGGAACATTATTACATTAACTTCCATATATTCATCTTACTAAATTATCCAATCAAGTGTCGTCATGTATCTTATTTATGGTGATCGCTAGGTGCCGGAGCTTCAATGCTAGGCCAACGGTGACCCCTCTAGCTTGGCGGCAGCTAGTGATTGGTGGTTAGAGCTCCAAAGACGATCAAATATTTTTTTAAAAAAAAGTAAAATGAAGGATATTGTTGTCTTTTTACCTACGTAGCTTGTTTTCATTTTTGTCCTTATCCTTGAATGACGTTTCAAAATGTTTTGATAACTGAACTGAAGTAAATTTGGTCGTTTGATCTTTTAATGAAAATTTCCCTATAATCTATGAACATTTATTTTCTTTCCCAATAATCTTCAATAACTCTAGAATTACTTAAATATGTTGGGAAATAAACCTCAATAATATTGCTGCTATTCATAACCTTTGCGAGAATTTGACATGTTTGGTGACAAGATTTTTTTTTTTGGTAAATCTAAAAAAAAAAAAGTAATATGAACATCATATAGAATAATAAAATAATCCAACCTATCAACAACATAAGTCATTTCAACTCATTCATGAGAATAAAAAAATAGTAATTATATGAACAAAATTGATAAATAAGCATTAATTATTCTCAAAATAATTTATATTGTGATCAAACCACTATTTTAGAAGTGATTTATACTATGGGCTTGAGGGAGAAAATATTATCAATTAATGAAATAACTAAAAAATATCTTCTTTCTAAAACTTATTTTCCTTTTCTAGAAGGGTAGGGGACAAATGGACAATCATGAAAACACAAAATGGGGGACATAATTTCTCATTTATTAAATAGTAGTAATATCTGGAGTACACTGCATCTAATAATAATATTATGATGTACATTCTCAAAATTAAAGAATCCTTCTTGCATTTAGTACATACATGCTCTTGTAATTTATACTTATTTGGATTCATGAATGGGAAGAAAAAGTAGATAAGATGATTAATGAGAGTATGCAATTAAACATTGACAAAAAAAAACATGCTTAAATATTATAATATAAAAATAATTATATTAAATATTAAAATTTAGATGAGTATTAATTACGAGAACATGTATATCTATTATATTCTAAGAAATGTTGTGAAAATGGATTAGTCTAACATCGTTTAGCACATTTGGTCATCAATTTGCCCTTCAAAGCCGTTAAATTTAACACCGTTGAGTAATTAATATTTTATCAATGGAATGATAAAGGTTGGGGTTGCTTTATAATTAATAATTATTATTAATTGACAATTAATGAAGATAATTAATAACGCAAAACAAAGACTACTACTACACTTACTTTATAATCTGTAATTGTTAGGGCGGAAGACTCAAGAAGTTGTAACCAATTCAATCATGTTGATAACATTTGATATTTTTAAGATTAGAGATGGAAATATGTTAAGTTAGACTAGACTTTTGTTAAATAAGCTTGAACTTGTAACCAGAGCTTCAAACCTAAACTTGAATTCAAACTTTTTCTTTTGAGCTTGGGTCTCAGCCTTCAGAAGGCCTACCTAGACTTGAATTCTTTTTAAACGCCTACTAACAATAATTATCATGTTGTTAACCTTTGATTTTCCTCTATAAGTTAGAAATGTTGTAGGAAAGGATTAGTTTCTTTTAGTAATTAATTATTAATAAATTAATAAATTATATTAATAGTTATCAATATGATAATGGCTATGGCTGCTATATAATTAATAACAATTATTTATTGACAATTATTGAATATAATTAATAATCCAAAACAAAGACCACTACTATTTTTACTTTATAATCTGTAATTTTTAGGGAGGAAGACTCAAGAAGTTGCAACCAATAAATATTTATTGATCTTTAAGTTTTCTTATTCCATTGAAAGATTATTTCTTTTCTTTTTTTAATGAGGTTCTCATGGAATATCATGTTTGTTTCATTTTCAATATAAAATGCAGCAGAACTCCCTAAGAGCTCTGTAGTGAAAACCACAAATGATATTAAAGAAATGACGTATGAATCTAAAACAAGAAAGAAAGGGAAAAATTAATTGGTACATGAACAACGGATGAACGTTGACCAAAGGACAGAAAAGGAAACAAGTCAGTCTGTTCATGAACTTGGCAATTGGCATTATGTTCTTTTATTCTCTCTCTCTCTCTCTCTCAAAAGACATATTTATTAAAGAAATAAAATTATACGGCAGTGGGCCACTTTATATATTAAGATTAATATTCTTTTTTTCTATTTTTTTTAAAAAAGCTAGAATACATGCCCAGATTCATTGCATCAATGGCAAAGCATAATTTCATGTTCTGTTTTATAAATAAATTCCCGCAACTAGTCAGCACAAATGTTTTTTGGCTTTAAATTATCTTCTAGAATTGAATTTGTCAATGAAGAATATTTTAATAGGAAACCAAAAAAAAAAAAAAAAATACGCCACAAATATTAAATAAATAAAAAAGCACACCTTTCCTTAGATAATCAGTAGAAAAAATTATGAAAGAAATCCCTCATGGCAAAATTTACTGTCACTACTATAGAAAAGGCATTTCATCACAATTATCATTCACTATACATCACGATATTGAGCCATCATATATAAAGACACTATATATCCTTGGCATAAATACATTATGATTTTGAACCGTGATGTATTTAATATTTATTATAACGGTTCCAATATAATACCCATTATAAATTAAGTTTTGATGATGTCATGATGTGCACAATGCTGGCATGATGAATAACGGGCTTATACAAACAATCGTTATATATATAGTAATGCTGGCATGATGCATAAGGTCTCACATAAACAATTGGTATATATTTAGTAACATACATCACAGTTCTTTCACAAAAATTGTTATTTATCCCAAGAGTCTCTAAAAATATCTTTGCAAGGGCAATGCTATATATAGAGCTAAGTTTGTGCTAGGTAGGGATTGTTTACATAGTAAGTTAAACATGAGATGATGACAGGAAACACAGTACTAGATAACATGACCATGCTGCATGTTTAGTTCTACTCCATCTTTTTATTTGATTTTGCCAATGAGTGCAAAAAACTAAGTGTGGGGGAGTTTGATAAGTATAATTTTTGCTATATATTTTTACTGTATTATGACTAGTTTGCAAGAAAAATCTATGCTAAAAATGTGTTTGATGTGATTGGTTACGATAGAATTCATGCATATGTGGAAGTAGCTAGGGAGTAGCTAAACTACATTGTTGCATTTTAGAAGTTATAACGCATATAGGCAAAAAAGGGCTTAAATCTAATGTATTCCTAAATTGGCATGTAAATGTCTCAATGCTACAACATCATCACTACTACAACATAGTCATTGATACAACATAGTAAATGATATAGCATCACAATGTTGTCTTGATGCTATAATATAATAAGTGATATTTTGTGATATGATGTTATACTTTGATATTTTCTTGAGAATATTTTAGAAGATAATTCCACGGGATTGGACCAAACGTCTAAATAGTGGTTGACTTGACTAAAACAAAAATAAGGAGAGCGTGAAGAATTGGAAGGAAAATCTAATAGAATATCACGGAATTAAAAGAGAATCGATCAACCGAATCTTGGGAGGAGGGCCTAACAAAATTGGAAAGCCTAGCTCACTAAACATAAGGTGCGGAGACCCTCACCAAAAAAGGAAAGATGGCTAGACCTAAAAGAGGGGAGGAAGTCAATAATTAGTAGTCAGACGAGAATGACACAACTTAATTGCATCAACGAAAAATACCTTAGAGTTTTGTCGAGAGCTTGAGAGTTACCAATTCACTACTACAAATAATGCTTTTAACATCCAAAAACAGGGGGATGCCTATCCCAGACATGTAGTAAATGAGTTGATATGATATCTCTAAAAGATAGGGATGCCATAAAAGACTTATGGTGTTCTAAAAATTTGGGGACTCCATAAGGTTTTTTTTTTAAAAAAGAAAAAAGAAAAAAGAAAAACAACCCAAACACGTGTTTGAAGACAAAGGAAGACCAAAACTCACTCAATGTTGTAGATAAAGCTAAATAAGAGGAAGTAGTTGAAAAATGCGGTACACACAAATATTGTATAGAAGGTGAGCAAATGTAAATGCAGATAATTATAGATCCAAAAATTAGTTTGGGATTAGCATATGCAGATAAGACAGATCCAAAATTCCAGATCCAACAATTAGAAGAAAAGTAAAAACAAAAAGTCTAGATCATAGTAAGATCGATAGCGAGGGAGATCTACAAATAGTCTTCAAACACGAGGGTCGAGGTCTTGCCAGAGACAGTCTTCCTGAATCTATAGACACAATAAAAAACAACAGAACATCAAATTTATTTTTAGATTTGATGAAAGGGATTTGACGATGCTCAATTTGGTGAGACAGAAGGGGATTTGGTGATGTTCAATCTGGTAAGACAATCTTCAAACGTGAGGGTCTGGGTCTGGTAGAGCAAAGCGGAGGACGAGGAATCGAGGTGAGCAGGGGAGGTGGTTGTGGTTGCAGAAGAAGGAGCGACCATTGCAGATGAAGGACGAGAGCAATAGTGAAGTGAAAATGAGAGGGTCGAGATGATAAAGTGAAAATGAGATGGACAAGAGCAAGGGAGATGATGAAAATAAGTAGCTCATGGGGAAGGTATTGAACTATGACAAATAAAACTTAGGCATCCTAATTTTTATTTCAGACACCTTAGAGTGTCGAAATAGTCATCCTAAATTTTAATTTGGGACACCTAAAGTGTTGACATAGGCATCCTAATCTATACTAGGATGCCAAAAGTGTCTTTTGGCATCCTTTTTTTAAATTGGGACACCAAAAGTATACTTTTGGAAATTAGGACACCTAAAGCCTCCATAGAATTACAAAAATACCATAGCCTTTTTCTTACTTCCTTTCTAGAAAAAGGGACGTTGTTTTGGGACGCCATTTCCACTTTTTGTAGTAGTGATTGTAACAGAAGTTAAGCTAAGTCACATAAGACGTAAAGGCATTGTGTGATAGATGTTTCCTATGTCGTTAAACCCTTCGGCGTTCTTTTGTGTTTTAGTTTTTCTTCTCTATTTTTACTGGATCATATTTCAATTGTTTTAATTGTGTTCTTCTTGTTAGCCATGAACTAATTTCTATTGGTTGAGCAAGGATAGATCCTTAAGTTGTAATATGAACCCAACTTGTTTGTTTTAATTCAATAAACTTAGTTTGCTTAATTGTGATTGTAACGTTGGTCTTGTTTGTTAGTTTGCCTCTAATAGGTGAGAGTAGTGACCTTAGCTTACTAGAAAGGAGTTATGGTTAAACCTCTATTAAGAAGTGTATGCTAGGCAAGCTTGTGCAGAGCTCAATCTAAATTTAGACTATATGAATGGGTTTACCTCACACAACCAATACACCTAGGTTAAACTAACGTTTTAAGCATGAAAATCCGCATAGGAATATGGGAGAAGTAGAGCAAAGAAAGTAATTATAGGATTGCGGAAGCTTCTATATATAATAGTGGTGGGTTAGCTGAATAACATTTTGATAGGTAGTTTGTTGTAGTATTATGGAAGTTGTGCAGTAGATTGCTATAGCAATGTGATAGATGCAATCTGGGGTATTAATATGACTTAACAAGAAATTTGAGCTCTACCTATTTTAAATCTGATTTCTCTCAAGCATATTCTCGATTACTTGTTTTATTTAGTTTATTAGATTCAATAATTCCAAACAACCATTCATTTTATACCATTATGCAACTTTCGAGCATTAACTGGCTATATAATCGATATTTCAGTCTCTGTGGGACAATATTTTACTTACTACTTTATTATTTGTTCGACTAGTTCACTTGCCATAAGAGGATTTTGATCAACACTGATTCCTCATTATGTTGCTAGTATGTCTCTTCACTATTGTGGCAATCATGTATGCATCTTCTTGTATCTAAGTCTAATAGAGTGCAACATCTTCTTTGTGTCATATGTTTTGGATGGAAGCATGATTTTGGTTTGTGGCATTAGATTCAAAATAGGGAGCAATTATGTGAAGCTTGTACAACTCCACCTACTTTTAACATTCAAGTTGTACTATTTCAAGGCATCTTTCATATAATGGCTTCACTACGTCACTCTTTAAAATTTCTAATAGTTTAGGATAGTCCCAAAGGTCCTCTTCTAACACCTTTGTAATATCATCGAGTCAACCTCAAATGCATTTGTGTTGAAATCAGGTGATGCATAACATTCCCTATGTTCAACCACCCTACTGCTTGTCTTCCCATGCCTTATCCAACATGTATAAGTATGATCAATTCTATTAGTCGCTAAATGCGGCAGAAAAATTTCTCGATCATATCATTGCGCATTGCCACACTTTACATGTGGGCAAAGAATCATAGTGTTGTTTGGAGGATTATACACAAATGCAAAGTCAAGAAAATTTGCTACCCCATCCTAATAGTCTTTGGATAGCTGATTGGCATACATCCATTGCTTATTTAAAGACCCCATCTTGCATAAATCATTTAGGGAAAAAAAATACTTCAATCAACACTCAATAATCACCTGCTTAGAATAAATTAACCAAAATATATAATGAAAGAAAAACCACAGACTTTATGCCAACACGATAGTAGAAGAATAAAATTCTAATGTTGAACGGATGCCTTTCACAATGAGAGCTACCTTTCAAGTGTGAAAGTTTATAAATGCCAAACTGATTAGATGTTTTACAAACAAACCTGATAAGTAGTTTTTAAGTTCTTAAATAAGGTTGGTTAGTTAGAACCTCTAATTATTGATTTACTTTTATCATGGTTGTTAGGTATATGGAGGAGGTGGTAGGGAGGAGAAGGAACTTGTGAAGGAAGAGCTCCTTAGGGTTTTAACATGATGGTAGAGAGAATAAGGAGGCCAATGAAGAAAACCAATAATAATGAAGAGGAATAAGTGAGTTTAAGTAGAGGCATAATGATGTTACAAAAGGTTATGACTTGTAAACTAGTACTTAGTATCAGGCCAAATGAGATTTATAACCGTTTTTCTCATTCATACTTTATAGTCAATTGTTATGACTGTTTTATTGTTGTTTTTATGGATATATGATGGTCATTTCATAAGAATTGTCATTTATGTGATTCAATACATGAGGGTTAATAATTACAACCGTTATGTTTTTGTTTTCATAAATTCCGCTTCTCAATATATGATTGTGCGCATATTTAAATTTTAAGTATTAATATTATATATTCTTGCATGAGTTCTACCTTGAAATTTATGATGTTTATTCATTGTAGCCATTATTTATTAAGCGTAATATATGTGTGATTTTATAATAGTGTGTTCAAAGATACACATTAAAAAAAAGTATACCAGCAACTGAATTTGGTGAATTTGTCATAAAATAGATTGTCATTAATTGATCAGCAACAATATTCCATTGCTAATTTGCTATTTTATTTCCTAGTGATTGAAAGATCTAGGTCTTTAAGTGGGTGCAATGAATGCAACTCTTCTGCAAGTGTATGCATATCTTTAACTATGTGAAAATATGTTCTATTTAGCACATAGTTGAAGATAGGTTGTACATACTTGAAGAAGAGTTGCATAATTGAAAATAGGTTGCACCTGGATCCTTAAACCAATTTTATGTACTTTCAGACAATAAATTTTGTAATGAATTTCTTTTTTCAAAAAAATATGTGTACACTATGGTATGAAATGGTAAAATTGAGGAAAAATCTTCTATTGAAAATTTTATTGTGAGAATCACCTAATAAATATTAATTTTTGTTGTCATGCCCACAAATCATATGCAATTTAAATGGGTAGGCTAAAGATTTTAAACTAGAATACCTCTTTCATCATGACATTCGCACACTCAAAATAAGACATTAATCCTTATGCATATTGTTTTCACTACTACAAATTTACTTATGATTGATGCTCCATACTTGACGGATTTTTTGAAACCATGAAATATACTCGTGGCATTCCTAGAGGAGTTAGTTGTGAGATGATTCCGCAACTCCTAAGATGATCAGTAAACTCTTGGCTCAAATATTCACCACCCCGATCCGATCGAAGTGCTTTAATTGTTTTGCCAAGTTGGTTTTGCACTTCATTTTAGAATATTTTGAACATTTCAAAAGATTCATACTTATGTTTCAATAGATAGATATACCCATACCTACTAAAATCATCTATGAATGTAATGAAGTACATATAACCTCCTCTGGTAGATGTATTCATTGGTCTACACACATCAGTATGTATAAGGCCCAATAAATCAGTGGCCCTCTCACTATGCCCAGTAAAAGGTGCCTTTATCATTTTTCCTAATAAATAAGACTCACATGTATCAAATGATTCAAAATCAAATGAGTTAGGAAATCCATCTTGATGGAGTTTTGAAATGCGTTTCTCATTTATATGGCCTAAATGACAATTTCATAGATAGGTCAGATTCAAATCATTTGACTTGATCCTTTTGGTAAACACGTTATAGAATGTCCATTATTAGGATGTTCTAAATTTAGTAAATAATGACCAAAATGCAAATCACCATCAACATAAAAAAATGTCATTATAATAAATAGAACATTTACCATTCTCAGTAATGGAAGTAAAACCTTCCTTATCCAAATAAGAAAGAGAAACAATGTTTCTACTCAAAGCAGGAACATAAAAGCAATTGTTCAAAATTAACAAAAGCCCATTGGGTAAAATTAATTCATAAGTGCCTACAGTTAAAGCAGCAACTCTTGCTTGGTTTCCAACTCGTAGGTCCACTTTGCCCTTTTTCAACTTTTTACTGTCCTTGAGACCCTGCACATTTATGCAAATGTGAGAACCACATGTAGTATCTAATACCTATGTAGAGGAAGTAGACAAATGAATGTCTATAACATAAATACCTGAAGCGACAACCCCACCATCCTTCTTGTTCTTTTTCAGATCTTCAAGGTAGAGTTTGCAGTTCCTCTTCCAATGACCAGGTTCATTGCAGAAGAAGCAGACCCCGTCCTTTGAAGGCTCTGCTTTCTTGGCTGCAGGCTTAGTTTCGGGCCTGTTTGACTCTTTAGCCTTACCAGCTGAGCCATTACCCTTTCCTTTTCCTTTGTCTTTCCTTTTCGTAGCCTTTCCTTTCTAAACCATCAAAACAGTGTTGGACCTCTTTTTAACACTCTGCTCAGCAGTTTTGAGCATCCCATGCAGTTCAAAAATTGATTTCTCCATGTTGTTCATGTTGTAGTTCATTACAAACTGGTCATGACTTTCCAGGAGTGAATTCAAGATCATATCTGTAGTTAACTCCTGGCTCATGGGAAATCCAAGCCTCTCAAGGTGATCAATGTAGCCTTTCATTTTCAATACATGAGGACTAACTGATGCACTTCAGCCATCTTGCAGGAATGTAAGGCCTTTGTAGTCTCATACCTCTATTGCCTTACCTATTGCTAGAACATTTCCTTGAGATGTACAATCATCTCAAGAGCCTCCATATGTTCTAGATCTTTTTGGAGTTTTTGAACCATAGTGGCAAGCATCAAGCATCCTACATCCACAGAGTCATCTGATACTTCGTGTAAGCATCTTTTTGAGCTCTTAGAGCATTGGCCGTAGGCTCATCAGGAATGGGTTCATTGAGGACATAAATCCTTCTTTCCTGCTTAAAAACAATTCTCAAGTTTCTAAACCATTCAAGAAAGTTTGTCCCATTGAGTTTGTCCTTTTCAAGGACTAATCGCAGTGATAATGTAGCGGTATTACTAGTCGACATGATTCTACAATTAAAATATGCAAATTTGATTAGTAATCTCCCATTGAATTAATAACCCTCAATATTATTAGTGGGCTAAGATCCATATTTGGCTCAAATTTAAGTCCGCTTTGGTAAGACACTAAAAGTCAAGTTATTTAGGTAGGCAACCTCTTTACCAATTACATCACATGGAACTCTTAGATCTTTATGGGATTCAATCATCATATGACCTGACATGTTTAATCCCATCTAATGCCTTGAGATCCAAAACCATTTTGATAATCTCAATTAAGTCAAGATAATAATGAATGTTGAGTATCACCATTACCTACTCTTGTCTCACCAAGATAACTCAAGTGCATCCACTTTGGTGGAACATACAAATGAGCGATCTAGGCTTTGACAAGTATTCATTGATTGACAGCATTATGACTTAAGATTTTATTTAGAGGGTATATTTGATTAATTTTGAAAATACTCGGTTGAACCCAAGAGGGGGGTGAATTGGGTGAAGATAAAAACTTGTGACTTGTTTAAAAATCTTTTTGCAATTTGGTGAAATCAATTTGTAAGACAAGAAAGAGTTATAAAAACGTTGACAATCATTCAACCATATATGCTGGAAATAAAGAGTTAAGGGAAGAGAATTGCAAACTCATATTTATACTGGTTCGGTCCAATCCGTGACCTACGTCCAGTCCTCAAGCTCCACTTGAGATTTCCACTATTTTCCTTGTTTAACCAGGCACAAGAGATAAGCCTTTACAATCTACAAGTTTGTTCAGGCACTTATACAGCCTTTACAACCTCTCACATAGACTCCCCCTTACTACCTGTAAGGTTACAATCAAATTTTCATTCAAGATCACCTAATCTTGAGTATCTCACAGGAAAATATGATTTACAATGATTCTTCTCTCAAAGAAGTGATTATTATAAACACTGAAGTGCATTACAGGTGATTTCACTCTCTATATTGTAAACTCAGAAAACATTGAAAAAACAGAGAGTAGGAGATTCAGCATTTTGACATTATAATAGTGTAAGCTCACTCCATCATCTTCTTGCATTTTGAATCTGGTTCTATTTATAGATGAAGGTCTTCTAAACGTTGGAGAATAGAGCCGTTGTAAATAGAACCATTTGAGGATGTGGCAGTTGGAAATATAGTCGTTATAAAGCTTTTTGGGACTTCACAGCTCAGCATTTTGGATCTTCATGTAATTCTTCATTTGATCATCTGAAATATGACCATAAATGATGTAAATGATGTTAAAAAGTATTACAAATCATTTGGGTAAACTTCTGGATGATCTAGATTAGATTCAGAATTTTCGCAACGATAATTTTTCTGATATGTGGGAGAATACTGCAGTATTGCTTTGCATACTTGAGTATTAAGCTTATTTCATTACTTCAGATTCACCTCTGTCTGTCCGATACTGGAGTATTGACTTACATACTCAAGTATTGAAGATCCTTTAACGTTCATTGCTCTCCGTCTGAGCTATACTCGAGTTTTCACTTATATACTCGAGTATTCAACTTGTTCTTGACTTTGGTTGCTTTCTAACTTGATATGACTACTATTTTAGCAAACCAATTAAACCCATAAAGCTCTTTGTGTCCTCTTTCCACATCAACAAGAATTAAATCTTAAGTTGTTCGAATTCGCCCGTTATGATCCGATGAAAGAAGATTGTTCTTTAACCATCATTTTTGCAACATTCTAAATTATCAGTCAACTTTCGAAGACCATATCTCTTTGGTCTGATCTTCATTTTAGTTGAATCAAGTATTGATGGAAAGCCTTATGAGTCTTCTTTCATATGCCACCAATTTCATATTATTTCGATTTGTAGATTGTGAGTTATACTCAAAACATTGAAGCTTGGTCAGATATGTAGCGTGAATATTTGATCCAACTTTAGAAATTCAAATCTCCCTCATATAATCTTCTTTAAGCATGAAAATTTGTCAAGATTACGCATTAGATTTCTAGTTTCATACAAACTTGGTTTCACCTCAATCCGATGTCTAGTTTAGGAGATATCATTGAATTACCAGACCTCGCCCAAAGCTGAACATGAAACAGAGGTGAACAGAGTTGCTGTTAAATGCTGATACTCAAGCATTGAAGTGGATATTCGGGTACTGTCAAGACTAGACGCGTCAGAGAAGCTGAAAATACCCAATACTTGAGTATATAAGTTCCATACTCGAGTATTGACTCCTATACTCAAGTTTTGACTCTTTGACGCCCAAACCATGGTTTCTCAAACTACAGTTTTCAAAACTTCAGTTTTCTCCGTCCAGAAGCAAATTTTTCCAGTAAGCTTGTATACTCAAGTATTGACCTGGATACTCGAGTATTCTCTTCTAGAGCGTGATTTTTGTTGTCTTTCGTTCTGAATTGCCCCACTCCAACATCCATTTGATCGTGAAGTCTTATGATATCAATCTAAGACCTTGTATATTGATTTTTCTTAATCTTTTTGACAAGATCTTCTCTTTCTTTCTTCGCTTCACTTGATCATTTTCCATAACTCTATTCTTTTCTTTCTTCTTTTCTCTTGAACCTTCTCCACACTTATATTTGAGTTGATGTTGATATTCTCATTAACTTCTTCCATCTTCCATTTTGATCAATTTTCATCATTTGTCTTCAACTTATCATCTTATTTAACATTTCCTCTTCTTCATTTTCTTCTTGATGAAATCTCTTGATCATTCTTCATACTTCAACTCTTTCTTTCTTTCAATTATTCTTCACAGATAAACTTGAGCTGATTTTGAATAAGCATATTCCATTCAAAGTTCTTTCTTCTTCAATGTCTCCTCTTTTTCTTCTCTTCCTTTTCCTCATCCTCATTCTCCTTGATCTTTATCTTTTTGACATTCAATGCTTCTTGATCATTCTTCATGATTCAACTCTCTCTCAATCTGAAACTTCTTATCTCCTTCTTTATTAACTTTAACTTGAATTAATCTACATTAAATGCAACAGTTAGTCAATGTAGGAGATAACTATATTACTCAATCTTTTTGCTATTAAGAATGACATCTATATAATACATCATCAAAACTTAATTATATCCAATAAATTCTATTTATGTTAATGCAATGATAGTTGTATCTCATACATACAACACATAATACGCAAAATAAACTACAGAATCCATAAAGAAACAAAATGGAAAAGAGAAGAAAAGAGGAAGAACCAAGGAAAAATCCCCAAAATTAATCTCTATTGAGAAGAGTGTCCAAGCCTCCCAAATGGTCCAAATCTCTCTCCCAAGCTCCTCTAATGGCTGCTCCAATGTTCCATAGTATGAGAAGTTTGTTTTTTGGCCCTTCCTTCTAGGTTAAGTAGTGTCTTTTTGCTATTTAAGTCGAAACACACAACTGTACTTAACAATTGGGCACAGCCAGTTTGTTGACTTGCTGTGGCCAATTTGCACAAAGAGGTATTTTTCTCGACTTGCCACAGCAAGTTTGTCAACAATTGTCGCGACTAGTTTATACAAAGAGCTATTTTCCTAACTTGCCACAACAGGTTTGTCAACTTGTTGGAGCCAGTTGTAGAGCTATTTTCCGTTACATATAAGTCTTTAACTTCTATTTTCTTTAATCAATAATTACCTAATTTTATGAATAAGTATTATACATAGTCCCCCCCCCCCCAACACACACATATATCTTATATGTATGTACCTATATATGTATATATATGTGTGCACACACTTATATCTACACACGCGTGTGTGTGTATGTGTACAACATATATGTGTTTGGATACATGAACTTTGACATCCTCATCATTCATTAATAATTACTTAATGAATGTAAAAAACATAAAGAGATTTTGAAAAAGGAAATAAACTTTTTACGTGTATCTTAAAGATTTTTTTAAAAAATTAATAATTTTTTTTTTAAAATTAAGCTTTTCTACATGTTTCTTAAAGGTTGGACTCTCAGACAATAACTAATCTTAAGAAAAAATTAAAGATGAGTATCTTGATTAGATGCCTAGAGATGTTTGAACAAAAAAGAACTTAAAAAAGTTGAATTCCTTTTAAAAGAAGAATAACTCAACAAACACGTTTCAAAGCCAACAAAAAATTTCTCATGTGGCCCAATTACATGTCTCCTCCGGTGTGTTCATAGAAATATCTCCAAGTTTGAATATAAAATAACGTCCCTCCATACTTGTACAAATAGCATTGAATTATATATATTAAACGAAAACTAAGTATTCTTCTTCGCTCTCTGACTTCTTCTGACCATGGAAGCCATAACAGAGATTGCTGTCGTCACCGTCCCGGCGTATAGCCACCAAGCCTCCATTCTCGAGTTCTGTAAACGACTGGTCCGCCTCCAAAACGACGGCCACCTCCACGTCACGTGCTTCATCCCCACTCTTGGATCACCTCCTTGTGCCTCCATGGCTCTTATTCAATCTCTTCCTTCTTCCATAACCTGCACCTTTCTTCCTCCAGTCAACCTCCATGACCAACCCAAGGATCTTCCCTTGGAAGTCCAGCTTCAACTCGCCGTGTCTCGGTCTATGCCCCTCGTTCGCGAGGCCTTAAAGTCCCTCGTCGGTTCGAGCTCGAACTTGGCAGCTATTGTGGCTGAGCCTATAACCATTGAAGCATTAGAAATAGCGAAGGAACTGAACATCATATCGTACCTTTACTTCCCTTGTTCTGCTATGATGCTTTCGCTTTGCTTTTATTCAGAGAAGCTGAATCAGAAAATGCTTTCTTGTGGTGGTGAGTTCAGAGATCTACCAGTAGCCATTGAGATTCCAGGTTGTGTCCCTGTGAGTGGTAAAGATCTCCCAGATAATCTTCAAGATCGATCAAGTTTGTCTTATGAGCACTTTCTCCAACGTTGTCAATCGTATCATCTTGCTGAAGGTAAGTTTAACATATATTTTTGTTCTTTCTTTGTGTGATTTATCATTCATGTGCCTCAGATCTGTTGAGATTCAAGCCCCAAATAATGAATTAATTAATGATAGTTAGGTTTTAAAACAAATTTGAGAAAAAATGACGGTATGAATTCAAACAGCTGCAAACATGAGTCTCAGTTACAATATGAGGATTAATTGCATTTAAAACTTAAATATCTTATAATAGTATGCAATAAAGATTCTTGAATTTATAGTTGTCTGAATTAATGTTTGTGACTCATTTCCCCCGGGGAAGAAGGGAAAATTAAAATAAAGGACCAAAATAAAATAATATTTAATTAAAAGGACCACAAAAATTATAATTATTAAGAAGGACCGAATAAGTTAAAAAGTACTAAATTACCTTTTTGCTTCCCTAATGCAAAAAACAAAAAACAAAGTACATCCTTCCGTCCTCCCCTGAATATCAAGGTGGGGCCATTTGAAAATATAGCATTAGAAGTTAAAAAAAGCGATTTTTGGTAATCTCGTGAAAACAAGAAGTTAATTAGAACAAAGTTATTCTTGAACTTCATTACTATGCATACACTTTTACCAAGTATCGTCATTTTTTATTTCTAATACTAGATTTCCAATAATATTCACGAGAGAACAGAAGAAGACGCTTTGCTCTTTGTTTTCTACGTTGGGGAAGCTAAAAGGTAATTTAGTACTTTTAAGCTTATTTGGTTCTTCTTAATAATTACAATTTTTACGGTCCTTCTAATTAAATATTATTTTATTTAGGTCCTTTATTTTAATTTCCCCAAAAAAGAATTGGTTTTTTTTTTTGAACCAAAAAAGAATTGGTTGAGGACTAAATGTCATTAATTCCATTATTTGGTAACTTATTGTCATTATTCCTTTTGCATTTTTTAGTCCATATTTATTGAGTAAACCTCTTTCTTTGTGAAAATTACTTACTCTTTCCATCCCTTATAATACGTTTAAAATAACTGATTTGCGTTAATCAAGAAAACAATTAAAATTACTTAAAAACAATAAATATTGATTATTTTTCCAACTATGTCCTAATGTGTATAGAGTAAAAATAAGAGAAAATACATGCAATAAATATAATTAACAATGAGTAAAGCTGGAAAAATACAATAAATACTTGGACAATACTATAATGAAGTTTATATTTTGAGGCAAACATTTTCACAAATTTAAAATTTATATTTAGAATTATAAACTTATAATGGAGTAATTTGGACTTATAAATAATAGCACATAAACAATAGCAGAGGGTGACACAACAACTCAGCATCACGCTGTATTTTATTCTCTCTTGTGCGCAAATTAAGAGGAAAAGCATGTGTCACTCAACTTTTATATATTTCTTAAAATTTTCATTAGTTGAAAACAAGTCTGAGTGAAGGCCCAAAAAAAGATGCCTGAGTAATTAATTAATGTCTCTTTGTGGCCATTTTTCCACAAATCTCGAGAATAGGTGGTTCAAAAACTGTTTTATTTTCCCAATTTGATATTTGTAATGAATACTCCCTCTGGTTTTTATTATAAGGCGTCAACTAACAAGTTTATTTGGTTCTTTTTATAAGGCACTTACTTGTTCCCAACGAGCATTAATGATTTTTTTCCATGTATACCCCTAGTTAATAAGGGTAGTGGATGAGAGTAATAATTAATAGAATATTAGAATTTAGTGTAATTAATAGGGGTAATATTGGAAATTGCTTAAATTCTAGGACAACTTTATTGACTTTAACTGCTTTTATTGGTATGTGAGAATTGTTAGTTGGTGCCTTATAATAAGTAGCAGAGGGAGTATCTCTTGCAGGTATCTTATTGAATAGCTTCGAAGAAATGGAAGCAGGAGCAATAAAAGCCTGGCAACACGGCGAGGAACCATCTGGAAATGGAAAAAGTTGTAAGAGATACCCTTCGGTGCATGCAATTGGACCCATAATAAAAACCCGGTTCTGCACTGAAACAAACCGGTCTGAACCGGAGTGGGACACTTGCTTAAGATGGTTAGACAAACAACCACCAAATTCTGTTCTGTTTGTTTCCTTCGGGAGTGGTGGGAGACTATCCCAAGCCCAAATCAATGAGCTAGCTTTAGGGTTAGAATTAAGTGGCCAGAGATTTCTATGGGTCAACGTGAAATCACCAGGTGACAAAGCCAGTGCTAGCTATCTACGTTATAATAAAAATGAAGAAGAAGACCCACTTCATTTCTTCCCATTAGGATTTCTAGAAAGAACTAAAGATCGATGTTTTGTCATGGCTTCTTGGGCCCCACAAGTTCAAATCCTAGGTCATAGTTCGACAGGAGGGTTTCTGAGTCACTGTGGTTGGAACTCGATACTTGAGAGTATCGTAGAGGGAGTACCAATTATAGCGTGGCCACTTTTTGCTGAACAAAGAACTAATGCAACGATGTTAGATGATGGGCTAAAAGTGGCTATAAGGCCAAGAGTAAGTGACAATAGTAGTAAAAGTAATGGGATAGTGGAGAGGGAAGAGATTAGTAGGGTTATAAAGTGTATAATGGAGGGTGATGAAGAAGGTGAAGAAATAAGAAGACGAATGAAAGAGCTTAAAGATGCTGCAGCTTGTGCCCTAATGGAGGATGGTAGTTCAACAAAGACACTGTCAAATTTGGCGTTCAAATGGAGCAGAAATATGTGAATGACATTTGATTGTCTTTCTATCAAAATGATGACTTAAGCTAATTGATTGGACACACCTCAACCTTTTTATACATTCAAATTCAATATCCAATCAATCAATATTGTGAGGCTCTCTTAATATATTTTAATAACATTTGCATGATATAATTGATTAGAAAAATTGGATTCTCTTCATACTACTCTTTCTCTCAACTTTTTTCTCACAATCTTGCATATATATAAGTTGGAGTGTTAGTTCAATGTGAAAGGAAGAGACGGATAAATTTCATTCAGGAAATTTAGAAAAAAAGTTTTGCTATTGATACTGTTATGACTTATGATCCATCAAGTGAGTGGTATTTCACACAAATTACAAAAAAATTGCTTTAATATATCAGAGAGTTTGGATTGAAGTATACGTATTGGATTAGAAATTAATGTTAAGGAATGATCAAATTCTTATCATTTTCTCTTTAAATTGTTAATAAGATTGAACCAATACTCCAGATCGTGTATAAAATAAAGTATGGAACAAAGTGCATTTCATTTATTATATCCCGTGATTTGAGGAATGCGCTAAATATTTTAAAGTTTAAATTTAAATAAGTAGGCATAGGTTAAATCATAAAGATGTAACGTTGATTAGAAAACTCAATAATAATATCTTAGCATCACAAAATCTATGGCCCTTTTAGCATCACAAAAGATTATATCTTAGCCTTTTAATTTTATATAGTTTCTTCGTCATTTAACCCTAACATCGTTAATAAAAAAATTGAAATTAAATTTTTCTAACATTGACTAAATAGTTTCAAACACTAACCTATAAAGTTTAAATTTCAAAATAATATTGATTATTACAAAAAACATCACTTGATTGAGACTAATAATGTTAGGGTTATATAACTAAAAAGATACTTTTTACAATGGGTTAAGGTGTAAATTTACCAACAAACTATTGGTCCAGGAGCGTCCTGACCAATAAACTCTTTAGTGGACCAAAACTATCAACAACTTTTAAAAATGTAAAATCTGCACAATGCCGTTAAATTGGAGCTAACGTCAATTTTCTGGGTCCAGAAAAAATTACAGAATCGCTCACAGGTGTTTATGAAACTATATTTAAGCCCCAAAAAATTTCAAAATTTTTATTATAGTCTCTCCATGTACAGGGACTAAAGTTAAAATTATTAAAAAAATTTGGGGCTAAAAGATAATTTTTAAAAACTTTGGGTTCTCTTCTGTAATTTTTGCGGGGTATCTCTACCCCCCAAAATCCACCCCCGGTTACATGCCTTTTTTTTTCGGATGTAGCTTGGCCTGTGGCCTATTAAGGAGACCTGCAATTTTAAAAATTTTGTAAACAGCCTAACAAACTACACGCCTCACTTCAAAACAAGCCTATTTCAAACAGAGCGAAAACATAATTACTTTAAACAAACAAAAAAAAAGAACCTACTTTAAACAGGATGTTAGATGTAGGTCTGTTTTCGGCCTGTTTAAAGTAGATTTGTTTTCCCCTGTTTGAAGAAGGCTTGTTTTGAGATGAGGCCTGTGGTTTGTTAGGCTGCTTACAAAATTTTTTAAAATTATAGGCCTCCTTAATAGGCCACAAGCCAGGGAAGATAAAAAAAAAAGCATGTAACCAACGGCGGATTTTGAGGGGTAGGGATGGCCCCACAAAAAATACAAAAAGGAACCTAAAATTTTAGAAAATTATCCTTGAGCCCCAATTTTTTTTATAATTTTCACTTTAGTCTCTCCATATAAAGTACGTTGAGGGACTAAAATAAAAATTTTAAAATTTTTTTGGGGCTTAAATATAGTTTCATAAACATTTGGGTCCTATTCTGTAACTTTTGCGCGAATGCAGAAAACAAACGTTAGCTTCTCTCTGACGGCATTGTGCAGAGTTTACATTTTTAAAAGTTTATTGGTTGTTTTGGTCCATTAGAGAGTTTATTAGTTAGGACGCTCCTGGGTCAATAGTTTGTTGGTAAATTTACACCTTAACCCTTTTACAATTAAAGGAACAAACTGAGACCTTGTATAAATTGAAAGGAATAAAACTATACATTATAAAAAATAAAATTGACACAAACTTGACAGCAACAGAAACCAACCCACTAATTGGAAAATAAATAATAAGGATATCAATCCAAAGGCTGTACCGCCGGCATTAGTAGTTAAAAGGTCGTGGTGGTGGTGGTGAACGAGCTTATCCTTTGAAACTAATTAATTATTAATTTGCACCTCTTAGAGAATCGAAAGGTATTAATTAGAACCGCTAAAAGTTGTGTGCCCATCTTGTGGATTAGCTGAGATATAATATGTAATTAGAAATATGTAGTTACGACTGATGAGGACTTATATTAAAAAATATCAAGTGATGAAAACGCGTGACACGTCATGGATGACTATTGCATTACCTCAGCTCAAGGTGCAAACATAATAAATCATATAATTATTTCTCCAAGAGTGATTTCACTTGATTAGGCATGAAAATCCATATCAATATGGGTCACCGTGAGAGGCGCTAAAAAAACAGGAGGAAATTCCATCGCTAAATTTCGTCGCTTTGCCGGCTGTCACATCACATATTATGCCTTATGCCAAAGCCTTTACGTTCTCTTTTTTGCCAATTGAGTTAAAATGAACCAACAACTTTTATTCACTAACAGACAATTATGTGTTTATATTTTTGGAGAATTATTCTTTTGGTCCTTGAAGTTTTGATTGTTCACACTTATGACTTAATTTTTGGAGTTTAATTTGGTATAACTCAATCCTAATCTTTTCACTTGCCTATAACTCAACCCTAATCTTTTTAAGTCATCCTGTCCTATGTGGCAAAAAATTATTTATAATATGGCTATAATTTGCTTATGTGGCTTCCAACTCAACTCCATCTATGGATATTAAAAAAATAAAAAAGATCAGATGACATGACAACATCTTCACCTTCCTCACCGGCTTCAACCCTAAACCTCCGTCTTTCAGATTCTCGCTTGTATCCTCAACCGTCAACGACAGATCCTTCAGAAACACTGGCCTCTAGGCTCCAGCAATCAACAAATTAAATCACCCATTACTACAAAAAATATATTACTTTCCTAAAGGTCGTCTGTTTTCTAAGAAGGGAAGTAAAATATGAAGGGGGTGACATTTTTATAATTATTTAAAGAAAATTTGACATAGTAGGCATCCCTTTAATTTTTAGGACATATAAAATGTACTTAAAGTGTTCTAATCTAATTTTAGGAAGCCAAAGTGACCAAAAAGAAGGAAAATTTGGCAACATGGGTGGCAAATGAAAAGCCTAGCAACAAAAAAGCACTACTTTTGGCATCCTAAATTTGCTTAGGTCGACAAAGTGGAAAAATGTTTAGATTCGTCTATTCTCTGGTACCCTCTCTTGAAAAACCCCAAACACTCTCAACCTTGTCCCTCTATAATCTTAGATCTCTCTTCCCTCGCCTCACAATCTCTTGCCTCCTCCAAACCCCAACAATCTTGTGCGGTGCGAAAGCTCAAAGCGCGTCCTCGAAACTCTTCGTCAGTTGCCACAGGTCTTCATCTTTGAACGCATCCTTGAAGATCTCCATCATTCACCTACTCACGATGATCTCTCCACACCTTCTCGAAGATCTAAAATTTTGTCGGTCTTGTGCAGATTTGCCACTGGAAGCTCCCTCCAATCATGCTCCTTCGTCCGTACTCTTTCTATTTCTCTCGATCTATGTCTAGCTTGTGAAGCTCGGGTGAGATTTGTCTCTAAATCCGTATCTCTCGATTTGTTTTTTTTTGTTTTTTGGATTTTGTTGGAGTTGTGATCTGCAATTTCCTTGGATTTTTCTTTTCCGAGAATTTTGTTGGAGTGAAATTGCTATTTGTTTGTTTTAAGAATTGAGATGATATTTTGTGAATTTTTATATCACCTGAAAACATTGATGGCACTTTGTTTGCAATTTTTGTGTGTCTCTTTGTTTGTGATTGCCTGACCTCTTAATCCGTATCTCTTGATGACACTTTGTTTGCGATTACCTGAAATTGCTACAAGATTTTGCGATTTTCTGTGTCTATTCAATTGTTGTATGTGTACATTCTAATATGCAAACATCCTACTTTGAGATGTTAATAGAGTTTCTTGATTTTTATTTTCATTGTTTTTCATTGTTATTTGTCTTCATGGTCTATCACCGTTACAAAGAGACTTTTTTTTTAAAAAAAAAAATTAGGCACTTTCATTGTCTTAAATTAAAATTTAGGACATTGTAAGCCACTTATGGTGTCCAAAAAAAAAACATTTAGGTTATCGTAAGGTTTGTGGTTGCAACGTCCTAAATGTTGTTTTAGGATACTATAAGCTTTACTTACGGCATCTTAAATATTGTTTTATGACGTTGTAAGTGGAGGTTACAGCATCCCAATATTTTTAAGCATGCCGTAAGCTCTACTTACTATGCCTCCCAAACAGATACCCCCTGAAAAGGGAAGTCAAAGTGTAAAGAAATGGATGTCGTAACCCCGTTTTTATATTAGTACTATTGCCATGTCACTAGCAATCTGCTCACAGACATTGAACTAAATTCCTTATTCTTCTATTATTAGAATGTACTTTCTATAGGAGTTGGGGAGACTTGCACTTTAGCGAATTTTGATCTATAATCAAGAGAATGTTGGTACCTTTGTTCCGCAATCACTATGATTCTGCTAGTTGAAGAAAGACAAACGAGAGAAATTTTGAAAGTGAGGCTCTCAGTCTTAAAGAGTATCTTTTTTTTGGTCAACAAGTCTTAAAGAGCATTTGAGGCCATAGTTGTTGGTATTATTTATAGAGTATGAACTTCTTAACTGAGTGCTCATGGTTACAACGGTTTCTCAACTATTCCAGTGAATATACAGGATGACATCTAGAATATACAGAGTGTGGTTGAAAGAAAGAACCGTGTTCTTACTGAAATGGCTCGAGCAATGCTGAATGAGAACAAGACTTCTCAAGTCTTCTGGGCCGATGCAATGAGCGCAGCATGCTACGTCTCAAACCAAGCATATCTCTGAAAGAAACTCAACAAGACTCCATACAAGCTCTAGAAGGGAAGGAAGCCAAATTTGGCTCACTTAGACATATTTGGATGTAAATGTTTCATCCACAACAATGGTAAGGACAACTTGGGAAAGTTTGATCCCAAGTTTGACGAAGATATATTTTTGGGTTATTCAAATAGGAGTAAAGCTTATAGAGTCTTCAACAACCGTACTCGTGTTGTAGAAGAATCTATACAGGTTTGTGTTTTGTGAATCTGAACCTGACAATCCTGTTGATGAGGATAAACCAATTTTTCAAAATCAATCATTTCCAAAAACCCCTATCATTTCTAAAAACTATGAAAAAGATTTGGAAGTTCAGTCTGAAAATACTGGCGAAAATCCTATTCAATGTCAACTACGTACTTGGAGATATAGTAGGAGTTGTCCTCTAGATCAAGTGATAGGAGACGTGGATAATGGAGTGAGAACCAGAAATAGTACCTTAAACGAAGTAACCTTCTTCTTTGCTTTCATCTATGAGGCTGAACCCTCTAAGATTGATTAAGCTCTATCAGACAATGATTGGGTTTTAGCAATGCAAGAGGAATTATATCAATTTGAAAGAAATCAAGTTTGAGACTTGGCACCCAAGCCAAACGACCATCCAGTCATTAGCACTAAATGGATATTCAAGAACAAACATGATGAATCCGCAATCATAGTCAGAAACAAGGCTAGATTGGTTGCCAAAGGCTATAATCAAGAAGAAGGTATTGATTATGAGGAAACACATGCTTTAGCAACTCGAGTTTGCTTCCCCAAACTCGAGTTTGCTTCCCCAAACTCAAGTCTGAATCATACAGAAAGATCATCAATTTGTTTACATTGCAAACTTGAGTCTATGATCCTAAACTCCAATCTGGAAGTTCTTGAACTTAGGCCTATTCTCCTAACATAGATCCAAACTCGAGTTAGTTACTAATTGACTCGAGTTTAGCTTCATGTCCAAAGTTCAATTCCAGATCCAGAACCCGATAGTCTTCTCTGTAAGAACCAAACTCAAGTTAATATTTGTAAACTGCCAGTCCAGACCGTTGGTCAACATTCATGCTTTTTGGATGAATTCCAAACTCGAGTCAAGAAGTTCAAACTCGAGTTTGCATCGGTAATTTTGAAAAACCAGATTAAATCAATCTGTGAAATCTTTATGGGTTAATCTGAAATTATCATATCATGTTGTATTATTATTCCAAACATTATTGATCAAGTTTTTGATAAGTTTCAGATAGGTTCATCACAAGATCAAGGAGAAATCAAGATCCAGAATAAATGCATTAAATGAAGAGCCAAGAACAAGGCTGATCTTTCTCCTCTATCCCAGATGTTCAGTTTAGATCGTTGTAACACATTAAGATCACTCCAAACGGTCGAATTAAGATCATGGAATGGCTAAAAATCTGGAAGTCCATCTGCATCAACAAAATTCCAAGATTCCAGCTGAGAATTGAAAGAACAGAGCAAAATATGCAACTGTCATTTTCCAGATTTGCAGCTAAACGTTAGAGAAGAAATTGCAACGGCTAGTTCATCTAGCTAGGCTATAAAAGGCTATGAAGACTCAGAGTATTATACACACAACCAAGCTACTTTAATTATATTTTGCAATTTGAGTTTGTATTGTGATTTTTAATTTGCTCTTCAATGTTTATCATTATCTACTCCTTTTGAGAGTCTTGATTTTTGAAATCTAAAGTTGTTGGTGTAAACTTAAGGTTGTGGAAACCTGTGAGTGGGGTAGCTTAATTACAAAGTGTAAGGGGGAGCAAGTCCTAAGTGAATAGGATTGCTTATTGTTTACATTGTTGTAGTGAAAGCTTGTTGAACTAGTGAAAATACCCAGAAGATATTTGGGGACTGGACGTAAGTCAAGGATTAGACCGAACCAGTATAAATTCTGTGTGTCAAGCTTTTCCTCCCTTACTCTCTTGATATTTATTTTTCAAAGGTTTAGAAAAAGAGTACAAAAAGAATTTTTTTTTTGAAATCCCCAATTCACCCCCTCTTGGTGATTTCTTCCATTTTCATTTGGTATCAAAGCCTGGTTGCTACTCAAAGGATTAACATCCTAGACAAAAAGATCCAATGGAAGGAATTTACTAGATGGTGCCTCGATAAACAGACCACCAGGTTTCAATGGTGAACACTACTCATTCTGGAAATACAAATTCAAAGTATTTGTGATGACCAGTGAGTATGGTCTATGGGAAGTAATTGAGGAAGACAATTATGTCTCTACTAAGAAAGTAGGAGAAAGTATTGTACCAAAAGCAAAGGTTGAATTTGATGAAAATGATCAAAAGAAAGTTGTCCTTAATAGCAAAGCTATTTTGATGTTACAGAGTGCACTAAGTCAAAAGGAGTACTTTCGCATTTGCAATCTACCCAGTGCCAAGGAGATGTGGGATGCATTGGAAGTGGCCTACGAAGGAACCTCAGGGATCAAGGAAAACCAGATCAACACACTTACCACTGAGTATGACCTACTACGCATGAAGTCTGGAGAATCAATTACAGAATTCCAGCTCCGATTTACTCACTTGATCAATCAGTTGTTAGCCTTGGGAAAGGTATATGATCAAAGAACTCAGGTAAGAAAAATTTTGAATATACTAACCAAAGATTGGGAAGCTAAAGTGATAGCCATTGAGGAAGCAAGAGGAGAATCTATGCAATATGTAGCTGCTCTCTTCGGAAGATTATTAGAATATGAAGGGAAAATCAAGTTTAGAAAAGGACTTGATGAAATAGAAGGAAAACAAAAAGGAATTGCCCTCAAGACTGCCAAGGAAGATAAGAACTCAGATGATGAAGAGATTGATGATGAGGAGATCGAAATGATAGTCTGAAGATTCAAGAAATTCTACAAAAAGGATCAAGCCTTCCGTAAGTCATACAAGAACAACAACAAGGAAACAAAGAAGCCAATTGTATGGTATGAATGTGACAAACCCGGTCACACCAAATCTAAACGCCCTCAGCTGAAGCACAAAGAAAAAGAAAAGCCCAGATTCAGCTCATTCAAAAAGAAGGGTTTTGTTTTTGCTATTTGGGGAGATAGTTCCTCTGATGAAGAAGAAGAAGAAGAAGAACAAACAACAAATCTCTCCCTAGTTGCTCAAGAAGAATGTGCCAATGAAGAGGTAAATGATTTTGAACCTACCTTTGATGAATTGCTTTCTAAATATAACAACCTACATTTTGAATTTAGGAAACTAGCTAAAGAACTTATCTCTTCAAAAAGAAAGATAAAAGACTTAGAGCAACAAAAAATACCATCTTCCACTTCTGAAAAAGTTTGTGAAAATTGCTGTATGTTACAAAAGAAAAATGAGCAACTTTCAAAAACCCTTGAAAAATTTACTCAAGGTAGTGAAATGCTTAACATCATTTTGAAACAGCAAAAGTTTACAAATGACAAATCTGGGATTGGATATAAGCCTGATCTTGATAAAAAGAAAGGTAGGAAGAGAAACAGAGAAAAGAATTACTTGAGTTATTTTTAGAAATCAGTGCATTCTTCAAATCCTTTTGCCCACCGTAGTTACTGTAATAGAAAAGGGCACTCAACTTCTTCTTGCTTCCATAAAAAAGAAAGGAAAAGCAAACCTATAGGAAACTATCAATGGGTGCCTAAGGGATCTTATGAGGCCCCCAAGACACGTACTAACCCAAAAGGACCGAAGATGAAATGGGCACCTAAAACTTAACTTCACAAATTTACAGGTATGTGTAAGAGCATCAAAATCAAGTAAGTGGTACATTGATAGTGGATGCTCTAGACACATGACGGGGGATCAATCCAAGTTCTCAACAATCATTCATAAGGAAGGTGGCAAGGTGACATTTGGCGGAAATCAATCTGGAAGAATAGCTGGCATTGGTGAAATCAGTAACAATGATGGACCAAAAATACAAGATGTCTACCTTGTTGAAGGCCTATGCCATAATCTCCTAAGTGTAAGCCAAAGGGCAGATAAAGGTAATCTAATCATCTTCAACTCAGAAGAATGTCTGATTGTGAGCAAGGATGATATCTCCTTAGACAACATTAAATCAAAAGCCTTATTCAGGGCCCTAAGGGAAGGTAATTGCTATACTCTTAATCTCTCTAATAACTCTATCTGAAAAATGCTTCATTGGTAATTTAGATGAAAGTTGGTTGTGGCATAAATGATTAGCTCATGTCAACATGTTCCAACTTGATAAACTAATGAAAAAGGACCTAGTTATTGGATTGCCAAAAATTGATTTCAAAAAGGATATGATTTGTGACGCATGTCAAAAGGGAAAGCAAACTATATCATCCTTTCATTCAAAAACTGAGATTTCAACCAATAGACCACTTTAATTATTGCATATGGACTTAGTTGGTCCAACTAGAGTAAAAAGTCTTGGTGGAAATTTGTACACTCTAGTTATAGTTGACGATTTCTCGAGATATACATGGACCTTATTTTTATCTGCTAAAAATGAAGCATTTAATCAATTTACTGTTTTTGTCAAGAAGGTCCAGAACGAGAAAGGTTTATCTATTGCAGGAATCCGAACTGATCATGGAGGAGAATTTAAAAATCATTCCTTTAAGAAGTTCTGTGATGAAATGGAAGTAGATCACAATTTCTCTGCTCCAAGAACTCCCCAACAAAATGGAGTAGTTGAAAGAAAGAACAGAGTCCTCACAGAAATGGCAAGAGCAATGCTGAATGAGAATCAGACCTCCCAAGTATTTTGGGCAGATGCAATGAACACAGCTTGCTACATCTCTAACCGAGCATATCTCAGGAAAAAGCTGAACAAAACCCCATCTGAACTTTACAAGGGAAGAAAGCCCAACATAGCTCATATGCACATTCGGATGCAAATGCTTTATCTACAAGAATGGTAAGGAAAATGTAGGTAAATTTGATTCCAAAGTTGATTAAGGTACATTCCTTGGCTATTCTTCTAGGAGTAAGGCATATAGAATATATAATCTCTCTACTCGAACTATAGAAGAATCAATTCATGTTGTTTTCTGCGAAACCAACTCTAACAAATCCATGGTTGTTGATGATGATGAAGTCCAGAATAAATCTTCTTCAAAAACTTCTTTTGTTTTGGAAAATTGAGAAAATAACTTACAAAGAGAACCAGAAGCTGAATCTGAACATGTTTGTGAAAACCCTGGTCAAACTCAACCTAGAGCTTGGAAATACAGTAGGAGTCATCTACTGGACCAAGTTATAGGTGATGCAAATCAAGGAGTTAGAACCAGACAAAGCATTTTGAATGAAGTTACCTTTTCAGCTTTTATTTCAGAAATAGAACCCTCTAAGATTGAAGAAGCCCTTTCAGACAATGATTGGGTGATAGCAATACAAGAGGAATTACACCAATTTGAAAGAAATCAAGTTTGGGACTTGGTACCCAGGCCCAAAGATGATCCAGTCATTGGCACTAAATGGGTATTCAAGAACAAACGTGATGAGTCTGCAATCATTGTCCATAATATGGCAAGGTTAGTAGCCAAAGGATATAATCAAGAAGAAGGAATAGACTATGAAGAAACTTATGCTTCAGTAGCAAGATTGGAAGCAATAAGAGTCCTTCTAGCCTTTGCTTGCATTAAAGGTTTTAAACTATATCAAATGGATGTGAAATCAGCATTTCTAAATGGATTTATTCAAGAAGAAGTTTATGTAGAACAACCTCCTAGTTTTGAGGATGAATTTCATCCAGATCATGTTTTCAAATTAAAGAAGGCTTTATATGGCTTAAAACAAGCTCCTATAGCTTGGTATGAAAGACTAAGTAAGTTCTTTCTAGATTATGGATTTGTAAGAGGAAGAGCATATACCACCCTGTTTATCAAAAGTAACAAGCTTAATGAAATTTTACTTGTACAAATATATGTGGATGACATAATTTTCGGTGCTACTAATGATGCTTTGTGCAAGGAATTTTCTGAGACCATGCAGGGAGAATTTGAAATGTCAATGATGGGAGAGCTCAACTACTTTCTTGGTCTACAAATCAAGCAACGCAAAAATGGGATATTTATCTCCCAGACCAAGTACTTAAGAGACCTGCTTAAGAAATATGGCCTTCAAGATTGTAATGGGGCAGACACACCAATGAGCTCAACTGCTGCCTTAGATGCCGATGAGAAGGGAAAAGACTTTAATATCATAAGGTATAGAGGCATGATTGGATCATTACTCTACTTGATAGCAAGCAGACCAGACATACAATTCAGTGTGGGAATGTGTGCTCGATTCCAATCCACGCCTAAGGAATCTCATGCTGAACACGTGAAAAGAATCTTCAGATACTTGCTGATACAGAAGAATTGGGATTGTGGTTTCGCAAAGGTCAACCTGCTCACTTAGTGGCTTACTCTGACTCAGACCACGCTGGATACAAAACTGATCGTAAAAGCACAAGTGGACAATGTGAGTTCTTTGGAAACTCACTTGTCTCATGGTTTAGCAAAAAGCAGAACATAGTAGCTGTATCCTCAACTGAAGCTGAATATGTTGCTGCATCAAGTTGTTGCTCACAAGTCCTGTGGCTCAAGCAACAGATCCAAGATCTTGGAACTCACCTGAAGGAAATTCCCATCCTTTGTGATAACACAAGTACCATCAGCTTAGCTAAAAATACTATCTATCATACTAGAACTAAGCATATTGATGTCAAACATCACTTCATTCGAGATCATGTTCAAAAGAAGGATGTTAAAGTGCTATTCATCCCAACTCATCAACAGCTTGCAGATATCTTCACAAAACCACTTGCCATGGAGCAATTTACTTTTATCAGAAGAGAATTGGGAATGGTAAATCCCAATGAATTGTAAGATGACTCTATCTCAATGTTAATTATGTTTTTGATGATTAACTGTTACTAACTTAAGTATCGAAGTGCTTAGATGTGTTTTTGCAGGATGAACATTAAATTCTGCCAGGTGCCAAACTCGAGTCAGTAAAGCTAAGTTGGAGTTTATCGGGGACCTACAACAACCGAGTTTCTGGAACCAGGCCAAACTCGAGTCATTAAGTGACCGACTCAAGTCTTCATCAAACAAGAGAAATCCCTGAAGTCTTTGAAGAACCTCCAAACTTGAGTCATTAAGTGAGTGACTCAAGTCTGCACTACATAGAGAGAAAACTAAAAATCTGAAGAGACTCCAAACTCGAGTCAGCAGATACAAACTCAAGTTTGTCGGGATTCAAGGATTCAAAGACACGTCCTTGAAGTCCAGGTAAGTAGCTCACTCTTCCAAACTCGAGTCTGGTAATGTAAACTCGAGTTTGTCGGAACCCTATATATATGTGATTCCTGTGACTGTTCATTTTCACCTTTCAAACTCAAGTTTGCCCTAGAGTTTTCTCTGTACTCTCTCTATTTTTCATCTTCGAATCCATCCTCTCTCACACTTCAATGGCCTCAAATCAAACCTCCCGACCTTCCAACGAAGAAGAAGCTTCGAAATCATCCTCACCTTCTCCTCTTCAACCAAAACCTAGGATGAAATCCATTCCTACCCATAGACCTAGAAGGGAAAAGTTGATTCCCAAGAAGTTTGCATCAGGGATTGACAAGCAAATCTCAGGGATTCCTTACACTTCCCCCAGACCGAAGGGAATCTCAATTCAAGAGCCTACCGAAGAGCAATCGAGGAAGAGGCCTGAACCCACTTCTAGAAAAGGGAAAGAGAAGGCTAATACACCTTCCAGAGAGCCCAAGAGGAAAAGAACTCAACATTCATCCTCCAAGGGTCACTCCTTTGCAAGACCAACCTCCACTAAGCAAACTCACCAAACTCCTGAGAACCAAATGGTAACAAAAGCCATGTCTGAGATTTATAACCACAATTCACCTCCATCTGATTTCTTCACTCATAACATAATCCTATTTAGCGAACAAGCTATCAAATTCAAAGAGGAATTTGGTAAAAAGCCCTTCTGCCCTGTAGTCTCTGTAAATCTAGACACCCTTAAACAGGAATGTAATCTTGATCTGTCTCCCTGGTTAAACCAGTTCAAAAACCTCCTATCCATCTCTACCCACTATACCCCTAATATTGTGAGATTATTTTATTTTAATATGCAATGGGGTACCGCAGAAGAAGATGATCAAATTGTGGATAAGGAGAGTGTAACTACCACAGTTAGGGGAGTGAACATTACCCTTTTGGCTTCCATCCTGAACACAATCCTAGATATTGACAATCCTCCCCCTCACCATACCATAGAGTATTCAAATAGGCAATGTCTTCAAATTCTAAAACCAAATGAGCCTATCACTGAAGACCAGCTGCTTTCTCTCCATTTCACCCCAGCCTCCATGACTCCTACCTACCATGCCCTTTGGTACATCTATTCCAGAAATCTAGTTCAGAAAGGTGGCAATTTCACCCACTTCACCAAGAGAGACTATGGACCATTTGCAGCATAGTGGATAAGAAGCCACTTAATATAGGGTAGTAGCTGTTTGAGGAGATGGTTAGATTTGGATTTGGATCTAGAGTGACATCACATATCCCTTTCCCATCCCTCATATCTATCATTCGTTTTCACTTCAAAATCTGGCATGTAGGGGCCATAGACACTATAATTAGACCTCCAGCTTTTGGAAAACCTCAACTACATCTAATAAATATCAACTTTGATGCTGAAGGGTCTGGCCAATCAAGAGCACCCTCAAGAACAAGAGCTTCCTACTCCTGAGTTCATGAGGCCCAATCAGCCCCTCCACTTCCTAATTCCATACCTTCAGACTTTGCTGCAAAAGTCAAAGAGATTGTTAATGCAGTATTGGACACTTTTGCTGCAAAGGTGGAAACTGAGATAGGGAAGATTGTGTCCGAGCTCACCAAGACAAATCAAGCCTTGATTGACACACAAGATGCCATGAAAGCCCAACTTGACCATATCATGAAGCATTTCAACCTTCCTATTGATCCAGACACTACTCAGACTTCTCATCCTTCTACTCCTCCAGTTGATCCCACCCTTCTTATTGATGATGACAAAGGGGGAGAGAACACTACGGAGCAGCCTTGAGTCTTGAGTTGTCTTAAATTTTGTATTGCTTATTGTCTTGCAGTCTTGTATTTGCTCTTGTATTTGTAAACTTGCTTGCTCTTGTGTTTGTAAACATTTGTGTATCATTGCTGAATTAAATGACAAATGTTAGACTTATTTTGATCTATGCTTAAGAACTTCTAAATCTTGGACTGTATATCAAAATTCTGAAATTTTAAGTTTACAAGTGTTGTCATCATCAAAAAGGGGGGAATGTTAGTTTTCTATGCGTTTTGATGATAACTGACAATTGTAAGCTTAGCATGAAGTTTGTTTTTTGGCGGGATAAAAAAACTTACTGTCAAAGGCAAACTCGAGTTTGCAACTTGATAGAAAGCTGCTCTATTATGCAAGAAAGCCAAACTCGGGTCTGCTTAGACAAATTCGAGTATGAGGAGTCATAGAAAGCAATCAAAGTTTTTCACATCAAGCCAAACTCCAGTTTGCGAAAACAAACTTGAAGTCTGGAGATACAGAGAGCAATCAGAATTTTGCACAAGACAAACTCGAGTCTGGAACATGAAACTCGAGTTTAGACTAAACAGCAAAGAATCCAGAAAACTCAGTGTTTTCATAAGTCTTGCAAACTCCAATCTCGTTTTCCAAACTCCAGTTTACACTTAACCAAGATAAATCTCAAAAGTTTCAGTTCTTACTGAAACTCGAGTTTGCTTCCCCAAACTCGAGTTTGAATCATACAGAAAGATCATCAATTTGTTTACGTTGCAAACTCGAGTCTATGATCCTAAACTCCAATTTGGAAGTTCTTGAACTTAGGCCTATTCTCCTAACATAGATCCAAACTAGAGTTAGTCACTAATTGACTCGAGTTTAGCTTCATGTCCAAAGTTCCATTCCAGATCCAGAACCCGATAGTCTTCTCTGTAAGAACCAAACTCGAGTTAATATTTGTAAACTGCCAGTCCAGACCGTTGGTCAACATTCATGCTTTCTGGATGAATTCCAAACTCGAGTCAAGAAGTTCAAACTCGAGTTTGCATCGATAATTTTGAAAAACCAGATTAAATCAATCTGCGAAATCTTTATGGGTTAATATGAAATTATCATATCATGTTGTATTATTATTCCTAACATTATTGATCAAGTTTTTGATAAGTTTCAGACAGGTTCATCACAAGATCAAGGAGAAATCAAGATCTAGAATAAGTGCATTAAATGAAGAACCAAGAACAAGGCTGATCTTTCTCCTCTATCCCAGATGTTCAGTTCAGACCATTGTAACACATTAAGATCACTCCAACCGGTCAAATTAAGATCATGGAATGACTAAAAATCTAGAAGACCATCTGCATCAACAAAATTCCAAGATTCCAGCTGAGAATTGAAAGAACAGAGCAAAATATGCAACTATCATTTTCCAGATTTACAGCTAAACGTTAGAGAAGAAATTGCAACGGCTAGTTCATCTTGTTGGTTATGATTAGTTTTGATGATGTCTTATATAGATGTCATTAGTAAGAGCAAAAAGTTTATAGCACATATATTGACTAATTGCTACATTTAATGTAGATTTATTTATATGGAGAAAGAACAAGAGAAGAAAAGAAAGAAATAGTTCAATCATGAAGAATGATCAAGAAAAGAGAAGAAAGAAAGAAAAACTTGCCAAAAGGAATGAGAAAATTATCATACAAGTTTTTAGATTGATTCTTGAAGTTTCATGATGAAATGAAAGTTGGAACAACTCAATTCAGAGTTAAAACAAGCATATATCAGGTTTTGGATGAGTTGCCTCTGGATTATGAGAAAACTCGAGTTTAGGACACAAAACTCGAGTTTGGAACTCAAAACTTGAGTTAGTCACTTAATGACTCAAATTTGTAGTGTCTTCAACAACTCTGGCGTCTTTGGATCAGCCAAACTCGAGTTAGCCAATGTAAACTCGAGTTTGGAACTCCTAAACTCGAGTTAGTCACTTAATGACTCGAGTTTAGAAAGCTTTCAGCAACTCTGTCCAACTCTGTTTCACGTTCAGCATGGGCGACCTTTGGAAATTCGATGATATCTTCCAAACCAGAGATCGGATTAAGGTAAAATCAATTTTGTATGAAACTAGACTCCCAATGTGTCATCTTGACAAAGTTTCATGTTCAAAGAGGATCAGATGAGAGAGTTATGAATTTTTGAAGTTACTCCATCTGTTACCGTCATACAGCAGACCGAGGTTCGGTAATTTGAGTATATCTCACAATCTACACATCGAAATGAGCTGAAATCGGTGACATATGAAAGTAGATTCACATACCTTTCTAGAAACATAAAGATCACGAAAAACAAAGATCAAATGAGTGAGGTATGAATCCTTGAAGTTGACAGTCAATTCAGGATGCTGGAAAAACGCTAGCCAAAGAACAGTCTTCATTCATCGGATCATAACTGTTAGATTACAATGAGTTCGGAGCTGATTCTTCTTGCATTGGAAAGAAGACTTAAAGAGTCTTATGGAGATAGAGAGCAAGATGTTTTCATCTCTGAAGGAAATTCCAGTTTGAGTTAGTAAACTCCAGTTTGTGTTTCTAAACTCGAGTTTGTGGCAAACAGAGAGCTCCTTAATATTTTGATTTGACAAACTCCAATTTGTGTTTCTAAACTCCAGTCTGGAAGTCCTTGAACTTAGGTTTATCCTAGTAACAAAGCCCCAAACTCGAGTTAGTCACTTAATGACTCGAGTTTAGCCTTAAGTTCAAGTGTGCTCCAAAACTCAAATCGCGACATTCCTCTCTGGAAGACCTAAACTCGAGTTTGGATTTCTAAACTCCAGTTTGGCCAGCTGCAAACTCCAATTTATGTCGCTGAAGTATAAGAACCAGATTGCGCCAATTTGTGAAATCTTCATGGGTCAATCTTAAAACGTCATATCATATATTGCTATTGATTCTAACATTGTTTAATGAGTTTTTCAAGTAAGTTTCAGATGAATTCAGCATTGATCAAGGTGAAATCAGATTTGGGTCAAATGTAATTAATGAAGAACCAAGAACAAGCCTGAAATTTCTCCTCTATTCCAATGGACCAGCTCAGATTGTTATGAAACGTTCAGATCACTCTCCAACGGTCAAATTAAGTTTATGGAATGACAAGAATTCTGGAAGACCATCTACAACAACTAAATCCAAGATTCCAACCAAGAATTGAAGAAATAGAGAAAAATATGCAACGGTCATATTCCAGATTTGCAGCTGAACTTTGAAGAATCAAAGAGAAGAAAATGTAACGGCTAGTTCCTCCAATTAACCCATAAATATTGAAGACTTGAAGACTCTATAAACAAGAAAAACATAGAGACACAAGCTTACATTTTTAACATGTTAATAGTTTGATTTTCATATCATTTACTCTCTGTTCTCAATGCCTACATAGCTTATCATTGAGAGTGAAATGATTTGTATTGTGCTTCAGTGTTTATTCATTTACTTCTAAAAGAGAAGATTCATTGTAATCATCCTATTATTCTGAGAGTTACTCAAGATTGGGTGATCTTGAGTGGGAAACACTTTGTTGTGATTACAGCTTGTAAGGGGAGTGAATCCGAGTGAGGGATTACTTCGAGTACAGAGTGTGTAATCAAGCAAGTGAATTGATTACGATTTGTAAGGGGGAGTGAATCCTAGTGAGAGGATTACTTCAAGTACAGAACGTGTAATCAAGTTCAAAGCAAATAGTGGATTGAAAATCTCAAGTGAAGCTTGGGGACTGGACGTAGGTCAAAGATTGGACCGAACCAGGATAAATCATAGTTTGCATACTCTCTTCCCTTATCTTTTACATTTCTAGTATATGCTCATCTTTGAATATCTAATTGTCAATTTATAAGTTGCGAAAAGTTTTTAAAGTTCCTAAAGTTTATCAAACACCCAATTCACCCCCCTCTTGGGTGATAGCCAGGTCCAACACATCTAGCTAGGCTATAAAAGGCTATGAAGAGTCAGAGCATTATACACACAACCAAGCTACTTTGATTATATTTTGCAATTTGAGTCTGTATTGTGATTTTTAATTTGCTCTTCAGTGTTTATCATTATCTACTCTTTTTAAGAGTCTTGATTTTTGAAATCTAAAGTTGTTGGTGTAAACTCAAGGTTGTGGAAACCTGTGAGTGGGGTAGCTTAATTACAAAGTGTAAGGGGGAGCAAGTCCTAAGTGAATAAGATTGCTTATTGTTTACATTGTTGTAGTGAAAGCTTTTTGAACTAGTGAAAATACCCAGAAGATATCTGGGGACTGGACGTAAGTCAAGGATTAGACCGAACCAGTATAAATTCTGTGTGTCAAGTTTTTCCTCCCTTACTCTCTTGATATTTATTTTTCAAAGGTCTTGAAAAAGAGTACAAAAAGAATTTGTTTTTTTTGAAATCCCCAATTCACCCCCTCTTGGTGATTTCTTCCATTTTCAGGCTGAACCTAAGAGGGGGTGAATTGGGTGAATATAAAAACTTGCAACCTTTGAAAATCTTTTCGCAATTTTGTAAAATCAATTTGAATGATAGTAAGGAGTTATAAAGTTATAGATAATCATTCAATCATAGATGCTGGAAATAAAAGAGATTAAGGAAGAGAATTGCAAACTCAGATTTATAATGGTTCGGTCCAATCCTTGACCTACGTCCAGTCCTCAAGCTCCACTTGAGATTTCCACTATTTATTTGTTTAATCAGGCACAAGAGAAAAGCCTTTACAACCTCACAAGTTTAGCCAGACACTTATGCAACCTTTACAATCTCTCACTGAGACTCTCCCTTACAACCCGTAGGGATACAATCAATTTTCCTACTCAAGGTCACCCAACCTTGAGTATCTCTAAGATAATAGAATGTTTTACAATGTATCTTCTCTCTAAGAAGTGAATGGATGATTATTGAAGTTCATTACAAGTCATTTCAGTCTCTATATGATAAATGAAGTAAGACTCGAAAAACCGAAAGTGTAGGAGCTTCAGAATTTTGGCATTTTGACAGCATAATCTCTTGCATCCCGTCTGTGCATTTTGAATGAGGCTCTATTTATAGATGAAGATGATCTAAACATTTGAGAATATTGCCGTTGTAACTAGAGAAGTTGAGAATATGGATGTTGGAAATATAGCCGTTAGAAATGCTTTTTGAATAAGCTGTGACATCATCTTTTTCTTTATCCTTGATCTTCAGTTTGATGCCCTTTGATAATTTGAAACATGTCCACAAATGATATAAATGATGTTAAGAAGTATTACAAATCATTTGGGTAAGTATCTGGATGATCTTGATCAGAAACAAGATTTTCGCAACGGTCATTTTTCTAAAGTGAAGGTATATACTCGAGTATTGACTTGGAAACTACAGTATTGAGGCTGTTAGGCTACTTTAGATTCCTATCTGTCTGATAAAAATTCGAGTATTGACTTACATACTTGAGTATTGAAGATCCTCTAACGTTCATTGCTCTTTGTCTGAGCTATACTCGAGTATTCACTTGTATACTCGAGTATTCAAGTTGTTTTGTCCCTTAATTGCTTTCTGACTTGATATAGATTCATATTTGGCAAACCAATTATCCCAATATAGGTCTTTGAGTCTTCTTCCCAGTGCAAAAAGATTCAGCTCCAAACTCATTGTGATTTGTCCGTTATGATTCGATGAAAGAAGATTAGTTTTTTACCAGCGTTTTTGCAACGTCTTGAACAGTCAGTCAACTTTCGAAAACCATATCTCTCTGGTCTAATCTTCATTTTAGTTGAATAAAGTTTTGATGTAAAGAATTATGAGTCTTCTTTCATATGCCACCAATTTCAGCTCATTTCGATATGTAGATTGTGAGTTATACTCAAAACATTGAAGCTTGGTCTGATGTGTGGCATGGATTCCTGATCCAACTTTCAAAATTCAAAGCCCTCTCATCTGCATTTCTTTGGACTTGAAACTTTGTCAAGATGACACATTGGATGTCTAATTTCATCCAAATTCGGTTTCACCTCAATCCGATCTCTGGTTTAGGAGATAACATAGAATTACCAGACCCTGTCCAAAGCTGAACGTGAAACAGAGGTGAACAGAGTTGCCGACCATGCTGGATACTCGAGTATTGTCGGGTCCAGAGATGCCAGAGAAGCTGAAAACACCCCATACTCGAGTATTGCTCCCATACTCGAGTATTGACCTCCATACTCGAGTTTTCTTGTATTCTGAGACAAATTACTTCCAGTTGGCTTGTAAGCTCGAGTATCGACCATCAAACTCGAGTTTTCTCATCAAGAACTTGATTCTTGCTGATTTTAACTCTAAATTGATCCACTCCAACTTCCATTTGATCATGGGCACTTCTATAATCAATCTTGGAACATGAATAATGATATCTTCAGTAAGTTTTTCCTTTTTCCATCTTCCATCTTGATCAATATTTCTTCTTCTTCTTCATTTTCTCCTTTTTGAAATCTCCTCTCCTATGATCATTCTCCATAATTCAACTCTTTTTTTCTTTCAATCTTCTTGAGCATTCTCCACATTTATATTTGGGCTGATCTTGAATATTGATTATCAACTTCTTCTATCTTTCATCTCTCCTCTTCTTCTTGATTATCCCCAAACTCCTTTGATAGTTCTTGCTTCTTAGTAGATTCTTCTTTCTTTCTTCTCATCTCTTTGACCATTCTCCATAATTTCTTTCTTCTTCCATTGAACATTCTTCATAAATAAACTTGAGCTGATCTTGATATTCTCATTCTCTTCATCAACTTCTTCTTTCCTTTTCTTCTCTTGATCATTCTTGATCACTTGACTCTTCTTTTATTGATCTTCTTCTTGATCATTCTTCATAGATGAACTTCACACCTCTGTTCCTATATTAAATTTAAGAATTAATCAATGAAGAAGATAAATATAATATACAAACTTTTTGCTCTTACTAATGGCATCAATATAAGATATCATCAAAACTAATCATATCTAACATTTTTAAGGAGGGATTTGGATGGTGTTGTGTATGTCATGGCTTTTTAAGAAAAGGAGTATGTGTGTTGTGTAAGTGTTACACAATTTGAGGTGCACCTGGGATTCTTGCTCGAGTTTTACTTGGTATTGCGATACAAATGCTGAGACCCGCTATATGATGCCATATACCAGTGTCTTCTAAAAACGTAGGTCATGTCTACCCACCCTAGAAATGTCATATACTTACTTATACTAGCATATTTTTGCTCAACTAATCATCCTATACCTCAAAACATAGTTGGGTGGCTTCTTTCTATCCATTGATTAACACCATATAAGTGTCCTATGCCATTCTAAATTGGTACTTTAATTTCATGGCCTATACATACTAGGTTCATTGACTTATATGGCCAAATTACTTAATCCCGGAGAGACTTTCTATCGTTCACCATTCTTGGGATTCTTCCTAAATTGGGTTTAGTTGTTTGCCTAATTGAGGCTTATTCCTAAATCTCGAGGCCCAAAATTCAAAATGTTACACAAGTCTCTCCAAGTAGTCATAGATCACTCTTGTGCTTTCATAAATGAGTGAGAGTGATCATGCCCCACTTGAGTGATTTTCCAAATCACCCAAGTGATTCCCACATCATTCAAATATTACTTGCGAGTGACTTCTTGAAATTTGAAAGTGAAGCTTAACTACTCAAGTGCATCAACTATCATTTGAGTGCCCTTTTGAATATAGATAATTTGGCACAAAAGGCAACTTCTAATAGGTATTAATTTTCTAATATAACTCCAAATTTGGGAAATAACCTACTCTCATAATGATATTTTAAGTCTTCTTTCCAATACAAAAAGAATCAAATCCAAATTCATTGTATTTTAAAAGTTTCAATTAAATGCATAAGAGCTGGTTTAGAGCAACTTTTTTATACAATTATGCAATTTTGAAATTCATATCTCTTACAACTATTCTTTATTTAGTGAGATATGGTTTTCATTGAAATTCATATTGTGTCTAATTTTATATACAATAATTTTCAGTTCTAAACTCATTTTCTTCTTAAATGATCTGAAGAATGAAAGTTGTTTTAGACATCATGAGAACATTAACCAAAAATTTTTGAGGTCTATGTCTCTTTCTTATGAGCCTCTTTTTGCTTGATCTCAACTTTCATAAAGTTTATTTTGAGTGAAGTTTCATATACAAAAGTTTTACTTCAACTGAATGTGTATTTTGTGAGATATATCAAAATTATTGAACCTGTTCTAAATGAATCTAAAAATTATAGTGTCAAATTCTTAATATAATATCTCTATTATATGAACTCCTTTATGCTTGATTGTGGAGTATATGCATCGCATTGACAGTCTATCCTTATATGAAATAAGTTTCATCTCAATCAAATTTGTGTTTTGAGAGATATGACCAAATTACCGAATCTCTATCATGTTGAACAAAAACAGAGCTGATAAACTTTGTTGAAACTTGATAATCACTCGAGTAATGCTTATATAACTGTATTGATAAAAGTAAAAGTTTATTGAATCTTGATAATCACTAGAGTGATGTCAAGTGATGCTTTTATAACTTGAGTGATAGTAAAGAGTCACTTGAGTGAAGATGGAATAGCTTTAGGTGAGGTATTTTAACATTGAATTAAATCATTCTAATTTCCATTTGATCATAAAAGGCCATTTTTCGACACCGGTGTGATCGTATGACTTTCTACTCTATTTGTGACATTAACCAGTGTAAAAAGTTTAGGTTTTTTGGTTTTAATTATGGTTAGCTTGATCTACATTGGTTGAAAGTAGATGTAGAAAGTCTTGCACTTTCTACACTAACTGTATCTACACTAGTTGAAGAACTAGTGTTACAAGACATTTTTTACCCGTGTGAGAAAAAATTTCTACGTTCGTGACACCTACATCAAATTATCTACTTGTATATATAGCTCTTGAAAATCTAATCATGTACTTCTGTAAGATGTAAGAGTGTAAATAGACAAAAGCCTAACAAATATTCAAACCAACTTCATTTCTTATAAGAATTTTCAAAAAATATCATATTTATAGTTTGTACATTAATTCAATGATACTGAAAGCATTATTAAATGTTAAACTAACTAAAGCATCAACCATATGAATTTATTCTACTATGTTTGAAAGCACAAATTCCAAAATTAAAAACAAAATTGAATAGATTGTTTGTGTAATGAATATAGATAGAGTCTATATATTGTCAAAATGATGACATCATGATATCGCTACACTTTATTGTTTTGGTTCCCAATGGGTTAAAGCTCAAGCACCAAAGACTTTTGGAATAGACGATTAACATGATATGGTTCTTGATAATTGAATATTTTACATACTTATTTGTATCTTTTAGGAAATAAATTTAGGATTGTTAGCTAATAAATAATGGGCTTTAATGCTTATTTGGGCTTTAGGCTTTTATTTGGATTTAATTCATTTTCATGATAAAATTCTAGATTTACAATGCTTCATTGTTTTAACCATAAATTTTGAACCAGACATCGAATTCACCAAATTCTTGTCTCATGTTTCAGATGATTCAAAGAGCTATAAATGCTATGAAGATTTGGAAGGCAAATTTGGTTAAGAGGATGGTCAAACTTGGAGCCAAAGTCAGAGACGTTTTTCTAAATTTTTATTTGGGGCCGAATTTTGTATTTAAAAACCTATTTTGTCATTTATTTCATTTTGGGCCATTGTGCAACCCTAGCTCATTTCCATTTTAGGTTAAGTTTAAGTTAGGCAGGAGCCACAAACATCTATTGTCATTACTTTTTTGGATTATTTCGAATCAAACACATAAGTTTCATTTTCTCTGCAATGTTCTTTGTGTTCTTCGTGTTCTTCGTCAATTTTTCATTTTTTCTTGTCATGTTCGGCTAAATTTCTCCGATTAACCTAACATTGAGGATTCCATGATTTGTCCAGAGAGCTTGCACTTCATCAGTGACTTTACTCGTTTCTGTTTTCATCTTATCGGATTCAATTTCTGGGAATAGTTCGAATATTAGATTTAATATTCGGTTTGATTCATCCCAAGGACTGAGTTTGAACTAGGTTTAAGTGTTGCTGTGTGATAGCACAATGAGATGCCACTGTTCGGAAAGATGTTAGGCGATCGTCTAGTCGAGGGATTCTCTAGACGAATGTAGATATTTTGGTTCGTCCAAAACCAAGCGCGAGTTCGTTCATATTCTGCTCAATGATGGAAGTCTTTGGAATCTAAAATGTTGGGTTGATTGATTTTAATCTGTTTCTGTATATTTCGTTTTGTTTGTGTCTATCTTCATTTTTAATTTGTTTGAACCAAAAAAACCCCCCCATTTTTACTGTTTCTATTTCACTGTTACAATACAATCAGACCCACTGCAAATTCGTTAGGAAAACGATCCAGGTTCCCATTTATACTGCAAAATTATATTGATCCTGGTTATTTTAGGAGATTACAACAAATCTCTGTCAGTTCTCCTTCCCCAAAATACTCACAGGAATTATGGAAAAGTGAAAGATCACTTTGCCAAAAATTAAGGCATCTTTGTTTTTTTGTGGCCCCTGAAAATTCACCTTCTCAACGCATCTGCCAAACCACCTGTCACAAAATATTTTTATAGTTACAAAGCTAAACATAGGGTTTATTCGAAAAGCTATAAATTATTCAAATAAATGAATGAAAATCTTAATAGTATAGGAGAATGATTATTGACTAATTTATTGGGTAAAAAAGTGAGTTATCTCATTTTCATTAAGTGGGTGCCATCTTAAAATGCGTAAAGGCTTCTTTTTTCTTCTCATTCTCATTGCTTTGTTGGATCAAATTCCTTAGCAATTGGATTGAGTCTGTTCTTGTTCTAAACTTCTATAGAAGAACCCGTTAAAAGATGGAATATCACCTAAGAGAGGGTGAATTGGGTGATTTTAAAATTTTCTTTCTAACTCTTTGGATTTCAGAAGTAAAATAGGGATAAATAGAGAAGAGTAAAGAAATATAAGACACTAGGAATTTATATTGGTTCGGTCCAAAATCTTGACCTATGTCTAGTCCCCAGGCTCTTTAGGATTTCATTATGTTAAGAAGTGATCACACACTTTGCAACTCTTGGAGTAATTCTCTCACTAGAACTAACTATCCCTTACAAGTTGTAACCACTTACCTCCAATCTCTAAGGTTCTACAACCTTGAGATTTATACAGTGATAATGAGTTTAAAGAATTCTAAAAGAGTAAATGAATAATCACTGAAGTGTTTTTGAATATCTGAAGATTTCACTAAATAACAGAAACAATAAAATGCTTAATCACAAATTGAATGCACAGCGATTCAGTAGTTGGAAAATTCAATGCTTCTGGCTTTTATAGTTGATGGTATTTAAGACCGTTGAGAAGCTCCATGAATTATCCGTTGTGACTGATGAAGATGACCATTGAGACTAATTTCCCTTAACCATTGCTCGTATGAATTCTTTCTTCAATCAACATTGTAATTCGTGTTGACATTCCTTGTTCCATTTGTCTGTTGAGGTACAATGTTGGAAGTAGAAAGGAAGAGGTTGCAACACTTTAAAACGTTCAGAAGGTTGATAGTCCAATTTTGGCATTCATCTCTGCTTTGCATTTAATGCTTCTAACACATAATTGCTTTATTGCAATTTGTTGTTAATCCATATCAAAATCAACTGAAACTCGTTAACAAACTGATTAAACATAGTTAAGAATAGTAATGAGTAAGAGTATAAAGTATTCCAAGACATAATCAGTGATTTAGATATTACAGACACGATGTTTTTTAAAGATCATAAACATGACTCGAGTCTTATTAACTTGACTCGAGTTATCATGACTAGAGTCACTACATTGTTACTAGAATCATCTTGAATATCAAATGAAAAACATGTTGTTTAACTCATGATGACTGGAGTCATTTTGAATACTTCAAATATTTGAATATCTCTCTATATCAATGTGACTGGAATCATTCATAGGTTACTGGAGTCATTCTTATTTTCATAAAATCTAGAAGTGTCTCTATGCTAACATGACTGGAGTCATGATTGAGTGACTCAAGTCACTTAACATTTTAGCACATCTCAGAGTGCCTCTGATCATATATGATTAGAGTTAAGGAGTACTGACTCGAGTCATATCAATTTTCATAAAAACTGATATTGGGTTTGAGTTGTGAAAGAGATTTGCTACAATAGATGACTACAGTGCTTTAATTAATGACTAAAGTCATTTTTGACCATGGGAAAAGACTTTATTTGAAATTTTCTTAAAGTGACTAGAGTAACCTATGATGACTCGAGTCATTTAATTTGAAAATAATTTGCAAGAACAAATTATGATTGGAGTCATCTAGTTATGACTAGAGTCATTTAACTTGAAAAGCATTTCACAATAAACTACTATGATTGGAGTCATAGATATTGACTTGAGTCATTATGCTTTGAATAAAATTATTTCAAAAGACAGTGACTGGAGTCACACAATGATGACTCGAGTCATCTGTGTGTAAAAAGCATAGTTCCAAGACAAAACAAATTTTAACATAGAAATGTTCTTTTACTTGGTTCAATAATTATTTTTAAAAAAAATTTACAATTATCAGTTATCATCAAAACATATAGAGAACTAACACTTGCCATCATCGTTTCGTCAATTTCTTTTTTTCCTTTTAGTTTTGCTTCTTTGTTCAACGTATCCATTCAACAAGATTGAAGGATTTTTTTTTTATAATGGAAGGAAGACTGATAGATTGATCATATTAATGAGAGTTTTCTCAAGGGATGGATCCATAGGAATGAATCTAACTATACAATTATGTTAATTTTTGTATATTTCAATGAATTATAATTAAATGAATTAAGAAGAAAAATAGAGTTTGTTTTACAATTATTTTTTGAGCATTTATGATTTACGTTACTTTGAATTTTGCTAAGTTTTCAAAAAAATATTGAATTATTTTCAACTTAAATAAATACTTGCAATTAATGTATTAATTGACTTAATTGTTTTCCTTTTCTTTATACAATCAAAAAAATGCGTCTATATGATGTGTATTATATGTTAGTGCAAGATACGCCTAAGAGAGGGCAAAGTGGGTCTAAAAATAATATAGAATTTGAAAATTCAAAGACAAATAATATTAAATAACTTTTAAGCTCAAGAGCTTAAATAAACATAGTAGTGATTTAGAGAGATATCACCATAATGAAGACCATGTCAAAAAGAGGATGAACTACACAACAAATTTACACTGGTTCACTCCAACCACTTGACCTAAATCCAATTCTTAAGAACCTCCTAAAAATTCAACTATAATCTCCAAGATTTAGTTTGGGCCATTGGTACCTCAATACAATCTTAGTAATTTGGTCTAGGCATTAGTAAAGCCACATTAGAGGAGGTGCTTGGCAACATAATCTCCTTTAGTTTAATCATGTATTTGAAAACCATTCCTATAACACCCAACCTCATGATTCATACTCTTAGCATGAATTTTGAAAACATTCTTGTGCTTAACAATACAAAAAATAATTGAATCACCGCATTACAATGAAGGTTATAATTGCATAACATCACTTTTTTAAAATTTCGACAATGATTAAAAACAATAGGAGCACAAGCAGTCTATCTAGGAAAATTAAAATCCTCTTACTCATATAAGTACACGCATCAATATTAAACATGCCCCTGTGATAGATTTATCAACCATAAAAAGGAGCTTTGCTTTAGGCCTCCTGCCCATAGTTTTCACAAGTATTCAATCATAATATTGTCTTAATATAACCTATGGAATCAGATAATCAAGGTCATATTTAAACATCTCAAGTAACATATTAGGTCTTTAGTCGTCTATTACAAAAACTCAAATAATTGGACTCAAATCATAGCCCAACATAATGAAATATAATGAAATCCATAGAAGTGGCAATAAAGGTAATTAAATAAATAAACCAAGGGCTACTTGTCATAGTAGCCTCAAGCATCAAGTGTCTTCCCAATTGTGTTTCCGCTCAAGCTCTCACCTAAAAAGATTAAGAGAAATGGAATAAGACCACTATCTAAGTTACTCAACATATGCTAACCTTACCTACCGCCACCAACCGTGGGATGCTAGGTGGGATGCTAGGTGGGATGCTAGGTGGGACACCCTATTTTGTCTAATCCAACCCAAGAAGCCCAAAATAATAATAATAAATGGCAATGAAAGCTTTCCTTGATCCTTACAGTATTGACTTGGACAATTTCCTTTCAAAGCCAAATAATGTTATTTACGGTAATTGACTTGTGATTGATATTTGAAAAATAAATTGTGATAGTTTTGAAAAGTCTTCACCTCCCATAAAAAAATAAAAATAAAAAAAAAAAGAAGAAATCTCATTGTTGCTAATTTCCCCCGATTACGTAAATATAGTCTTGTGTCTTTAAGAAAAAAATAATAATAATGAACGAAGCTTATAAATGTCTCTCACTAATGGTCATTGGGTTTAAAGTTAGGAAATTTCACTAAAAATATATTAAAAAAATTAAAATTAAAAAATTAAAAAAATATGCATTTATAAGGAAAACCCTACTTTAAGACTATAAATAAGGGAGAAAGAATTAAGGCAAAACACACAAGAATTGGGAGAGAAAAGAGGCAAGGAATAGTTAGAGGTGCCCAAAGAGAGTGAAATCAAATTGTCCATCTTTTCTTTTATCTTGTTTTTCCTTACACCCTTAAGGAAAGCCTATGTTCTTATGGTTAGGTTTCACACATGTGATGCCTCAACATCAGCAACTAGAGGGTGGAATCCGATATGATGAGGATTGATTTTTTTTTTTTTGTCCCTTCTCTTTTTTTATTTTCTTATTCTTTTTTTATACCTAAGGAATACCTACATTCTCATGAACATCGCCATATATGTGAGCCTTAATACTAATGGCTAGAGGGTGAAATCTTATATGATTTAGAACACTTAATTCTACTTATTGTTGTTTATTTTCTTTCTATTTTTTTTTTATCTTCATTCTTCCCTATTTCTCCTCATTATTCCCTTCCTTTACTTGATGCAATTTATAAGGATAGCTTTATGAAGTATAGCAACATGTTTGGTTGATGTTATTGCTTCATTAATTGGACGATTGCTTCATTATTTTTTTTTCCTTAGACTTTGTTTTGATATACTTTTTCTTTCTTTCTTTCTTTTAATATGTCTCATAGAGGCACAATTGGATTGTGGGTAATCAAGCAAGGGTTTGTATTTTGGCTTGCCTTATCTAACTATTTATTTTCTTTCCTTTTATAGCCAATTGATAATTGATAATGGAACATCATGTACAAGTCTCCCCCTTTCTATTGTGCTACATCAAATATAATTTTATGATGAACCAATTTTGTTGTTTTTTCCTCTTCTCATCTTTGGAGTCATGATCTTTTAACTTATATCGTGTAAGGTTTTTAGAACCTCCTTAGACACGTAGATTCATTGGTAAGCCATGTGAGATTATAGGAATCTCCTCATGTGTACCAATAGAGTTGCCTATGTTTACTTTGAAAAATGGGAAGACAAAAATTACCAATAGAATTGGATTTCTAACGGAAAATGTCTATCGCAAAAAAAAAATCATGGCAGCAAACATTCCGATGGCAATTCTATTAGTAATTTCAATTACTGATGGAATTTCTGATAGTATTTTTTTTGTCAATAATTATGTCCCTGATCTAAAGTTTTTTTGTAGTGTACCCTAGCATATGACTCCAGAACCCTAACTAGTTTTTATAGACAATTTTTCGTTTCTTAAATTTTGAAGTTATCCTTGTTTCAAAATTTTGGTGGCGTCTCTATATTTTCTAAATCTTAGGTTTAACACTATCCAACAACATATAATACAAATGGCAATAAATAGCAAGTATAGTACTGATATGTAAATATCACGATGTCACATATGATAACATAGGCTAGCACAATTTAATTGTTATCATTGTCTTTTCAATAACTCTTAATTCATACTTATGTCCTCCTTATTTCCTCTAACTATACCTATAGGCTTAGTTGTAGTCTATATCAGTGGTGAATTTTATAAGATCTTCACAAGTGTGATGTATACCGGCTGAAGTATTACAAAACACACAAGGGAATGGGTTCTTCAAGTAAGGAGTATTGCTCGGGCCACTACTACAAAATATAGCTTTTACTTCCCCAATTGGTGTCCTATTACAAAAAAAAGGAAGTAAAAAATAAAGGCGGTGGTATTTTTGTAATTATATGTGAGAAAAGTTGATTTTTGGTATCTAACTTACAACCTTAGACGCCAAAAACATCACAAGTTATCGCCGAAAATTGGCCTGGCACCAAAAGCAAGACTTTTGGTGTCTAAGTTTCGAAACTTAGACGCCAAAAGTCTAGACTTTTGGCTTCTAAGTTTCATTCTTAGAAGCCAAAAGGTTGAGGTTTTGCTTTTGGCGCCAGGCCAATTTTTGGTGCAAATTTTTTATGTTAGGGTCCACTTTTGGCTTCTAAGAATGAAACTTATAAGGCAAAAGTCTAGACTTTTGGCTTTTAAGTTTCATTCTTAGACGCCAAAAATGGACCCTTACACAAAAAATTAGCGGCGAAAATTGGCCTAGCGCCAAAAGCAAGACTTATAGCGTCTAAGTTTCAAAACTTAGATGCCAAAAGCATTTCAAATTTCCTATACTTTTTTTTAAGCCTTCCAAACCCAAACCCATGACTTCATTCCTAGGACGTGACGTTCTGTCTTCTTTCTCACCTCTACCTTCACACCCACCCACTGCAACCATCACTGGCAACCTTCTTCTCCACACATCATGAACATGCAGCAACCTTCTTCCACTTTGTCTTCTTCCTCTTTCCCTCAACTTTCATGGCTGAACTACATTTTGTCCACAAGATCGACGGCAAAATCGACGTCGTCCCTTCATTTTCAACCTTCTCCACAAGATCTACGGCACAATTGACGTCGTCCCTTCATTTTCAACCTCGTTTTTGTTTTCGATTTTCCAGATCTACAACTTCCTACTATAGGTAAGTTTCAACTTTTTGGATATGCTTGATTTTTCCATATTTGTTTGATTTTTCTATATCTGTTTGATTTTTCCAAAACTATTCGAGCTATGATTCGTATGTGTTCAACTTGCTCCATATCTGTTTGACTTGCTCCAGATCTATTCGACTTCTCCTTCTCAACTATGGATTTTTTTTTTTGATTTTGAGTTGATCTTGTTGGATCTGATTTGTTGTTGTAATGTAGATCTACACTTGTAGAAATTTTTTGATTTGAGTTGATTTCGTTATTAAGAAAGCATACGTCGTCTAAAAAACATTAGACGCCTTAAACTTCCACTTTTTACGACTCCCAAATAGGCGTCCATATAAAATAGGATGTAAAAAGTGGGAAAATAGGACACAAAAAGGCTTTTTTGTAGTAGTGGGCCCTCAATATTCTGCCCAGGTTAGAGTATTGTATCAAGGGGTACTTCCTTGTCAAGAAATTGTAACTATAGTGAGTAATACTACATAGTGGCGAGCCATATGGTCTTTCTACATAAATATTACAACCCATTCTCTAACCTCCACCATTTATATCATATTATTATCTTAGGGTTATCAACATTTCTCATTCTCATCAATTATAACTATAGATTCAACATCTATAGGCAGGCATTCATCATATACTCTATCAACATCATACCAAATAATCCTTTAATATCATATTATTGCATAAACAACATACATACACTACAAAAAAAACTGCCAATTCACAATGGTTAAAAAACCACTGCCAATGTTAGATTTTGTAGTGGTTTTGGTCAACGCTCCAAAATTGCAATATGTTGGATTTACATTTGTGGTTGGAAACTACTTTTAAACCAATGTTTAGTTTTATGTTGCAAATTCTTTTGATAACTGATATTTTCGTTAATTTTCATTGCACAATAATTGAAGACTCACTAACACATTTCAAATCGAGAAGGCTATACAAGATGAAGCCAATTGATTATATAGGAATTGTCGCAACAGACTTCATGGTTTTTACTATATAATCATAAAGCTTGTTGTGCCAATTCCTATATAATCAACCTACTTCATGTTGTATAGCTTTCCAAGTTTGAACGGTGTGAGCAAGTCTTCAATTATTGTATAACTAAATTGGCTACAGAATTCAAAGAATCTTACACATTTGTAGTAGTTAGTTTAAGGAACCACCACGGAATACAAAGAGTCCTACACATTTGTATCGTTTACTTATGGAACCACTACAAAGTTAAAACCTTCATAAATATTTAGATTATGTTATCGATGAAGAATGAAGTAGATTCTATCATCAGTAAAGAATTTGTAGCATGAAGCTAAACATTAGTTTCAAACTAGTTGTCAACACTAAAGTGTAAATGGCCTTTGCTTGGTATCATATTACATTTGCATTTGTTCATGTGGTTGGAAATCACTTTCAAACCAATATTTAGCTTTATGCCGCAAATTCTTTTGATAACTTATATTTTTATTAATTATCATTGCACGATAATTGAAGACTTGTTGACACATTACAAACTGGGAAGGCTACACAAGATGAAGCTAGTTGATTATATAGGAATTGTCACAACAGGCTTTATTATTACTACATAATCAAAAAGCCTATTGCGCCAATTCCTATATAATCGCCCACTTCGTGTTGTACATCTTTTCGAGTTTGAACAATGTGAGCAAGTCTTCAATTATCGTATAATTAAATTTATAATGGTTAATCATAGAAACTACTATAGAATGCAAAGAGTCTTGCATATTTATAGCTGTCACTCATAGAAACCACTATATAATGCAAAGAGTCTAGCACATTTGTAGCGGTTACTTCTATAAATTGCTATAAAATGCAAAAAGTTAACCATATTTGTAGAGGTTATATAAAACTACTATGAAGTTTTACCGTAGACAAGGTAGGGTTTCATGGTTTATAGCGATTATTGTAGCATTTTTATATAAATTTCTACAAATGGTTACACTTTATTGTGGTTTTCCCCCCATAAAACTAGTATAAAGTTGAAGTATTTAAACTCATGCCACCATGAAAATGTTAACCAAGCAAATTTGATTCTCATGTGCTATCTTGTGACATTTAGCTGAAGCATTTATAAAGTTATCGTTTTAGGGAGAGATTTAGAGAAAGGGAAGGAGTGATACATGCTAAAGCGTTTCAATAAGGGGAAAGCACAATAGTAGAAAGGGATGTGGTAGGGGTTGTCGAGGGCAGCATGGGGGAAAAAATTGTCCATATGCCATCATAGGCGAGGACTTAGCCATAACAGCTCTTCTTAAAAGAGATGACCTCACAAGAAGCGACCCTACCACCTCATATTTTGTATGAGGAGGCTAAGCTTATTCTATGCAACTTTGAGCAAAATGAAGAGTTCAACTCCAACATTCCCATTAATAAGATGGAGTGGTTCCTGGATAAGAAGGAGGGCAAGGAGTAGGGGAACCCCTGACCTTCATCTTTATGGTCGATCAAGTTTGAGGTTTAAATCGAAGGTAAATTGAATTATCGTTTTAATAAATTTAATATTTAAATTTCATATAATTAATTAACGTGTATTTAAATTTAATAAAAAAAATATGGTGAATTGTACATATCCGTAGGGGAACATTACCACTAGGAGACTGGATTGGCCGGTGTCAATAAGCTGGAGGGGCCACATGTCATATTTCCATGGAATGAGGCCATAGACCATCCGATCAAGAACAATGGTCACCTTTTCAACAACTATTTAAATGAGCTGGGCGGGAATTGGTTGTGATTCCCCATCCACTTTAGGACTTGGAAGAATGTTCCAAAAAATAAAGCATGGGATATGGCTATAAAGGTAATTAATTGTATTTAATTATATGATAGATGTAAATAGTTATAATTTATGGATTAATTAATTAATTATTAATTCAATTATGATACAACATAATTTTGTCATTCGCGACAACAGGAAGAGGTACTCAGTCTACTTCAGATACATCTAGCACTCCTTCTTTGTTGGCTATCACTAGAAATCTAATTCCTCCCTTAGTTTATATTGCAATCCTATTTTCATCTCTGAATCAAATTTAATATTTTTTCCAGAAGACTTTAGAATTAAAGGTTTTTTTGCCCTACAATCTATATAGATTTTCCTAAATTTCAAACTGAATATGGCCTTGATTTATCTCCTTGGCTTAATTCCTTCAAACCTCCATTGTCCCTTCAACATCCTTTTTGTCCCTCTATTGTGAGAACCTTCTACTATTATATGAGGATTGCCAATGAGGTTAATGATAATATTGATCTTATGGAAGAAAGATTAATTACCATAATTGGGGGAAAGAAAATTGTAATCACTATTGAGTCCCTTATTAACATTTTAGGTGTTATTGATCCCCTTTTAAGGTATCAATTGAACTGATGAGGATATATTCAAATTTTTAGGGCCTGAAGAACCTTTAAGACCCTTATCCTTTGCCCCTGTTGAGATGCATCCTCTTCACAGGGTCCTATGGTACATGTACTTTAGGAACCTTGTTTAGAAAGGCAAGAACTTCACCCATTTTGCCAAAAAGGACTTCCTACTTCTAGCCTCATTTGTTGCCAAAATTCCTTGTAACCTTGGACAATGGATTTTCAATGATATGAGAAGGATCAGGTTTAAAGTGTTAGTTCTCTATATGTTTTGATGATAACTAACAATTGTAAAATATAAAGTTTGTTTCTTTGATAAGTTGTGAAACTTGATGTCAAGAGCAAACTCGAGTTTAGGTACCTAAACTCGAGTTTGGACTAGATAGATAGTAGCTCAGATTTTACAAAAGAAGCCAAACTCCAGTTTGCTCAGGCAAACTCGAGTCTGGAAGATGCAGAGAGCACTCAAAGCTTTTGAAATCAAGACAAACTCGAGTTTAGACCTTAAGACTTGAGTTTATACTAAATAGAAAGAATTCAAAAACTTCAGCATTCTCACAAGCCTTATAAACTCTAGTCTCTGTTTGCAAACTCCAGTTTGTCCCAAAATATAAGAGATTTCAAAGTTTCAAGTTCTTGCCGAAACTCGAGTTTGAGTTACACAGAGAGCTCAACAATATGTCTAATTTGAAAACTCTAGTTTGTGTTTCTAAACTCCAATCTGGAAGTTCTTAAACTTAGGCTTATTCTCGTAACAAAGCCCCAATCTCAAGTTAGTTATTAATTGACTCGAGTTTAGCCATATGTCTAAAATCTCATCCAAAGACCAGAGCCCGACAGTTTTCTCTGTAAGAACCTAACTCGAGTCAACCATTTCTAAACTTGAGTTTAGGCTTTTGCTTAACACTAATGCTTTCTGGATAGAACCCAAAACTTGAGTTTGGGGTTACAAACTCGAGTTTGTATCGGTGATTTTGAAAAACCAGATTGTGTCAATTTGCGAAATCTTTATGGGTTAATCTGAAAATGTTTTATCATGTGATACTATTACTTCTAATCTCTTTGATGAAGTTTTGAGTAAATTTCAGATAAGTTCAACAAAGATCAAGATGAAATCAGATCTGGAATAAGTGCAATAAATGAAGAACCAAGAACAGGGCTGATCTTTCTTCTCTATCCCAATGGTTCAGCACAGACCATTATGAATCAATTAAATTACTCTCTAATGGTTAAATGAAGGTTATGGAATGACTGAATATCTGGAAGACCATCTGCATCAACAAATTCCAGGATTCCAGTTAAGAATTGAAAGAACAGAGGAAAATATGCAACTGTCATTTTCCAGATTTTAAGCTGAACGTTAGAGAAGAAAATGCAATGGCTAGTTCCTCTAATTAGCCTATAAAAAGCTATGAAGACTCAGAGAAAGTGATACACAACAAAGCTACAACTGGTTATATTTGTAATTTGAGTTTGTATTGTGTTTTTTATCTTCAGTGTTTATCAATATTTGCTCTTTTGAGAGTCTTGATTCTTTGAAATCATTTTTCAAATAGTTGTTTGTATTAACTCAAGGTTGTGGAAACCTGTGAGTTGAGTAGTTTAATTACAAAGTGTAAGGGGGAGCAAGTCCTAGGTGAGTAGGATTGCATGTGGTTTACATTGTTGTAATTGAAGCCTGTTGAACTACTAAAAATACCCAGAAGATATCTGGGGACTGGACGTAGGTCAAGTTTAAGACCGAACCAGTATAAGTCCTGTGTGTCTAGCTTTTCTTCTCTTACTCTTTCGTTATCTGATTTTCAAGTTTTGAAAAAGACTTCAAACATCTTTCAAAAGAATTTTTGAAATCCTCAATTCACCCCCTCTTGGTGATTTCTTCCATTTTCACCTTAGGGTTTCATATATTGGACAATTCAGCTTCTCTTCTAACTCATTTCTATACAACACACAATCATTTGGGCATCCGTGGTTCTTTCTGTACTCCATCCCCAGTGGACAAAGTATTTTCTAAGCAGGCAAATGATCATATGGTCAATGATCCATTCTAGCGAAAGCAAAAGCGACTTTCAGAGCAACAACGGAATAAAAGAGATGTCATGCAAAAACTATCAACAACAATACGAAAATGACATTTCATCAATACTTCGATTTGTATCTAAAGGAAACATTATGTGTGTATCATAATTATGAAGTCTCTTGAGGCTATGTTGGAGTTTTACCAACAGTCATTAATGGTGATCATCTATAAAAGGAAAAGCATTCAATATGAAGCAACTACTTAAACTACCAACGCTAATATTCATTTATTGCTCACTACTTAGTTAGACTTAGCAATACATATTCAAATATTCTTTATACTCTAGTAATTATAAAGTCCCTCTAAAAAAGATTATTTCTTTGATTGATCATTTGTAAAATCTCAAGGTAGAGGGACCTTGAGTACAGGTGTAACAATTTTAACTTGTAAGGGGGAGTGAATCCTAGTGAGACATCACAATGCACCCCTTATGTGACTAATGTCCTCGTTGACACATCGGTTTGAGAATTTTCAGATACTATCTATAACATCTCAACACCTTGCTCTTGATATCGTCCACTTTAGGCCGCCATTACCCCTCATGGTTTGATCGAGAGCAAAGTGCTAAGATATTTTAGATAATATCATAGCCAAGCTCGAACCGATGTGTCAACAATGATGTTGGGCTTGTAGGGATGGAATGTGATATCCCACATTAGTTGGGGAGAGAAATGGAAATGGGCCCTAAAGCAAACAATATTGAGGATAAGGCACTAAAATGTTACAAATTTACACTTATGACTTAAGATTTAATTATCTTGTTCGTGGTTTAGTTTCTAGGTTGTTGCGTTATACATATACAATTACAATTGTTTTTAAGAGTAAATAGAGGGTTAGGGATGAAACATAATGAATTATTAAAAAATTAAGCAAACTTTTCCATTGGTCATGACATTAACTAGCGTAAAAAGGTTTTTTTTTTTTTTTTTACACAATAGTGTGACATTATGATTGTCTACTCTATTTGTGATGTTAACTAGTGTAAAATATGTAGAGTTGTTTTTGTTATTCTAGTTAATGACCTTCTCTATACTAGCTAGAAACGTGTATATGGTTTTTCACCAACTATATTGACACTAGATGAAAAACTATTTTTACAAGGCATTTTAAAGTAGTGTGAAAAAGTTTTTCTACATTCGTGACATCATCTACTTATGAAGGTTTTGGAAATCTAATCATTCATATCTAGAGTATGTAAATTTATTCAAAGATAGCAAAGCATTTTCAAATGTTAAACTAATTATAGAAACAACCATAGAAATTTTTTTTAGGGTTATAATGTAGATTAGCCAACAAAGTTTTACAATAGGAGCACCTAGCACAAATAAGTTTTAAAAGGGGAAAAGTAACAATTAACTTCAATCTAAAAATCACTTTATCTTTCCTCCAACACCTATGACATCACACCAAACGACTGTTTGACTTATTTTAATGTCATTGTACTAGTTATCCATTTTTAATTGTTGATTGGTACTTTTCCCCCTTTAAAACTTATTAGTGATGGGTGCTCCTAACATAAAAATTTGTTGGTCAATCTGCACCTTGACCCTTTATTCTAATTTGAAGAAACAAACACCAAAAGAAAGAACAATAATAAAGAGATTGTTGAGATGATGAATATAGACAGAGTCTATATATTGACAAAATGATGGCATGACATTGCTACTCTTCATTGTTTTGGTTCACTGGGTCAAACCTCATGCACCAAAGGCTTTTGGAATTGATTGTCATCATGATGTTGTTCTCCTTCCCTAAGATACTCACAGGAATTGTGGAAAATTGAAAGACTACTTTGCCAAAAATCAATCCATCTGTATTTTCTTGTGGCCATTGAAAATTCACCTTCTCAACACATCTTCCAAATGTTCTGTCACAAAAATATTTTTATCTTTACTAGGCTACATATAGGGTTTAATCAGACAACTATAAATTGTGTGTAAAAATAAATGAAAAAAATATTAACATTATAGAAGAAAGGTTAATGACTAATTTACTTGTGAAAGAAGAGAGTTATCTCATCTTCATTGAATGGATGCCATCTTGAAAATGCCAAGTAAAGACATCTTTTTTCTTCAGGTGATCGTTCCTTTATTGGATCCCATTCCTTTGCGAAAGGGTTGAGCCCTTTCTTGTTCTCATTTTTTGAGGAAGAACCTGTTGTCATCGTTTCCTCCATTTCTATTTTCCCTTTTAATTTTACTTCTTTACTCAAGGTATCCATCCGATGAGATTGATGTAATTTTATAATGCAAAGAAGACTGATAAATTAATGATGAAACTAAATGATAGTTTTATGAGGGGATGAATTAGGGAGAATGAATGTGACTATATATTTAAGTTAATTTTTGTATGTTTCTATGAATTATAATTAAATGCATTCATAAGAAAAATACAGTCTGTTTTACAATTATTTTCTGAGCATTTATGGTTTACGTTGACTTTGAATTTTGCTAAGTTTCTAAGAATATATTAAATTATTTTCACCATAATTAATTATCCGCAATTAATGTATTAAGTGCATTAATTGTTTTCCTTTTTCACTAATGCAAAAAGGTGTTTTAAGACCATCTCATTTAGAGCGGAGAATCAATGCACCGCTCTTAAAGAAATGACTGGTGGCAATTTTGTAAATGTAAAGAACTTCTTCCACCGCAACAATTTTTAAGATCGCCTTAGTGAGAGTGGATGAATAAAACTCTGGTCTTAAAGATATGACCGGTGGCAATTTTGTAAATATCAAAGATCAACTTGGACCGTATCTTTTTCCATAGATCTTAAATATATTATTTAGACCGCTAGTAAAATCAACCGCTCTTAAAACATTTATAAAAAAAATGAAATGTGAATTACTTTAAAGAGAAATCACGGACATCCCGACTTATATTTTATGCAGTTAAAAATAACATGGAAATTTTTTAAAATAATTGATAAAACTTTTAAGACCGCACATCTATAAATGACTACTTTTAAAACATTCATTAAAAATAATTATAAATATTATGAAATTATTGAGAAATCCCGTACAGCCAGACTTATATTTTTTGCGGTGCAAAATAATAAGGAAATATATATAAAAATGGTAAAAAAACTTTTAAGACCGGACATATATAAATAACCGCTCTTAAAAACTGTCATTAAAAATAATTATAAATAACATGAAATTATTGAGAAATCCCGTACAACCAGACTTATATTTTTTGCGATGCAAAATAATAAGGAAAGATATATAAAAATGGTTAAAAAAACTTTTAAGACCGGACATATGTAAATGACGTTCTTAAAGTTAATATTTTTAAGAGCGGACGTGACTTCTACCCGGTACTAAATAATGAAAAATTTAAACTAATAGTTTATTTATTTTAAGACCGAACTTAATAAAAGGACGTCCTGAAATGTTAACCTTTAAGATTTTTTTTTTGAGTTTGTTCGGTCTTAAAAATTCCCACTGTAACCTTTAAGACCGTCTTTTTATGTTTTGCTGGTTTTAAAAATGCCCACCATATTTAGCGCGTGAAACCTTAACTACTTGTGTCTTTCGTCTTTCTGTCGGAACACTAAAACCCCTGTTCTTGTTGCGAAACACTCAAACACCTCTTCCTTGCAAATCGCCATCATCCTCTGTTACTCCCTCATTTGCTCTGGCATTCCTTTCTTGCACCACCTCTCTCAACCTCTTTTCTTGTTTCGAAAATGAACGGAGGAAACAAGTGTAGTTCTGTTCCTGAAATGCCAGTTGATGATGTTACTGGTGTTAGTCAGAACGAACCATCTCCTTCTCAGAGTTAGCCTCCTCGTAACAGCCCTGCAAGCCATCGTGGTAGAAGAGGCCCCACCCGATTGAAAGAGCTTGCCCTAGGGCAGAGTGCCAATGAAAGGCTCGATATACAGTTTGATCGAAATTTGACTCCCTGCGGCCCTAATAAAAGCAGATACAATAGTTATGTCGGCTTACAAGCACGCAGCAAGGCAAGCATTTTGGTTGACGAGTGGAAAAATGTTGACAAAAAGAAGGTGAAGGATGTTATCTGGGACTCTATCCAGCTTACGTACAATGTTCCTGACGATGAGAAGTTGAAAATCAAGACATTGTCGTATTATGTTGATCGCTGGAGGAAGTTTAAGACCTACTTAGCGAACAACTATATTTTTGCCGAGGTTCTGGTTGGTCAGCCTCCCCCTAATCCTTGCACCAAGTATGCCTTTCTTGATGAAGCAACATGGCAACAATTTGTTCAGATGCGGACTACTAAAGAAGCTTTGGTGAGTCTATATTTTTTTTTTGTCCCTTCTTGTATACTTATTAACCTGTGCTGATATGTGAATGTTATTGTGTTCATTTATGAGGCCGTTAGTCAGGTTGCTTGCTTAGTAAGGTATTCTGTTATAGTAGGTCACGTAGACATTGCTGTTAGTTAGTTAGTATGTCAAGTGTGTAATGGTATATGTGCACGTTGTTATTGAAACTTGACTGAGTTTGAACCAGTTATGATGAATGAATGAATTGACTGAGTTGGCAGCAGTTCTGCAACTCCCTTTCCTCTGTTTCTCCCTATTTATTATACATATAATTCTCCATCTTTCTTAACAAAGTCTTGAAACTTGATGAAGTGAATTTGACTAGTGTTTGAATTGAGGTCTGGAATTCATAATGAATAGTTGTTTTTCTGATTCACAGAAAAGAAGGCAGCAAGCACAAGAGATTGGGAGAAAGAATGATTGCCCACAAACGGTTTCTCGTGGCGGATATGAAAAGGCTGAAAAAGAGTTGATGGCCGCCAAGCGACAGAGATTGGAAGATGAAGCTCAAGCCAATCCTTCTGAGATGTGATCCGCGGCCGCCATCTTGAATACGCCGTGAGGAGTTATGACTCTATATTCGCAAAAAGAAAGGCGAGGCGTACTCTAGTGAACAAACTCGTGCAGTTGCTGAGAGAATTGTAAGTAATTATTATGCTCTTGTTATTTGTTACTTTTTAGTTACTAAACATGTTTTGTTACTAATTATGCTCTTGTTATCTGTATCTTACAGGAAGAACTCAAAATGCAAGAACAAGAGGGATCATTTGTGTCAGACGGGAGGAAAGATATCCTTACCATTGCAACTGGAAAACCGGATCACGCGGGGCGTTTAAAGGGAATTGGAGGACGAGTAGGCCTGAAGTAGTACTTTGGTAAATCCAAACGCCAAAGACAAGCAATGGTTACCCGGGAGGAGATGGAACTCACGCTGGCCAAAGCAACTGAGGAAGCAGAGGCCAGAGCAGAGAAGAAAGCAGCTGAGCGAGAAGCTTCATTAAGTGCAAAGTTTCAAGAAGAGCTGAAATAGATGAAGGAGGAGATGATGAAGATTGTCAGCTCTCGTGGAGAGAGCACTGTTCCCCTCCCACACTCACCTCTACCTATCTAACAGAGCACTAAAGGGAGCTGCATTGTTGGACAGTTGGCGGAACATTGTGAGCTCTACGTGGAGGATCCTGGTAGACGATTGGTTGCAAGAGGGAATGTCTACAACTTTGGATCAACTGTACACCACCGAAAAATGGTTGATGATGAAGTCAGGGTGTCAGTTAAAGAGGTGATCATTGCTGATGCACCTATCCCTCTTCAAATCGATCAAATGAAACTTGTGAGTGATTGCTTGAGAGGCTTCATCTCGTGGCCAGTGAATCTTGTACGTGTCTGTACTCCTCCTCAAGCCCCAACCCCTACTGATGAAGATGCAGCCCCGCGTGATATTTTGCCAGCTCCTAAGTTGACTACCAAGGATGAGATTGGACTTCTGGTAGTCAATCAAACTTTTGAAACCAGATCGTGGCCTCTAAATGCTGAAGTAGGCCTAAAAGAGAAGCTACCGGTCTTCGTTGACCAGGAAGATTTAATCTCCCTTATCTTTCCTAAAAATGAGTTAACTAATGCAATTGTGTTGTTATTCATGAAGTAAGAAGTATCTTCTTCTATGAGTACATACATAATTTTAAGAGGTGTCGTTTATACATATACACATATATATATACTAGCTAATTCACTTATGCATGTCATTATTGTAGGTTGATGTATCGTGAGATGGGAGTACAGGGCAGAGAACAGGATTTTGGATTCTTATGCCCACAGTACCTAAGTGGGGCAATGGTGGCTCAAAGAACATCATACATATCTAAGAGGTTGACTAACAATATGAGAAGGTGGTACCTTGCACCATTCAACCATTCTAACCATTGGCAGTTGGTCCTCCTTTCCGCGGAGGAAAATAAAGTAGTTTTTCTATGCTCCCTTCATCACGAACCAGTGGCTGTGTTAAAGCAGATGGTTGGTAAGTAAGTAGCGCATGTCAATTTGTCACTGATTTTTGTCTGAAATCTCTTCTGTGAATTTTCAGTTACCAATATTGATAATTGAAATTTTTTATTTCAATAATAGGGCCATGTTGGAATACCAAAAGAAGGCCAAGAGAAAGGCTGGGTATCAGGTCAAAGATACTATATGGATCAAACCACAGGTTAGTACGCATGGACACTGCCTTGTGAACTGTCACTGTGTATGCGCTCTTATATATATATTTCTTGTTTGATTTTAGACATATCGCCAACCACAGGCTTCCAACTTATGTGGGCTTTACATCATACGACACGTGTATGATATTATCATGCGAAGAATTCTATCACTGAAAAGGTAAATGTATATGATATTATACGTACATAGGTTTGGCGTGCTGACCCCTTTGATGAAAGGAATTAAGGTAGTCTATTATATATTTCTGTCTTTGACATTACAGACGTTTGATTGCGCTGACCCCTTTCCTGATGGTGATATTGAGCGCATACGGCAAGTCATTTGTGAATTTGTCATTCAGGAAATCGCAAATGCCCCCCAGGATTAATTTGTAAATATGCATATGTTGTAGACCTATATTACGTCTGATCTTCTGTAAATAATACTTGAACAATTGTATAGTTTAATGATCAATAATTAATAAAATTGTTTATTCATTTCCAACAAATTATATTGATGCTTTCTATTTTTTTGTTGTTGAACGTATTGCATGGAATTAGTTCTTAAATATTTAGGACAGGATGCTGAAGAATGGTGAGCTTATTAAAAAGTTCAAAGACTTTTAGGACCGCCTATTTCATATAAGTCCGGTCCTAAAAGTCTTAGTATAATTTTTTAAAATATTGGAGACTTCTAGGACCGTCTATTTCATAAAAGCTGGGTCCCGAAGGGCTTTTTAAAAATACGTTAATTTAATTTTAAAATATGCGAGACTATAAGAGCGGATTGTTATTAAATGACCGGTCCTAAAAGTCTATCCCATCATTTCATTCGTTATGTAGGAATCTTCTTCTTCTGAGAAATTTAAACTAAAATATTGGAGACTTTTAGGACATATTAAATGGAAAAAACTGAAGGAAATTGGCCTTCTCAAATGTTGTATAACAAGCATTTATTGAGTTTTTCACAGGTTGCCTCATGCACCACAAAATAGAAGACTAAAATCCGAAACCAAGAGACTTTTAGGACCGTCTATTTCAAATAAGTCCGGTTCCAAAAGTCTTAGTATAATTTTTTAAAATATTGGAGACTTCTAGGACCGTCTATTTCATAAAAGCTGGGTCCTGAAGGGCTTTTTAAAAATACGTTAATTTAATTTTAAAATATGCGAGCTTTAGGAGCGGATAGTTATTAAATGTCTGGTAGTAAAAGTCTATCCCACCATTTCATTCGTTATGTAGGAATCTTCTTTTGAGAAATTTAAACTAAAATATTGGAGACTTTTAGGACATGTGAAATGGAAAAAATTGAAGGAAATTGGCCTTCTCAAATGTTGTATAACAAGCATTTCTTGAGTTTTTCACAGGTTGCCTCACGCACTACAAAATAGAAGACTAAAATCCGAGACCAAGAGACTTTTAGGACCGGCTGTTGATATGTCTACGGTCTTAAAGGTCTTTTTTAAATAAAAATAATTTTCTATTTCTTTTATATAGAAATGATGTTAATGTTCAAATCAAATCAACTAAGCAAATATATCATGGTTAATTTTAAAGTCAATTAGCGAAGACTCACGATGACTTTAATTTGCATGTTTTGTATGTTCTTAATTAATGTCATTATTATATTTTTTTTTTACAAATTAATTGTCATTATATAACTTATGTTAATTTCGAATCCATTTTTGGAACTTCTTAAGCACGCAGTTAGGTTTGACAAAAAATGGCCTTGGCGGCCATCATCATTATATATATTTTTTATGCTGCCCCTAAGGGTAGCAACATACAAGAAAATAAAAAAAAACATAAAAACATAAAAAACAAACAAGGAAATAAAAAAAAGCATACAAGAAAAAAAAACTAATTAATCCTCCGTCTTGTTGCTGGAGGAGGAGGAGGAGGAAGAGCATGTAGAGTCAGCTTCAGAGGATAGGACCTCGACGTCATTTTCGTCGAGGACCAGGTTGACCTTCTTGTTGATCGTATGAAGGAGGCCACAGATTCTGCCCATGTGTCGGTCCATGTGATGGACGCGGGCCAGCAGATGCTCTATAATCTGCTTCACCGTTGGATTTGGCGGTAGAGGGGGAGGTCTCGCAGGTAAGAGAGACAGAGGAGGAGAAGGGGGACCCGATGGTGGACGAGGAGGTGGGGCAGCCATTATAGAATCGGAGATTGTAGAAGAAATGAGGATGTGGAGAATAATGTGAAGAAACTAAAGTAACGAGGGGCTTAAATAGATGGAGCACCATCGTTGGATTGTCTTTCGAAGCCGAAGAGACTATCAATCATCATTACAGAGTGTAAGGATAGACACGATTGCACCTCTTGGAATTTGGAACGAAGGAACTTTTAAGACCGCATATTCTAAGATAACCGGTCTTATATATATTTTTAAGATCAATTAATTAAGGATCCAAGTACTTACACAACTACTATAGGATACGAAGAGATTCATCTGACTGAAGTATTAAATTTTGGATACAACTCCCAATATCGGAATTTGTATCGACGACACTTTTAAAGATATTACAAATTTCAACTTAAATTCTGATTGGTTTAAGTTAAAAATTAGTAATCTATAGACCGATTTTAATTTTTTAAAATAAAAAATTAGGTCTTAAATACTATTACTAATTATTTATTGCCAGTTGTATCCAATATTCTCAATTTCCCATGTCTGAGACAGTGAAGCATATGTCCTGCCATGTGATGAAATGGAAAAAATTGAAGGACTTAACTTGGCCTTCTCAAATGCTATATAATAAGTATTTGTGAAGTTTTTCACAAGTTGCCATATTATTAACATAAAAATTGAAGGACTTTTAGAACCGTCTATTTCCTAAAAGTCCGGTGCTTAATGGCTTTTAAAAAATATGTTTTTAATAATTTAAAAATATGTTAGACTTTTAGGAGCGATGTTTTAATAAATGTCCAGTCCTAAAATCCTTTAGGACCGGCATTTTATATGTGTACGGTCCTAAAGGTCTTTCAAAAAATAAAAAATAATTAATTATTTTATTTCTTTTATTCAGAACTTTATTTGCTCAAGATTTTATACAAAACTGAATCAACTGATATTATATATGTTCAAATCAAATCCCATATTCTCACATTCCCATTTTTCGTATCCCTCTGCTCCGCTCTACCCTAAACCAAGCTAGACAATGGTTATATACAAGATAACCCATCGCAGGACTACTCCTGAAGCTCGTTGGAAGATCTTGAGACAACTCGTTGGGCTACGTCATACTCAGACCAAGAAAACGCGTTCTATTCAGACGGAAGAGTCTCGGGTCGTTGGACCCATTGTTATTTTAGATGATGAAGAGGTTCCCACTCCCCCTCTCTAGCCTCCTGGTCCTGACCTTGAAGAAGTGATACTGATGCACATACAACATGAAATTACTAATATCTGAAGTGAAATTTCTACCGCTGAAGCCGATATCGACAAGACATTAGCTGATAATTAGCTTTAGGACTTTTAGTCACATTGTAGGTTGTTTTTGTTATTTGTAAGTTTGTCGTTTTTATTTTTCCTTTGTACTTGCACATTCTCCATTAAGGTAGAAATCAAAATGAACTAAGCTTATTAATGGAAAAAACCTTATTCTCAACATACTATCCTTTATTTTCACTAAAATCTTATATTAAAAAAAATTGAGACTTTTAGGAGCAGATGCTTAATAAGTAACCGATCTTAATGAATTCATGTAGGAGTGTATGCTAATATGTAACCGATCTTAACACTTCTATACCTTTAGGACCGGATGCTTTACACTTAACCGTTCATAATGACATTAAATATAAATGATTCTGTCGCGCGGAAAAGTTAAATTTTGCTCTCTGAACTTCTCTTGTCCCGCCGAAAGTGATAATAACTCCTGTTCACTCTCAACTCTCAAGTGTTTGTGTGTTGCTTTGCCGCTGCCGCGAGACAGATCTCTAGACAAGCTAGTACTAGTCAGCTTATCACCTTCTAGTTGGTTCCTTAGCTAAACGGCGATAGACCTGTACGTAAGATGTGTATTTCATCAGTTACATATATATTTTATTTTTCCTCTTTTCGTTTTGGGTTATTCATGGTTTGCACGAAATCGGTGAAATGTTGACGTGGGTTACTCTGTTGTATTTCAATACTATACTTTGAAGTTTTGTTTTACACTTTTACTTGAGACATATTCGAATGACCAACAAGTGCACTTAGGTTTACTTTTGTTGTCTGCATGTATTTTTCGCGTCATGCATTTATTGAACTTAGCTTCTTGTCTCAACTGTACGTGATACATTTATGAGCATGAGTGATTCTTCATGTTGCATTTAATGACCAAAGTCTTTTCTTGTTTGTTTTTGTAACAATACTAGATTGACTGTACGCGATACATTTATGTTGCATTCAATGGACAAAGTCTCACTCATATGGATTTAATGGACTTGGCTTAGTTTATGTGCAATTTTCAATTTTTTCGAATAATGTATGTTAAATCTTTCCGTCTATATATAGGAATTATACTATGGATCGTAGTTGGATAAATGCGAGACGGATGAGTGTTGAATATGAGAATGGGGTGAGGGAATTTATAGAGTTTGCAAAAGGAAATGCCCATGATGGTAGTGGGAAGTTTTATTGCCCATGTGTAGAGTGTTTAAATGAGAGGCGAGTAAGTCCAGAAGTTATATACTCACATTTAATTTGTGAAGGATTTTGTAAGACCTATACAATATGGATATGGCATGGTGAAAAAGTTCTAAGTGCATCTCAACATGGTGAAGTGTCCTTTGATGATAATGACACGGATATGGATGATTGCATAGAGGACATTATTCGTGATGTGGGAGAAGAGGCTTTTGAGCAATCACATGCATATGGTAATATGTGCAGTGATGCTGAAACCCCGCTATACCCTGGGTGTAAAAAATACCATTTGTTGAACGCCGTTTTGAGATTGGTCAGCTTGAAAGCACGTCATGGATGGAGCGACAAGAGTTTTTCAGAAATGCTTGAGGCTTTTAAGGACATGCTTCTAGATGATAATGTGTTGTGTAATCAATACTATGATGCTAAGAAAATTCTTTGTCCACTGGGGATGGAGTACAAAAAGATCCACGCATGCCCGAATGATTGCGTGTTGTATAGGAATGAGTTTGAAGATAAGCAGAAATGTCCGGTATGTGAAACCCTAAGGTACAAGTCAAATAAGGGGCCTACAAAAGTGTTGTGGTATCTTCCAATCATACCAAGGTTCAAGCGGTTGTTTGCTAATGAAAATGATGCAAAAAATTTGCGGTGGCATGCTGATGAGAGGATTTCTGATGGAAAGCTTCAACATCCAGCCGATTCTTCTCAATGGAAGAAAATCAATCAACTATTTCCGACCTTCGGGGAAGAACATAAGAACCTTAGGCTTGCCCTTAGCACGGATGGCATGAATCCCTATGGAAGCCTTAGCAGCATACATAGTTCATGGCCTGTACTCCTGATTATTTACAACTTATCTCCTATGTTATGCATGAAACGAAAGTACATCATGCTGTCTATGTTGATTTCAGGACCAAAACAACCAGAAATGACATTGATGTCTACCTTTAGCCCTTTATCGAAGACTTGAAGGAGTTGTGAGAAGAAGGTGTCAATGTTTTTTACTCTTTCAAGAAGGAGGTCTTTAAAATGAGAGCCATGATATTTTGTACCATAAACGACTTCCCAACATATGGGAACTTGTCTATGCGGGCAATCATTCTTTCTCCCTATCTCTTGTGCTTGTTCCCTTCTTCTTTGTGAATCAAAATTGAAAACAGCTATTAATTATGAATTCAAGCCATCTCACTAACAGAAATTATAGAACTTCTGCTTCATATAAACCTCAAACACTAGTCAAATTCACTTCATCAAGTTTCAACATTTTATTTAAGGAAGATGTAGAATTTGTTGGACCTAGCTATCACCAAAGAGGGGGGTGAATTGGGTGTTTGATAAAACTTTATGAACTTTAAAAAATCTTTTCGCAACTTATAAATTGTCAGTTAGATATTCAAAGATAAGCATATAATGGAAATGTAAAAAATAAGGGAAGAGAATATGCAAACTATGATTTAACTTGGTTCGGTCCAATCCTTGACCTACGTCCAGTCCACAAACTTCACTTGAGATTTTCAATCCACTATCCTTTTGTTCAATCCGAGCACAAAAGAGGCCTTTACAATCCCACAAGTTCACCCAGGCACTTGTGAAGCCAAATCTCTAACTGAGATACTCCCTCTTACATTTTGTAATAACCCAACTCAAAGGTTCCACAACCTTGAGTTCTCTCAAACAAGTAATAGAATGATTGTCAAAAACAAACTCTCAAAAAGAGTAGACATGAATAAACTATGAAGCTTAAAATGCTGTAGAATACACAAAGACTCAAATTCAAAGATGTAATCAGTTGTAATTCGGTGTGTATCAATGCTATGAATCTTCTGGGTATTAATAGCTTAATCAGAGAAACTAGCAATTACATTTTCTTCTCTTTTATTCTTCAATGTTTAGCTTCATTTCTGGAATATGACAGTTGCATATTTTTCTCCATTCTTTCAATTCTCAGCTGGAATCTTGGATTTAGACATTGCATATGATCTTCCAGTTTTTCTGTCATTCCATAAACCTTATTTGACTGTTGGAGAGTGATTTGATTGACCTATAACAGTTTGAGTTGAACCCTTGGGAAAAGGGAGAAGTTTCAGGCTTGTTCTTGGTTCTTCGTTAAATGCATTTAACCCAGATCTGATTTCACCTTGATCCTTGTTGAATTCATCTGAAACTAATAAGCATTTTGATCAAGTATATGTATATATGATGATTTGCAACTTAAGATATGGATAAAATGTATCATAAGTTTAAATCAGAGAGTTGAAGATGTGTTTTGGAAAACAGAGATCTGCCAGGCTTGAGTTTATAAATTTATGCTTGAGTTTCCTATCTTGAAAAATCTTCAAAAGCTCTCTGTAAGGGACAAACTCGAGTTTATAAAATGTAGGCTCGAGTTTGAACGTTTTGAAAAGCTTGGAGAAACTCTCTGTGTAAGGTAAACTCCAGTTTATATGTCTAGGCTCGAGTTTGTTCAACTTGTATAGCTCTCTGTCTGAGTCAAACTCGAGTTTATAAGTGATAGGCTCGAGTTTGTAACATCCTGAGTTTTCTGTCAACTTTTGAAGGCCATATCTCCCTGGTCTGAACTTCGTTTTGGTTCATTTAACTCTTGATGGAAATCCTTATGAGTCTACTTTCAAATGCCACTAATTTCAGCTCATTCATATGTGTAGATTGTGAGTTACACTCAAAACATTGAAGTTTGGTCTGCTGTATGGTGTAAACTTCTGATCCAACTTGAGAAATTCATAGCTCACTCATCTGATCTTCTTTGGGCATGAAACTTTGTCAAGATGACGCATTGGAAGTCTAGTTTCATACAAAATTGGTTTTACCTCAATCCGATTCCTGGTTTGGAAGATATCATCGAATTACCAGAGGTCGCCCGTGCTGAACGTGAAACAAAGTAGAACACTAGTGCTGAAGAACACAGTAAACTCGAATTTGTAAGTATAGGCTCAAGTTTGCTCGTGCCAGAGGAGAACTAAGTTGCTGGAAATCAGCCAGGCTCAAGTTTATAAGTGTAGGCTTGAGTTTGCTCGTACCAGAGGAGCCAAAGTTGCTGGAAATCAACCAGACGCGAGTTTATAAGTGTAGGATTGAGTTTGCTCATACCAGAAGAGCCAGAATTGCTGGAAATCAGCCAGACTCGAGTTTATAAGTTACAGGCTTGAGTTTATTTATCCAGAAACTGATATTTGCTTGTTCTAACTCTGAATCGAGTCATTCTAACTTCCATTTGATCGTGGAGACTTCAAGAATCAATCTAAAAACTTGTATGGTGATTTTCTCGTTTTATTTGTCAAGTTTTTTCTTTCTTTCTTCTCTTCTCTTGATCATTCTCTATGATTCAACTCTTTCTTTCTTCTCTTCTCCTATTCTTTATCATTTGACTCCATAATTCTATTTTTCTCCTCTTGATCATTCTCTATGGTCATATTTGAATAGATCTACATTAAATATAGCAATTTGTCAACATATATGATATGAACTTTTTGCTCTTACTAATGGCATCTATATAAGATATCATCAAAACTAATCATGACCAACAAAATTGTATAAAACTAACATACTGACTTACTAATAGCAATGTCTAACCACTACTTACTATAACAAAACTAGCTAAGAATATAATAACGGTTAACATATCAGACATGCATATAACTAAGACATGTTCCTCTAATGCAGGACAAAGGATGGAAATATATACTTCTACTCACACATTAAACCATCTAACTAACAGGATTAGACGAACACAATAAAAATTACATATCCGCACAGGTTAATAAGCAAACAAAAAGGGCAAACAAAACTAAATATGAACTCACCAAAGCATCAAAAGTGGTCTGAAGCTGAACAAATTGATCCCAAATTTGTTGATCAATAAATGTGTACTTGTCCCAAGGATTATGATCAGGTTGAACCTAGGCAAAAATATAGGTGTTGGCTAGAAAGGTCTTAAATTTCCTCCACTGATCAGCACAATAAGACAATGTCTTAGCTTTCAACTTCTCAGAGTCAGGGACAGTGTATGAAAGCCGGATAGTGTCCCAAAGAGAATCCTTCATTGTGCGTTGGTCAACATTTTTCCACTCATCTATCAAGATGCTGACCTTGCTGCGTGCCATATAGCCGACAAAACTATTATCTTCATTTTTATTCGGACCGAAAGGTTCTAACCTGTCATTAAACTGAATCTCGATCTTTGACCTAACGTTCCGTTTTACGGCTACATTGCTTATTTGTGTGCCACTTCTACCATGGCGTGCAAGCGATCACGAGGATGAAGAGGGTTGGTTTTGGCTCACAGCAGTAAGATCAGTAACTGGCGTTGACTGAATAGGGAGAGAATGGTTTTCTCCGTTCATTTTCGATAAAGGAAGAGAGGTTGAGAGTGGTAGTGCGAATGAGCAACGCCTGAGAAAGTGAGAGAGTAACAGAGGATGGTAGTTGTTGGTGATGAATAGACGTAATGCAACAGGAAGTGGGGTTTCACAAAGAGAACAGGGGTTTTAGGGCTCAGACAAATAAACGTAAGTCGTAAGTAAGGTTTCATGGGAAGAAGTAGATGTTTCCATTTTTAAGACCGGAGTAACTAAAACGACGGTCTTAAAGGTTAACATTTAAGACCATCCGTTATTTATGTCCGCTCTTAAAAGTAATAAACTATTATTTTAAAATTTTTCATTATTTAGTATCGGGTATAAGTTACGTCTGCTCTTAAAAGTATTACCTTTAAGACCGTCATTTATATATATCTGGTCTTAAAAGTTTATACGATTATATTTAAATATTTCCTTATTATTCTTTACCGTAGAAAATATAAGTCGAGGATGTACGAGTTTTCTCTATAATGTAATCCATATTTTAATTTTTTTTTAATTCTTTATATTTACAAAATTGCCACCGATCATATCTTTAAGACCAGTGCGTCGAAACTCCGCTTTAAATGAGGCAATCTTAAAAATTGATGCGGTCGAAGCAGTTCTTTATATTTACAAAATTGTCATTGGTCATTTCTTTAAGACCGGGGCGTTGATAATCGCTATAAATGAGGCAGTCTTAAAACACCTTTTTTGCACTAGTGCCGGTCTTAAAATTTTTAGACTCTTATATTTAAATTTTACCTTATATTTTGGACTACATAAAACTTAAGTCCGGTAGTATGAGATTTTTCTAAAAAGTAATTGATATTTCAATTCTTTTAATGATATTTTCAAGATTGGTTGTTTTCGAATACTAGTTTGAATAATATATTTAAGACCTATAAGTAAAGGATCTGGTTCAAAAAAAATTTGATATTTATAAACTGCCACCGGTCATACTTTTAAGACCAGTGCATCAATACTCCGATCTAAACGAGGTGGTCTTAAAGCGCTTTTTTGCACTAATGATTTCTTCTTTAATTAGCTTAAGTTAGAACTTTTAAATTTGGGTTAAAAAATAATGGCTCAAAGATAATCATGATGTTGATCAATCATTATATATATAAAAGTCTTTTGTCCCACTTCCAAGCTTTCTAACTTTAGTTTTTACCCTCTTATACTTATCTTGTATGACTTTTATATATGTAACATGCATATTTCTATCCAAGGCTTTCCAAAAAGTACATTTCTTGATCCACAATCATAAATCTTTTCTTATGTCAGTAAAAAGCATTTGTGAGTCTCTACACTTTATCCAATACTTTTCCATTAGCCACCTTAATACATAAATTGCTTATACTGTAAACTTTCTCGAAATGAATCTAAATTTGTTCTAAAATACTAGTTTCCTTTGCTCTAATACTTTCCTATAAGACCCTTTGTAAATGAATCTTAATATGATTTGTAAATATCATTCATGTTACTGATGATATTTTGGTCCAGGGAATGTTGTAAAATGGAAATAGACTCTCAAAAATAGAGATGAGAAGTATGTGTTATGTAATTTTTAATTTTCGGGGAGGTTTATACCCGTTTTAGAAATAGAAGAAGGCCTCGGATTTTACACTACTACAAAAAGTGGATATTACTTCCCTAAAAGATGTCCTTATTTTAAAAAGGAAAGTAAAAAGTATAGGTAGTGGCATTTTCGTAATTATTTGGTTGAATTTTGAGACTTAAGCATCCTAAATATATTTTTAGGAGGTCCTAAAATTATATTTAAGACGCCTAAAAGGGAAATTTTTTGGCGCCTAGAGATTTTTTTTAAAAAAAATTTGGCGCTAGGGTATTTTTCTATCACTAAAAATAATATTTTTGGCATCTTGAAAATGGTTTAGGATGCCAAAAATAATTTTTTGGCATCCTGAAAATGTTTAAGAATGCCAAAAATATTATTTTGGCGTTTTGAATAAGGTGCAGGACGCCAAAAATAATTTTTTGGCGTCCTAAATAAGGTTCAGGACGCCAAAAATTAAATATTTGGTGCGTTTTATAAAATTTTTTGGCGTTAGGGGAGTTTTTGGTGCTGCTGAATATTTTTAGGCGTCCTACATTTAAAATCAGGACGCCAAAGTTTGACTCTCTTTTTCTTTTTCTTTTTTGGGATAGGATATGAAGATGAAATATCACCTATAGGGGGGTGAATAGGTTATTATAAAAATTCTTTCGCTAAAGCTTAAGAACACTTAAACAAAGAAGAAGAAAAGAACAATGAACATAAGGGATTATACTGGTTCAGTCCAACTCTTAACCTATGTCCAGTCCCCAAAAACACTCTGGGATTTCACTATCTTGAAATTTGATTACACACTCTGTAACTCTCGAGTAATCCTCTCACTAGGACTTACTCCTCTTTACAAGTTGTAACCGAATAAACACAGACACAATTACACACTCTGCACTCGAGATGATCCTTTCACTAAGACTCACTCCCCCTTACAAGTTGTAATTGTATACCCACACTTAAGGTTCCACAACCTTAAGATTTAACTGATAAACAAATATTCAAATAGTGTTTAACTCCTCACTGAGTAGATAAGTGATAACCACTGAAGCACAGAGAAATATCTAAAGATATTAAGTGAGACTAACGAAACAGATGATTGTAATAAATTCTAATTGAATGTACAGTGTTTCGGTTGATGGCTGTATTGAATGCTTGGGCTTTTATACTCTTCACCATTAAAGCCGTTGAGAGGAACTCGAAAGTAGCCGTTGTGACTTATTCAAATTTCTTTGAGGCACTGGTGTTCCTCGTTGAAGCTTCATTAAATGAAGTCACTCCTTTCATTAAATGTGTTAGTCGTTGGTTGTACTTGATAGTTGGAATAAGTATGTGTTGCAAGAATGTTTTCATTTGCTGCAAAAGTATATTCCGAATGTGCTCTGTTTTCCTTGCTCGGCATTAAATGCTTTTGGGGTGCATGTCGGCCTTGGAACTCTCTTCTGATCCCAACCAGACTTTGTCGGGATAACTACGTTGAAATCCTCAGCCAAGTTGACAACACGGATCCTTAACTGAGTTGTCTTCACTAGAATCCTTGGCCAGGTTGCCGACATCAACATCAAGTGAAGATTTGAAAATGCTTATCTCGGCAAGTATTTGTCGAACCATACCGATTATCGTATTTGAAGCATAATCTGAGTTCTTGCAGGAGTACTATCTTGCATGGCTGGTGTAGTTTGCTTTGCCGACGAGACGTCTCGATATTTTCTTGTGGACGCGTTATTTCAGCATTTTGCTTTGCCATTAAGCTATCTCGGCATTTGCTTTGTCGACGTGATATCTCAGCATTTTTCTTTGCCTTTGAGCTATCTTAGCATTTTGCTAATTGGGCCAACCTTAATTGGATTCACTGTGTCGGCTCTATTCCGACATTACTCAAGTATGTATCACCTTATGATAAAGTATCATCTTCAAATGTCAAACTGATGGCTGCCATATATTATGTTGTTGTGCAAATATCATATTTTCAAGAAGCAAACACATTGGCAGTCCAAGAAGCAATTTTCAGTGAGCGTAATGTTTTTGATATAGTTCTAAATTTGACTGACCACCCATGCTCATAAAGCTCTTCAAGTCTTCTTTCCAATACAACAAGAATCAGCTCCAAACTCATTGTATGTTGAGCACTATGATCAGATTAATAAAAGCTGTTCTTGAACCAACGTTTTTGCACAATCCTAAACAGACTCTCAACTTCCAAAAATCATATCTCTCTCATTTTATCTTTGTTTTCTGTGATCTTTATGTTTTTGGAAAGGTATATGAATCCAGTTTCATGTGCCCCCGATTTCACCTCATTCCGATGTGTATTTTGTGAGATATGCTCAAATTACCAAACCCTGCTCTGCTGTGTGACGGTAACAGGTGGTGCAACTTCAGAAATTCATATCTCTCTCATCTGATCTTCTTTGGACTTGAAGTTTTGTCAAGATGACGCATTGGATGTCTAGTTTCATCCCAAATTGGTTTCACCTCAATTTGATCTCTGGTTTGAGAGATATCATCGATTTACCAAAGGTCGCCCAGGCTGAACGTGAAACAAGGGTGAACAGAGTGGGCTGGAATAACATGAACTCGAGTTCTTAAGTTAGAAATCGAGTTCTTAAACTCGAGTTTTGAAAAATGAACTCGAGTTTTGCCCTAAGAACTCGAGTTCTTAAGTGGGAACTCAAGTTTTCATGTATATTTTCTTGAAAGCTCGATTTTGCTCATTTTAACTCTAAATTGAGTCATTCAAGCTTCCATTTGATTGTGGAGACTTCAAGAATCAATCTACAAACTTGTATGATGATTTTCTCATTCCATTTGGCAAGTTTTTCTTTCCTTCTTCTCTTTTCTTGATCATTCTCCATGATTCAAATCTTTCTTTCTTCTCTTCTCTTGTTCTTTCTTCACATAAACAAATCTACATTAAATATAATTAGTCAATGTATATGATATAAACTTTTTGCTTTTTGCTCTTACTAATGGCATCCATATAAGACATCATCAAAACTAATCATAACTAACAGGATATTCTTACTACCATTTTTTCTTACTACCACTTTTTCACCGTTAGATCAGAATCTCAATAAGAGAGATAAATGATAAAAATAAATAAGATTCTGATCTAACGCTGAAAAAGTGATAGTAAGATTGGTAGTAAGAAAAAATGGTAGTAAGAATATCATATCCCTTCTTTTTTTAGTTTAAAATATATTATCATTCTCCCATTCTCTTAGTTCACTCTCTCTTCCATCGATCGCTCTCTATCTCATCTCATCTCCACCACCGTTACTCTCTTCCATCACATCTCCATTTGATAGGTTGGTTGGGTAGCTAGATTTGCTCATGAGATGATGAGATCTAGGGCTGCAAACCAAACCGTCGTCTCCCCTCGCCATCATCTCGCCGGATCTACTTACAAGATGACAAGATCTAAGGTTTAATTATAAAGCCGCTACCTCTGAGTCCAGAACCCTGGAATTTTTTCAGATCAAAGCGAAATGGCTGAAATCTAAAGGTCATGGAAGAAGGCAGGAAAGTTTTTAAATTCCAGAACCTTCAAACTTTTTGAGATCAACTCTATTTGTTGTTAAATATTGGGTTTGGTTTGGTTTGGTTTTCTCTTCTTTCTCTCTCTACTTCTCCCTAAGATTTTTTAAAGGTTGCTTTTGCTTGTTCTGTCAACTGATTAGTACCTGATGCTTCTGTTCGAATTCTTATTTTTATTTGCTTCGTTCATATCTATCCTTGAGGGTCTGTTATTTTATTTAGTTTTAATTTCTACATCTCCATCTATGATCTATCCTTGAGGGTTTGTAAGGTATTTCAAACTTTCAAGGTTTTTTGGTACAGTAAATCAGTAATTACCCTCACTTGGGCTATTACAATAAGGAATGAATCCAACCTCTTTCAGAGATTTATGGCCAAAGTCGTTCGGTCCGGTCCATCTTCGGCATGAAAAACATTTTCACGTTGCAAACCAAGCCGAGTCCAATGGAAAGCAAAAGTAAAGGATTCAATCGATTTCATAGATTTGAGGTTAATAATAAAGCAGTGAGATTTTAATGAGATGACAATATATAAAGAGTATAAAACACAAATAGAGAAAGAAGAGGAAGTGGTTTACCTCTTCTGGATTTTTTAAAATAATAATAATAATAATAATAAAAATTCAGGATGCTAAAAGTCAAAATTTTTAACTATCCCTACACAGACGTCCCTCTGAAAAGGGACGTTAATTGAGTCTTATTTATGACTTTTTTAGGTGTTTTTTTTGTAGTAGTAGTCCTACTTTATTCTTCCTTTTTTTTATTACATTCGATGAACTGTTTTTCACCCTTAATTTAATGCCCTTGCTCCTCAAGAAAAGAAATCTCGTTAATTAATATTTAAGAGAGTCCTACGTTATCACTGACATCACCATTTGGACTAAAATAAAGTCCCATGTTATTTTATAAGAATCAAAGGCAAAGCAAGAAACAACCACTGGGTGGGTCCTACTACATGCTGGGACAGGTGGAAAATTTTCTAAACTTCAGACACCAAGCATTCCGAACAAGCAATAACAACATAAGACGTCTTCTATATAACGGCACCGAATCTTCAAGCCTTCATCAAACCCAGAAATTAACAAATTTACAAAAGTCGATTCAACTTTTCATCGATCTCAAGCTTTTGTTTCCAAATTTCCATGGGGAAAACAACACACGTAGCCCTTGTTCCTAGTCCTGGATTTAGCCATCTGATTCCTCTTCTTGAGTTTTCCAAGAGACTTGTTCAGCTTCACCCAGATTTTCATGTCACCTTCATCATCCCCTCACTAGAATCTCCCCCTTCTGCTTCCACAGCCTATCTTCAGAATCTTCCTTCAAACATTGAATCCATTTTTCTTCCGCCTATCACTAAACAAGACATACCAAAAGATGCCAAAACAGCAATCCAAATTCAACTTACAGTGACAAAATCTTTGCCATCTTTACATCACGAATTGAAGTCCTTGAATTCTAAATCCCATTTGGCTGCTCTAGTTGCAGACCCTTTTGCTTCTGAGGTACTAAGTTTCGCAAAGGAGCTAAACACGTTGTCTTTCATTTACTTCCCTTCATGTGCTTCAACCCTTTCCCTTTGCCTTTATCTCCCAATTCTCCACGAAGAGATTTCTGGTGAATACAGAGACGTACCAGAACCTATCCAGCTTCCAGGTTGTGTCCCACTATATGGTAGTGATCTCCCTGACCCGGTTCAAGATCGGTCCAATGAATCTTACAAAATGTTTCTACAACGAAGCAAGGGATTGTTATCTGTTGATGGGCTATTGGTTAATAGCTTCATGGAGATGGAAGAAAGGGCTATAAAAGCCATGACACAGAAAGAAAGTGGTTATCCACCAGTATATGCGATCGGACCCATCACTCAAACCGGGTCAAACAGTGAACAGATCGGCTCAGAGTGTCTGAAGTGGTTGGATAGTCAACAACCTAGCTCTGTTTTATATGTTTCTTTTGGAAGCGGTGGGACCCTATCCCAAGACCAAATCAATGAGCTAGCTCTCGGCTTGGAATTGACTGGTCAGAAATTCTTATGGGTTCTCAGAGCACCAAGCAATGTTACTAATGCTGCTTACCTTGGTTCTGCAAATGAGAACTCTTTAGACTTCCTACCAAAAGGCTTTTTGGAGAGAACAAAAGAGCAAGGTTTTGTTTTTCCTTCTTGGGCACCTCAGATCTCAATCCTCAGTCATAGTTCAGTTGGTGGATTCTTGAGTCACTGTGGTTGGAACTCCACGCTTGAGAGTATCCAGAAAGCAGTACCATTAATAGCGTGGCCACTTTTTGCAGAGCAAAAAATGAATGCTGTTTTGTTAACTGATGGTCTTAAGGTTGCTTTAAGGCCTAAAGTTAGTGAACACGGCATCGTGGAAGGGGAAGAGATTGCTAAATTGGTGAAGAGTTTGATGGTAGGTGAAGAAGGTAAGGAGATTCGCAAGAGAATGATGGATTTAAGAGATGCTTCTACTAATGCACTTAACGAAGAAGATGGTTCTTCCACAATGACGCTTTCACAAGTTGCACAGAAGTGGAGGAATACTTTAAATGGGATATAAGAAAGTTTCAATCCTTTCCCTTTGCCTTTATCTCCCAATTGTCCACGAAGAGATTTCTGGTGAATACAGAGACGTACCAGAACCTATCAAGATTCCTGGTTGTGTCCCACTCTAAGGTAGCTAGAGACCTCCCTGACCCAGTTCAAAATCGGTCCAGTGAATCTTACAATATGTTTCTGTAAGAAATACTACCTCTCTCTCCGGTTCTAATTATAAGACATAGTTGACTTTCTTTGGAGATATTAAGGAAGTTAAATAAGTTATTTAATCATTTCATATGTTATGTATCTTTAGATTATATATTAGTTTATTAGTCAAACTAATTAGTTTGAAGAAAAAAATAAAAATAAAAATACTCTACAATAATTTTATTAGCTTCCTTAATCTTTCCGAAAAAGTCAATTATGTCTTATAATTAGGACCGGAGGGAGTAGTAATTATGACTTGTATCATTACTGTAATACGTAGGCATTGGGCTTATTATTATTATTTTTATACAAGGCAAGGGGAGGGGGATCAAACCTAGGACCTAAGGGGGGGAAATGAATCATAATACCACTGCACTACAAGTAGTGCCGGTGTATTGAGCTTATTAAAATGTTACAATTTATTTATGACTTATTATTAGGCCCAATCAGTTAGGGCAGAAACCTGTATAAATATGTGAACTTGAACTCTTGTATAGGTTGTTGGAATTAATCAAATTCTTTTCATGCCAAGTCATTAGTGTTGGAGGGTAACACGACTTTTACATGGTACCAAAGCATCAGGTTGGGTTGTTTTTCAAGAAGGCCCACGGAAATAGCCCATACAAACCGGATCAACATACACTTGAGTCTGACTAGTACGGAACAAGAAACGGATCTGAAAATCAAGTAGCAAAAATCCCTTTTGATTATTGGAATTGCCCGCCTAGGAAAACACAAGGAAAAATATTTTTTAGGATCAGTTGCTTAATCGATCTAAAATATAACAGACCTTTTAAACCTGATATATTGAGACCTGATACAATATCGGTCTAAAAAATGATTTTACCCGGTTTAGAAAACAATTTTTGCACTAGTGAATGCTTCTCAATAACATTTAAGAAGCGCAATATTGCGTTGTTTTTGTTTATGAAAGACAAAATGATATCAAAATACAAAGTCAAGTTTACATTTTACAAGCAGTAAGAGAACCGACATTAGAAAATAAGGCCTTAAAACATGGTAATGAAATAGCGTTGGTGCTTAGTGAGCGAGGCACAGGAATTAAAGCTAAAACTTCCTGTCGGCTTATACTAAGACTGAAGTGAGTGTTAGTGGGAACCTGGTGCAATATTGCATTTAGCATCAGCTTGGACAAAGAGACAACGACCTGCTTGCTTTTGGGTCCAGTTTGCACAAGTTGGAAAGTTAATGGGGTGAGAATGGTAGGATGGACCTAACTCGGCGAATATTAAGTGTGGCCTGTCTACTTTAATTAAGAGGCCAACAACATCATGAATACATCAACGTGGCCCCAACAAAAGGAACTGAACCCGCACGGAATAGAAAACCCAAAGATGATGATGCCATCCAAATCAGTTTAATTTATTCTCTACACTGACAACCAGCGTTTACACTCAGGCTAACTACTTTTTAAGAATCACAAACATATATGTCTTGAGGGAGTGGGTCGAAGGAATAGAATCCAAATCCTCCATCTTTGTCTGAGGGACTCCAAGCCACTTTAGAAGAGTCCTGTTTTAAAATTTAAGATACAATAATCACTTATTTTCAATCATATTTCTCTCAAAACATTGTGTCATTATAAGGAAGACAAAAACGAAAAGGAAAAAAAAAAAATCAATTCTTAAGTTATACATATTCATTCCCTCCCTAGACAATTTCTTTTTATGACAACATATAAATAAGAACAAAAAATAATTCAGAGTTACAACTAGATGTGTTTAAGAGGCTCAAATGCCCGCAATACCCATCAAAACTCGGAAAATATATGCCCTAGTCAGCCCAAAAAGAGAACAACCTAAGTATACAATTAGGAGTTTTCGGGTTGGACCGAATGTCAAGAAGGGGCAGGCATTAAGCCCTACTTGAAGTATATGTATTATTGTGTGTGTCTATATATATATATATATATATATAAAGATATATATAAAGGTTTAATATTTCTACTTTTGTTATAGATTTTTTTTTTTTTTTGGTTACACTCACATAAAAGTGAGTGAGTCCCATTGTAAAGAGAAATAAGAGAAAATATTAGTGGGACCCATTCACTATTAAGTGAGTGCGGTGAAAAAAATATTTCTATAGAAAAAGGAGAAACATTAAACACTATAAAAATGTATGTTCTCATATATTAAATATTTAACAAAACCTAGTAAGTATTTATTTATCATTCAATTAAAATATAATAGATTTATGCATTTTTTTTATAAACATATTTAATTAAAGATTTAGAAAGGAGTATTACATTTTGATATATTGAACATTAGTTGTTTTTTGTTTTGTTTGATGTTTCATCGTTTTGTAAATTTTAGAGGGATTTATGTGTGTGGAGGCCCGCCTTGGATAGCTTTGCCCAAAATTACCCATGCTTTTTATCGGGCAAGTCAGCTAGCTGCATCATCTTTCAGGCTGGGCAGTCCTCGTTTCAATTGGCAAATCCATGGGTAGTGGAAGTAAACGTGGAAGCAAGTTCTAAAGTTTGTTTGGTTTGTCAATGGAAGTGAGGAATAATTTTGTATTAAATATTTATTTATAATGTAAAAAGATCAATTTATCGTACACCCAAAATGCCTAACCACAATTATCAAAATAATAATAATAATAATAATAATAATGCCTAACCACCGGCACATACAATCTCAACCACCACAGAAGCAACCGCTGGCCACATTGTACAGATTTTATCTCCTAACTTCAAAAATTCATAACTCCCAACATGCCTATCCAATTTTAGCAGACTTCTGGTATTTGTTTTAAAGCTTGAGATGTGTATTATCTACTCCCAAAATTTCAGTCAATCTCTTTCATTTACCCTGTTCGGACCTTTCTCAAGACTCGGTCCCCATTATAGGCATTTGATTCTTCTATTTCCTTCCAACTCAACTTTTATATATTTATCTTATATAATAGAAAAATATTTAAAATAAGCTTTGTCCGCTAGCCGTTTGAGATCCTGCAAGGTTTTTTATTTTTGGGGTGAGGGTTTGAATCTTTTTTTTTTTTTTTTAATACACACACACATACATATAAAAAGGATTCAATGAAAGTGATGAGGTTGGAGTTCGAACCAACCCCACCTTCATGGAGACCAATTGAGCCACTTGATTCTTTTAATATATATACACATTGATAAATATATAGTTCTTATTTACGTAGAGTGAGTTTGGAAAATATGCACTTTCTAATAAATTTTAATATAATGATGTATTAACTAATTATCACTTAATATTTATTTCTTATTATTTTTCATATTTAATATTTAGCAATATTTTTTACTAAAGATTTTAATTATTGTTAGTTATGATTAGTTTTGATGATGTCATTCTTAAAGGCAAAAAGATTGAGTAATATAATTATCTCTTATATTGACTTACTGTTATACTTAATGTTATGATTAGTTTTAATGATGTCATTCTTAAAGGCAAAAAGATTGAGTAATATAGTTATCTCCTACATTGACTAACTGTTGTACTTAATGGGCCTGTTTGGAGTGCTATGAAACATGGCTTTTTCTGGAAAAAAAAAAGGTTAAAAAAGCAAGTTAGTTATAAAAAGATAAAGTTTGGTATGTTTGGGAAAGATGGCTGACGCATTGGGCATTTGGAACAAAACGTAACGTAGCTGACTTTTATTTAAGCTCGAAATCCAAGCTTATTTAAAAGTGTTGCACTTATTGCCATTTGTCATTTTGTGTGGACCTTTTTTTATATAATATTAAATTTTTTCAAATTAAAATTAAAATTTCCATTAACTCGATATATAAGTTCCAATATGATTCATGCATTTTTCAATCATTTTTCATCTCAACTAACTTTTTAAATAATAATCCAAACACATCTCAGTTAGATAAAAAGTTACTTCTGCAAAAAGCCAAATGGGTAATCCAAACACACATCAGTTAGCTTAACCTGACTTTTTTCCTATCTAACTTTTATAAAAGTCAGATAGCTTTTAAACCACTGCTCCTACCGCCAACCCAAACAGACCCAATGTAGATTAATCCAAGTTGAATTGTAGGGGTTAATCAAGAAGGAGATAAGAGATTTCAGAGAGAAAGAAATTGAATCATGAAGAATAATCAAGAAGAAGAGAGATTGAAGAAAGAAGAACTTGTTGAATGGAATATGATTATTCAAGTTCTTGGTTGATAGATTTTGGAGATAATCAAGAAGAAGAAGAGAGTTGGAAGATGGAAGAAGTTGATATTCAAGATCAGCCCAAGTTTATTTATGAAGAATGTTCAATGAAAGAAGAAAGAAATTATTTATGTTCAATGTTCAATGGTCTTCGAAAGTTGACTGACAATTTAGAACGTTGCAAAAACACTGGTCAAGAACAAGGCTTCATTCATTGGATCATATCAGACAAAACACAACGATCTTTGAGTTGATTCTTGTTACTTTAGAAAGAAGACACGAAGAGCTATATGAAGATAATTGGTTTGCCAATATTGAAGCTATATCAAGTTAGAGAGCAACCAAAGTCAAGAATAAGTTGAAAACTCGAGTTTGCTAGAGAAAACTTGAGTATAGCTCAAACAGAAAGTAATGAACGTTAGAGGATCTTCAATACTCGAGTATGTAAGTCAATACTCGAGTATTGGACAGACAGAGACGAATCTGGAGTAATGAAACAAGCTCAAAACTCAAGTATCCAAGCCAATACTCGAGTATACAATGTCATTTCAGAAAAATCAAAGTTTCGAAAATCATGGTTTTGATCAAGAACATCTAGATGCTTATCCAAACGATTTGTAATATTTCTTAACATCATTTATATCATTTATGGACATTTTTCAAATGATCAAAGGGCATCAAACTGAAGATCAAGGATAAAGCAAATGTTGATGTCACAACTGATCCAAAAAGCATTTCTAACGGCTATATTTCCAACAGCCATATTCTCAACGTTTCCCTTTACAATGGCTATATTCTCAAACGTTAAGATCATCCTCATTTATAAAGAAAGCAACATTCAAAATGCAAAAAGATGATGGAGAAAGCTTGCACTATCAAAATGCCAAAATTCTGAATCTCATACACTATGTTTTTTCAATGCTTTCATATTTTATCACTTCAGTGATCATCCATTCACTTTTTAGAGAGAAGATACATTGTAAAACATTCAATTTTCTGAGAGATACTCCAGGTTGGGTGACCTTGAATGGGAAATTGTAAGGGAGAGTCTCAGTGAGAGATTGTGAAGGCTGCACAAGTGCCTGACTAAACTTATGAGGTTGTAAAGGCTTTTCTCTTGTGCCTGGTTAAACAAGGAGATAGTGGAAATCTCAAGTGGAGCTTGAGGACTGCACGTAGTGAAAATGGAATAAATCACCAAGAGGGGGGTGAATTGGGGATTTCAAAAATTCTTTTCAAAGATGATTTCAAAACTCGAGAAAACAAAGAACGAAAAAGCAAAGGAAGAAAAGATGGACACAAAGGATTTATACTGGTTCGGTCTTAAACTTGACCTACATCTAGTCTCCAGATATCTTCTGGGTATTTCTGATATCTCAATAGGCTTTAATTATAACAATGTAAAACACACGCAATTCTAATTACCTAGGACTTGCTCCCCCTTACACTTTGTAATTGAACAGCCCAACTCAAAAGTTCCACAACTTTGAGTTCTTACAAAACAAGTAATCAAATAATTTTTCGAAGTCAAACTCTCTTAAAGAGAAAATATGAATAAACACTGAAGTTCAAGAAATAGTAGTTTTCACAACAAAGATATAAAGCAAGAATATAATCAGTTGTAGTTGTGTGTCTGTTGCTCTGAGTCTTCATGAGTATTTATAGGTTGATAAGAGGAACTAGCCATTGCATTTTCTTCCTTTTCATTCTTCAAAGTTCAGCTGTAAATCTGGAATATGACCGTTGCATATTTTTCTCTATTTCTTCAATTCTTGGTTGGAATCCTGGGATTAGTTGATGCAGATGGTTCTCCAGATATCCTGTCATTCCATAAACTTTATTTGACCGTTTGAGAGAGATTTGATTGACCTATAACGGTCTAATCTGAACCATTGAGATAGAGGAGAAGGTTCAGGCTTGTTCTTGGTTCTTCATTAATTGCATTTGACCCAGATCTGATTTCAACTTGATCTTTGCTAAATTCATCTGAAACTTACTCGAAAACTCATTAAACATTGTTAGAATCAATTGTAATATATGATATGATGTTTTAAGAATTCACAGATTTTCGTAGGCAGACTCAAGTTTTGAGTTCATCCAAAAAGCAAGATTGCGATAAGAGTTTTGAACACATTTTGAAAAACTTCCTAAACCCGAGTTGATAAGTGACTGACTTGAGTTTTGGTTCTTACAGAGAAAAGAGTCGAGTTCTGGTCTTTGAATGAGATTTTGGACATATAGCAAAACTCGAGTCATTAAGTGACTAACTCGAGTTTTGGATTTTGATAAGAAGATGTAGTTAAGTCCAAAACTTTAAGACTGGAGTTTTCAAAATTAAGATTACAGTTTCTTGAACCTGAAATTTTGCAAAACTCTCTGTATGATACAAACTCGAGTTTCAGTAATAACTAAAACTTTGAAATCTCCGTCAAAAGAAAAACTGGAGTTTTCAAAATCAAAATTGGATTTTACAAAACAAGTAACAACTCGAGTGTCTCTATTTAATCAAAACTCGAGTCTTCAAGATCAAGACTCAAGTTTCAGTGAAAATTGAAACTTTGAAAATCCTTTGCATAGGTAAAACTATAGTTTGTAAAGATGAGACTTGAGTTTTCAAAAGCTAAGAATCCAAGGGATTCTCTGTCCAGTATTAACTCGAGTTACCAGAGACCAAACTCAAGTTTTCTCAAGTTCACAAAACTTAGAAAACTTTCCAACATATACACTCTATTGAAAACTAGAGTTTTCCTGACTTGAGAAAATACTGAAGTTTCTGTTTGATATAAACTCAAGTTTTCTGACTGAAACTCAAATTTGTCTTGTTGTGAAAGCTTTGAGTGCTCTCTATGTCTTGCAAACTTGAGTTTGTCTAAGCAAACTGGAGTTTGGCTTTCACTGCAAAGATTGAGCTACTCTCTGTCAAGTCAAAACTCGAGTTTTGCTACCAAAACTCGAGTTTGCCTTTCACAGTAAGTTTTACAACTTACCAAAGACAAACTTCATATTGAGTTTACAATTGTCAGTTATCATCAAAACACATAGAGAACTAACACGTAGGCCAAGATTGGACCAAACCAGTATAAATATGAGTTTGCAATTCTCTTCCTTAATATCTTTAATTCCAGCATATATGTTTGAATGATTATTTATAACTTTATAACTCTTTATTATCATTCAAACTGATTTTACCAAATTGCGAAAAGATTTTCAAAGGTTGCAAGTTTTTATCTTCACCCCCTCTTGGGTTTAGTCGGGACTTTCATTTGGTATCAGAGCTTGGGCTCTTGTTTAAAGGACTTAACCGTCTCAAGAGTTATCAATGACTGATTTTGGGTGTAGTTTGTTTTCAAAAGGTTTTGATTAAACTGTTCCACCATTTTTTAAAGATATTGATTTTTGGTTTTGGAAAGCTAGAATGACAAGTTTTGTAAAAACGTCTAATTTTGATATGTGGAAAGTTTTTACAAATGCTTTTGATTTCAAACCAAGAAAGGATTGGACAGAAAGAGAAAAGAAAATGTTTTCACTGAACATTAGAGCTATGAAAATTTTATACAGTGCTTTAACTGACGATGATTTTGAGAAAATCAAGTTTTGCTCTAATGCTAAAGAAATCTAGGATACTTTTGATTTTATATATGCTTTTAATAAGTGTGTTGAAGTTAATAGTTCATCAGAAATTATATGCACATCTTCAAATGATGAACAACTGGAGATTGAAAAAGGAGAAATCATTGAATACCTTCACAATCTAGTCAGCACAAAACAAGAGGAAGACAATTCCCAAGATGAGCTCATGGACGACTGTAATCAATCATCAGCTAGAGCTCAAGATGCACATATGACAAAAAGCTCCAATTCTTCTTTTGTAGTTGAGAAAGATGATTTTGAAAGTTTACATTTTCAACCTATTACTGATTCTATTTTGAAAAGTAAAAATATTTTCAATCATGCTGGAAAATCATATAGGAAGAAAGAATTTACAAATATGAGCTATTTGATATTGCATCCTCTTAACCAGCACAATATTTGCAAAACCGTTCATAATAAGCATCATTCTATTATTTGCAATTATTGTGGAAAGTCTGGACATATTTCTCACACATGCTATATTAGGAAAAATTCTACTGTGAGAAGTAAGTATGTTTGGGTTCCTAAAGGACAATCAAGGTCCAATACTAATAGTCAAGGACCCAAGTATAAGTGGGTATCAAAATGTCCATCTAGTGCTTTATGTGTACAAGTTGATTTGAAAAGTAATGGGCACAATGGTAAGAAAAATCCAAGAGTTTCTCATGAGCTTAAGAAGAGACTCACATCAAATAGGAGAACTCTTAAAGCACCTATTGTTGGAATTACAAAGTCAATTCACAAAAGGAAGCAATGGATACAAGTAAGAAGGGTATCATCCACCTCAAGAACAAACTACCATAGAGTACCATTCAACTACCTTGAGAAGAACAAGAAGAGGAGAAACTCTCAAGTATCTAATAAAAGACTCTTGAAGTCAATTTCTTTTGAGAGAGCTTTGCTGACAACCACAAGAAAATATATGATGAATCAATGGGTAAGCAAAGTCAATCCTCCTAGCATCTTAGGCTAAGGTATGCGATGGTAAAACCTCCTATGCTATCATCTGGAATATTCATTGAGGTTTTTTGTAGCCTTAGGAATGAGCAGTGCAAACTATTTGTTCTTACATTTTTTTTTTTGCAATGTTTAATAGATTTAACTCTTTATGCATACATGATGATTGGAAAAAGAAAGTATTTCTTTTATGCATAAAGTTGTGTTTAATTCACTATGCTCAGTTGTTCTGAATTAATTATATTCATAAGAGCATGCGAGTTTTGGTTTCTACAAGCTAATAATGATTAGATACCAGGAAAGAAAAAGGGTTATATGGTTTTGTAGGACCAAAGAAAGTTTCTCAAGAATACAACATGGAGAAATCATTCAAGTCTTGAGAAAACTAAACAAGCTATGCTTGAAGTAGATTGTGAACATTGGAAAAGGAGTTATCTACATCTCAACCAAGCAAGCTTCTTTGAGGACAAGAGGAATTACGGTGATATCTAAATTCGTACCTCATACTATGATTATATGAATTTCATTATTGATTTGTCTTTGGATAAGTCAAAAGGTTTTTGAAACTGATTCAATCTCAATAAGCAATTTTACTGTTAAAGCAAAACTTCAATTTTTCATTTAAAACTCCAGTTTTCCCACTTGGCTCCAAATTCAAATGTTTTCATTTTTCAAATGAAAACTTGAGTATGACATTAAGATACTCAAGTATTGGGCCAAACAAAGATGATCAAAAATTTATTACATTTATAAACTCCAGTTTCGTACTAGCTGATGTTCTCTCTGAATTTCAAAATAGAAACACATACTCGAGTATGGTTTTGGAAACTCAAGTATCGAGTCATATAGAGAACAACGATGATTTTTAAAGGTCTCAATACTCCAGTTTTAAATGAATACTCCGGTTTTGATGTTTTGGACACATTTTCATTAAGGGTCCAAAACTCGAGTATTGATTGAATACTCGAGTATTGGCTTAAGTAAAACTAAAGCTCCAAAGCTTGAATCGCGACTCTCCTCTCTGGAAGGAGGATACTCGAGTATAGACACGGAAACTCGAGTATGTGCTTAAATGCATAGTGACAAACTCCAGTTTCCATTTGGAAACTCTAGTTTTGAGTTCACACCGTTTTGCACTCTCTGGTTTTGAATTTACGAAATCTTCATATTTGATCTATATACTCCATATCATCAAACACTGATATTCTTAACTATGTTTTATCAATTTATTAATGAGTTTTTAATGATCAAACAAGTGAATTTGTGAATAACTTTTTTGTGTTGATATTTTTGGAAAAACACAAGTCTAAAATTTGTTTGGATTTCAATTCACTTTGTTTTGTGAAGATGCATATAAATGGTTTGAAAACATATCCATACTTTAATTACATTCAAATGATATTTCAAAATTGGAAGTTAATATTGTGTACTGAATGTTGGATATGTTTTAAATTTGTACATATGAGTTTTCCTTATCTTTCACATATTGATTTTTAGAATTCAATGTGATGCTTGAACTCCTCATTCCTTATTCTCTAACTAGTTAGACCTCATGTCTAACAAGTTGATCATAGATGAGTTTCAAGCATCTCTCCATAAAAGAATTCAATTTGTAAGAATGTTATGCCTACTGCATAAATTCTTATTGGCTAAGTTATTCTAAGCTTTATGACTATTCATTAATGCAATTATAATGCATTAACCATTAGTGGAATAACTTACTAGGATGACATTTTGGAACTCTAGTCATTTGGACTAATGAGTATCTGCTTCATCATCCATGAATCCTAGTAGTCATATTGTTACTCAAACATATCTACTTTGTCTTCATCCATCTTCTGAGTAACTTTATCCATGTATCCAACTTCTTGCCTTGAATGTTCATTTATTTCAAGACTCCTTTCAAAAAGGCAAGATCATCTGTTGGCAATAGCAAAGTCATTGTGCCTATATATTTCAATTCTACTTGGTCTTATTGACTAATTTATTTTCTTCATGACTTTTGCTTCTGGAAAAACTCTTTAACATGTTAGTGTTCGACATGGTCTTTAAAAGTTAAAGCATTCTAACATATTCTTTAACATGTTGACTTCCACCATGTTTAGATTGAGTATTAATCTTAAACATGTTTCAAAAATGAACCTTTCATACATTAAAATTTCAATTTCATAATACATTATCAATGTTTGAAAGAGACTTTAAGATTTGAAACAATTTGCATATTTCATTATCATTCTTGAGAAATCTAATTTCAATCACAAACTATGAGTTGATGAATGCTTATCTTTATAGATAAAATTTTCTATGCTCAAACTTACACGTACTTTATCAATGACATCTTTTCTGCATAAAGTATATTTCAACTTGTCATTGAGAAATAACAGTTTTTGTATCATTTAGTTGTTACCCTATTTGATTGTTATACTCTTTGCTTCAATATCATATGGTTAAATCATATAAGAGCATAAGAGTTCTTATGTCTAACCTTGTGTGGACTCAACAATCATTGAGTACCAAAGAATGTATATTTTGCAGGAGTTGACCAAAATGCTCTGTTGTTGAAATACAAAGAACATGGGCAGATCTTAGTGCCAGTTGCAGTGTCTGCAATTCTATTTATATTATCACACTGCAGAAATTCATGAGAAAACTCAATTTTTCCTAGAGAAACTTGAGTTTGTGAGAATATTCAAGTGTTCTCAGTACACACTTGAAATGAGGTTGTTAGAACTAAGTTTTGATGATAACTAAATACTTGTAAATCAGTGGTTTAAATAAGAACTCGATTTCATGTCTTAAAACTCCAGTTCTAATTTCAGCAAAATGAAGAACTTGAGTTCTTGGGTTAAAAACTCGAGTTCGCAACCCTTGGTCGTGAAAAATTTTCAAAAGCATAAGAACTCGAGTTCTTAAGTACCAAACTCAAATTCAAGAACTTGAGTTCTTGATGAAGAACAGTTCTTAATTTAAGAAATTCGGTCAAAGACTAAGAACTTGAGTTCTTGGTAAAGAACTCGAGTTCCTTCATGAAGTATCTAATCAAGTTTAAGAACTTGAGTTCTTAGAAGAGAACTCAAGTTCATGAACTTGAGTTCATGTTTAAGAACTCAAGTTCTTTGAAAATCAATTTGTGCTCAAATTGAAGAACACGAGTTCTTGGGAATCAACTCGAGTTCTTAGCCAGCAGACCTGAAACGTCAGAAAGAAAAACGAAAGAACTCGAGTTCTTGTTTAAGAACTCGAGTTCATGAACTCGAGTTCTATTTTAAAAACTTGAGTTCTTGTCGCTGTCACTGATCTCTGATTCTGCCAAAAAACTTGATTTTTGGCTTATGACTTCCAGAATCACTTAGTATGATATAAAAAATGTTTCTAACGTGTTTGCTAGTGATTTCAGGGATTTTAATGATGAATTATTCAAAAATAACATAAAGTAGATGCTCACGTCACAACATTTAATGTGAAGCAGTAGAAACAGAGCAACAAATGGAATGAGCTGTGCAGCAGAGAGAAACATTCGTTCAAGGATTACTTAATCAAAACATTCTTCTGCAAAAGCTCTCTTAACGATCAACACATTTAATAAAAGAATGGACTTCATTTAATGAAGCCTCAATAGTCCATTTGGTTGAACGAGGAACAGAGTTGTGTCTAACGAAAAATTAAATAAGTCATAATGGTAACTCTCAAGTTCCTCCTAACAGCATTAATGGCGAAAGAGTATAAATGCCCAAGCATTCAATTCAGCCAACCACCAAAACTTTGTGCATTTACTTTGAGTTATTATTCTTATCAGTCTTACTTATTGAAAAATATCTTCGGATATTCTCTGTACTTTAGTGATCATTAATTACTCACTTGTGAGGAGTGTAAACACTTTCATTATCTTTGTTTAAGACTTAAGGTTGTGGAACCTTAAGTTGTGGGTGTACGATTACAAGAAGTAAGAGGGAGTGAGTCCAAGAGTGTGAGGATCATCCCAAGTCATTTTTGTAATCTCTGAAAAGTTAGTGAAAAATCCCAAAGAGTTCTTGGGGACTGGATGTAGGTTAGGATTAGACCGAACCAGGATAAATTGCCCCGTGTCCATTCTTACTTAAATTCCTGCTCAATTATTATTCTGCCTTAATTCGCCAAAATTTTGATTAAGCGATTAAATTTTTAAATCACCTATTCACCCCCTCTAGGTGATATTCCATCTTTAGAGGTCAATGTATGCTTGAAAAACTCAAGTTTTTATAGTAACAATTCTAGTTGGTAACTTGAGTCATTAAATGAAAACTTGAACTTTGCTTGTTACCATGTATTAGTCTTTTTTTTCTGCTCTTGTTGATCTCTTCAAGTTAATTTGATTTTATTCATTAACATTTTACAGTATAGCCTGAGCAAGCTTATTTCTAAAATGATCCTTATGCTTTAAACATATTTTTTTTCATCATAAAAAGCATAAGTGATTTCTCTATACCAATAATGTGCACTTGAAAGGTCTTAATTCTAAGATATAATGTAATGCCACAGCAGAGGTTTCACTATGGAATTTCATTTGGTATCATTAACATTTGGTGTCACATTATTATTTGGTATCATTAAAGAGAGTTTCACATTTTTAACCATGCATTAATTAAGGGGGAGCTTCACATTCACATGTGTTTGATATCTTAAAAGCTCATTCCCTTTATTTGAAGAAAATCCTTTTAAGCATACTCATCTGCATTCTCTATCTCTTTTATTAGTTTTGATGATGAGTTAATCTTATATTTCAACACATCTCATCTGTTCCTTTCATAATCTAAATTGAAAATATCATATACAAAGGGACATTTTGATATATGCACTAACAAATTTCTTCTGCAAAGAAAGCTTTCAACTTGTAATAGGAGATTTTGATGTTCCTCAATGAACTACAAAGAGAAACTATCAAATTGAGGAGTAATGCCTTCACTATCCATCAAGTTGAAATATGCTCTATAGAAGAGTTATATGAAGAGAAGGCAAAGGATTGAAGCTATTAACAACACATCACAGATCTCCCACAACAAGAAAGCAAGCATTTGGACTTCATCGATCATTCATCAATTTGAAAAACCTACATGAGCATTTATAATCTCTATCTTTTATATTCAGTGAACATTTTGCCCATGTTTGGTATCTATATGCTTTCACTGTGAAAAATTCTGCACATATTTTGTTTTCATAAGGGGGAGACAAAATACTTTCAAATCGAGGTGAGCAAATCGTTTTCTTGATTCATCCTAATCGTTTCAATTGTGAAAGATTTCTTGAAAATTTCTCCAAATTCTCTCAAATTTATTTTCATAAAAACATTTCAAATTGCATCATATTCAAAATAAAAGCTCTTTCACAAAATCAGTTTCTTGACTTATTTCTGATTTCAGTCTCTCCAAGTGTTTCTGTACTACAACTTTTTGCTAATGACAAATAAGGGGGAGAGAATGGCAAGAAAAATATATTGCATTTAATGATGTCTATTTTCATATTCATACATATTTTTCTTACAGTATTTGCCATCATAAAAAAAGGGGGGAAATGTTAGTTAAGATTAGTTTTGATGATGTCATTCTTAAAGGCAAAAAGATTAAGTAATATAGTTATCTCCTACATTGACTTGCTGTTGTACTTAATGTTATGATTAGTTTTGATGATGTCATTCTTAAAGGCAAAAAGATTGAGTAATATAGTCATCTCCTACATTGACTAACTATTATACTTAATGTACATTAATCCAAGTTGAATTGTAAGGGTTAATCAAGGAGATAAGAGATTTCAGAGAGAAAGAAATTGAATCATGAAGAATAATCAAGAAGAAGAAGAGAGATTGAAGAAAGAAGAACTTGCTTAATGGAATATGATTATTCAAGTTCTTGGTTGATAGATTTTGGGGATAATCAAGAAGAAGAAGAGAGTTAGAAGATGGAAGAAGTTGATATTCAAGATCATCCCAAGTTTATTTATGAAGAATGTTCAATGGAAGAAGAAAGAAATTATGGAGAATGGTGAAAGAGATGGGAGGATAGAAAGAAGAATCTACTAAGAAGCAAGAAGCTAACAAAGGAGTTTGAAGATAATCAAGAAGAGGAGAGATGAAAGATAGAAGAAGTTGATAATCAATATTCAAGATCAGCTCAAATATAAATGTGGAGAATGCTCAAGAAGATTGAAAGAAAGAAAGAGTTGCATTATGGAGAATGATCATGAGAGAGGAGATTTCAAAAAGAAGAAAATGAAGAAGAGGAAATATTGATCAAGATAGAAGATGGAAAAAAGAAAAACTTGCTGAAGATATCATTATTCAAGCTCTAAGATTGATCCTAGAAGTCTCTATGATCAAATAGAAGTTGGAGTGGGTCAATTCAGAGTTAAAATCAGAAAGAATCAGGTTTTGGATGAGAAAACTCAAGTATGATGGTTAATACTTGAGTTTACAAGCCTACTGGAAGTAATTTGTGTCTGCAATAAAAGAAAACTCGAGTATGGAGGTCAATACTCGAGTATAAGAGTCAATACTCAAGTATGAAACTTAATGACTAGAGTATTGGGTTTTTTTCAACTTCTCTAGTGTCTTTGCACCCGACAATACTCGAGTATCCAACATGGTCAGCAACTCTATTCACCTCTGTTTCACATTCAGCTTTGGGCGAGGTCTGATAATTCGATGATATCTCCTAAACCAGAGATCAGATTGAGGTGAAATCAAATTTGTATGAAATTAGACATCCAATGCGTCATTTTGACAAATTTTCATCCTCAAGTAAGTTCAGATGAGAGAGATTTGAATTTTGAAAGTTGGATCAGGAATCCACACCACACATCAGACTAAGCTTCAATGTTTTGAGTGTAACTCATAATATACACATCAGAATGAGCTGAAATTGGTGGCATATGAAAGAAGACTCATAAGGCTTTCCATCAAGACTTGATTCAATAAAAATGAACATCAGACCAGAGAGATATGGTCTTCGAAAGTTGACTGACAATTTAGAACATTGCGAAAACGCTGGTCAAGAACAAGGCTTCATTCATTGGATCATATCAGACAAAACACAATGATCTTTGAGCTGATTCTTGTTACTTTGGAAAGAAGACACAAAGAGTCTTATGAGGATAATTGGTTTGCCAATATTGAAGCTATATCAAGTCAAAGAGCAACTAAAGTCAAAAATAAGTTGAAAACTCGAGTTTACAAGAGAAAACTGGAGTATAGCTCAGACAGAGAGTAATGAACGATAAGGGATCTTCAATACTCGAGTATGTAAGTCAATACTCGAGTATCAAATAGATAGAGACGAATTTGGAGTAATGAAACAAGCACAATACTCGAGTATCCAAGCCAATACTCGAGTATACAACATTGTTTCAGAAAAATCAAAGTTTCGAAAATCACAGTTTTGATCAAGAACATTTAGATACTTACCCAAACGATTTGTAATACTTGTTAACATCATTTATATCATTTGTGGACATATTTTTAGATGATCAAAGGGCATCAAATTGAAGATCAAGGATAAAGTAAATACTGATGTCACAGCTAATCCAAAAAGTATTTCTAACGGCTATATTTCCAACAGCCATATTCTAAACGTTTCCTTTTACAATGGCTATATTCTCAAACGTTCAGATCATCCTCATCTATAAATAAAGCCACATTTAAAACGCATAAAGATGATGGAGAAAGCTTACACTATCAAAATGCCAAAATTCTAAATCTCATACACTCTGTTTTTTCAATGCTTTCATATTTTATCATTTAGAGAGTGTAATGATTTTTAGTGTACTCCAGTGATCATCCATTCACTTCTTATAGAGAAGATACATTGTAAAATATTCTATTTTCGGATAGACACTCCAGGTAGGGTGACCTTGAGTGGAAAATTAAATGTATCCTTACAGGTTGTTAGGGAGAGTCTCAGTGAAAGATTGTGAAGGCTGCACAAGTGCCTTGCTAAACTTGTGAGGTTGTAAAGGCTTTTCTCTTATGTCTGGTTAAACAAAGAGATAATGAAAATCTCAAGTGGAGCTTGAGGAATGCACGTAGGTCAAGGATTGGACCAAACCAATATAAATCTAAGTTTGCAATTCTTTTACTTAATCTCTTTTATTTTGAGCATATATGTTTGAATGATTATCTATAACTTTATAATTCTTTACTATCATTCAAACTGATTTTACCAAATCACGAAAAGATTTTCAAAGGTTGCAAGTTTTTATCTTCACCCAATTCACCCCTATTTTGGGTTCAGCTGGGACTTTCAATTATGACTTATTTAATTTTATTATATTCAATTTGATCTTTCATTTGATTAAAAGTAGTTTAAACGCACCACCTATGACTTTGTTTTATATGAATATTTGAATCAACTTATTTCATTAAAAAATTTTATCATAATATATTAATATTAATAATACCGTATTATTAATATTATTTATGTTATTATTCACATCTTGATTAATAATATAAAGTATTTCCTATGATCCATTTTAATCATATAATACATAATTATTTTAATTATAATTTGATGAATTTTTCAAAAAATTACCTAAAATTTTAATCCTAAAATTCGAAGAGACACTTGTGAAAAACTCGACGAAAGCACTGGTAATTACCATTAACAAGTTTTTCACTAGTAAAAACCTGACATAATGGTAATTATCCGTCCATTTGAACAATTAGAATTTGACCCGATTTTAGGTGTGGTTCGTTTTTAGCTATACACACATTTTCACAAAGAAATTGCCCAAGGTTAATTATTGTACATCTTTTTTCACAAGAATTATGATGATAATTATGATAGAGAACATGCCAATTAAAATGGAATGGATTCAAAACGATGTTATCCGTGCTTTCGTCATCTTTTTCACAAGGGCCTCTTCAAATTTAATAAGTTCATTAACAGGATTTACAAGTTAAGTAATGGTAGTTACCAATTCGTTAATGATATTTACAAGCTTCTTAATGGTAATTACTAGTGCTTTCATTAGGTTTTTCATAAGCGTCTCTTCAAATTTTAGGGTTAAAATTTTGGGTAATGTTTTGAACAATCCATCAAATAATAATTAAAATAATTACATATTATAGGATTAAAATTGATCATAGGAAATGCTATATATTATTAATCAAGATGTGATGTAACATCCCAAAAAAAAAATTTGGGAACTTAAAAATTGAATATTTTAAGAAAAACTAAATAAAATTTTGGGTCTAAATTATAAGGAATTTAATTTCCAAGGCCTAGGAAATTAAATATTTCAATTAAACTTAATTGTAAATTTAATAGTGTACTAATATAATAAATGAAATAATATGCATGGGCTTATTTGAGAGACACAAATCAATCACAATGGAAACACCAATTGGGCTCAAAACATAGGATCAGTTTAGCAAGCCCAAATTTACCCAATTGTTATTATTGGCCCTCATAGGAAAAGAACCACAGGGCCACGTGAGAAAGAGCAGAAACAGTTTCATTTCTTCGGACCACAAAAACTTAATTCCTTCAGCCCAGTTGATCCAACAACTCGTCAAAAAGAGAAGAAGCAGATCACGTAATTAAAACAGCGAATCATAATTAAAACCGCAAAACTAGAAGTCAAAACCGTAAAGCAGCAAATCATAATTAAGACAGCGAAGCAGACCACGAAACCGGCAAGAAAGGCTGAAGGATCAGCTTACTCCATTATTCCTCCTCGAGATTCGGCAAGCCAGCGAAAAAGCCATACTCCACTCGACTTCTCTGTGTTTCGGTAAAGTATGGCAACAGCTCTCATGCTCCATAATTTTTCCTAAACACAGCATTTTCGGCAGCACTCATATTTTCTGATCTTCTTAAACTTTCGGCTTCCACAGTCACAGAAAAAGAGAGAGAGTGAGCCGAGAGAGAGAGAGAGAGAGAGAGAGAGAGAAAGAGAGCAGTAAGAGTTACAGAGGATAGAGGGAGTTGTTGAGAGGGAGAGTGAAACTGATTAGCTGTCGTTGGAACTGGGTATTTTGCTGTCGGATCAAAGGAATAAAGCCGGCGTCAAGCTTGTCATTCCCTCTGGACTTTGAAGGTAAGGAAAAGAACCTCTTTCCTTAGTTTTAGCCAGTCTGCGTGGAGGTTCGGTGTCGTTATGCATGTTTTCGGTGGTCTCTGTTCGTATTGCCTAAAACAGGGGTGTTTTTGCCTTGTTGCTGTGCATGCCGTGAAGTTTGCATGGACCGAAACAGGGGTTTGTTTACGAGCTTAGTTGTTTCGGTCTTTTCTTGTTGCAGCCATGAGAGTTTTCTTTCTTGTTTTTGTCTGGGTGTGTTTCGATTGTCTTATTGGCTGTCGCGTGAGTTTGCTAAGTTTGAGATCTGTTTGCTGCCGTGGCTGTTAGTATTTTGGCGTTAGTGTATGTGTATTTTGCTGTGTGTGTGTGTGTAGAAGTAAATGAATGCAGTCGGTGATCTGCTACTCCGTCAGCGTCTGTTTGTTCTCTTAGTTTATGTTTTACGTGTGTGTATACTGGAGGTGTCTTGTGCGTAGAACTGAAGCATAGTTTCAACGATGGAAAAGTAATAAGGTAGGAAGAATAAAGCTATCTAGGATGTATGTTATTAACGTGGAAAGTATATATATTATGCCTTAAAGATATTGTTAGCAATATATATATTAATAAATTGAGGTATTGTTATATGTGTATACACAAGATAAAATTATGCTTTATAATATATTCTCTGATAGGAAATAAATCAATATATATATATTAAAGGTTATTTTCTAAGAGATAAATCAATATATATATTAAAGGTTATTTTCTGAGATAAATCAATATATATATTAGAGGTTATTTTCTAAGAGATAGGATTTGATTTAATTTGTTCCTAAATAATAGGAAGTTAGTCATAATGAAATAAATAAATGTATTAGGAGTTAATTTCAAAAAGATAAGATTTGATCTCAATTGATCCTAGATAATAGGATCTTAGCTAACTAATTGATTTTGATATTATTGCACCAATGATATCTTGGACAAAATAAAGATAGTGATTATAATTAAGGAAAGAGATTTAATGATAAAGGAAATTATTAAATACTAAATGAGGTAATTGAGTAACAATAATTAATGTTATTAATTATTAGAGGTAATAAATAGTGAGGGAGTTATAAATTTTTAAGGAAGTTATTAATGAATAATAGATGGGACAAATAAAAATAATGAATATAATATCATTTATCAAAGTGGAATAATGGTGATAATATTATGAGAAGAAATAATTAATAATGATTAAATCAGTCAGATTATTATTTTATTAAAGGAGAAATAAATGACATATTAATGATAAATTATTTACTTAACTTAAATAATAATTATTTCTTGGAAAAAAGAATAATCTGGGAGTTTATATTTGTTTAACCTAATGTTTAAAGACTGTATGAATGGTAAATTTTTATATCCTTGGAAAGCTTGGATGAATCCCATAATTGATAATTGATTAATAAATAATCATCCATGTGATATTGAATATTGAAGAATTCAAATTAATAAATAATAGAATGTAATAATGATTATAATGTGTCATTTTCATTAGGAATAAGGAAATAAATAACAATGAAAATAAATAATGAATGTATTATTATTGGTATATTTTTAATGTTATGAAATTTAAAATTATACCTTTTAATATGTGAAAATTTAAGATGATATTAATCATCAGTAAATTGACTTTGATAGATTGTGTTTTGACGTATGTTGAGCTCTCAGATTAGGAGAAGTGCGGATTAGTTAGCTTTGGAGAAAGGTAACCACTTTCCACCTATTATGATATTGATATGTTGTTTGTGAGTGTTTTGTGAAATCATTATGAATATTTTAATAGAAATGTCCTTGTGGAACTTTATGTTTTGAATTATGAAATATTCATGCATATATTTGTTTATGTATAAGTATTGGAAATTGAGTTAAGACGAATTGTTATAAGAATTATTTAATTTACATTTTTAAAATGTGAAACTTTTGGAAATATTACTATTGAGTTATTTATCAGAATAATATGAAAAGGATTGGATTGGGAAGTAGTGAAGTAGTGAAGCCTCCATTACTGCACGATGGTTGGCTTATTATTGTCTCACCAAAGTGATGGGACCTTACCTACCAGAGTGATGAGAACTTGCCCACCAGAGTGATGGGTTTACGATACCTCGCTAATTTAAAGTGGGGAAAGACCTATGGTCTGGGCCGTGTGCTCTGATGATTTTGGCCGGTCCTCACCACATGACCAGTGAGCTTTCGGAGTAAACCAGTAACATGAATGTAACTTAGCCCATGGGTCAAGTTGGAGGAAATAAGGTGGTTTGGCTGGCGTGAATGGAGGGAATTGTATTAATGAGAAATTGAAAATAGTTATTTTATATACTTCATTTATGATATGATATTCAGTGATATGAATTGTGCTAAAATGCATTGTTAATATTTCGTGGTATAAAACTTGTTCCACTTGGTACCTCATTTACACATATTAATGTTTGTAATAAGTTGGATTGATGGTTACCATATTTTTCAGGTGAGAGTTTAAATCCAGATCCTACAGGGAAGACAGCTGAAGCTTAAACTACTTTACTAAAAGTAATGTTTCTATCTATTTTAGTTTTGTCAGATGATTGTATAATGCCACATTAGGACATATTATGCATGTTTTAATACCCTGTGGGATATTTATTATAATATTGTGGTTTATTAATTTAATTATCTATCTAAAATATGTTAATGTATTAAGTAAAATGGAGGATGTTTCATGTGAATAATAGCATAAATAATATTAATAATACAGTATTATTAATAGTAATATATATTATGCTAACATTTTTAAATGAAATCAGTTGATTTAAATATTCATACAAAATAAAGTCATAGTTTGTGTGTTTAAGCTACTTTTAATCAAATGAAAAATAAAATTGAATAAAATTTTTTAATAAAAATAGGTTAAATACCATTTTTGCCATAGAAGTTTATCCTAAGGAGCATTGGTCACCCGAAAGTCTTTTTGGTCTCATTTTTACCCTGAAAATTTAAAAACAAAGCAAATAAGCCTTGGAAAATTTTTTTAGGAGCAAATTTGCCTTTTTTTTTTTTAGCAAACTTTCCCTTAGAAGTTTACAAAGAAGAGCAACAATTCAACGATCAAGATCAATAGATAGGCAAGATTGCTACGTTTTTAAACTTCTGGGGAAAAAATGAGACAAAAAAAACTTTCAGGTGACTAGTACTCCTTAAAGTAAACTTCCATGGCAATGATGATATTTGACCTATTTAAATAAGTCATAATTAAAATCATTAGCAAAAAATATTACTAAATATTAAATATGAAAAATAATAAGAAATAAATATTAACTGATAATTAGTAAATATATCAATATATTAAAGATTATTAGAAAGCTGAAATTTTTCTAACTCTGCATAAATAGGAACTTTATATTTATTAATGCATATATATATTAAAAAAACCGAGTGGTTGGGCCACTTGGACCCAATGAAGGTGTGGTGGGTTCGAACCCCACTCTCATCACTTTCATTGAATCTCTATTAAAAGAAAAAAAAGATTCAACTCATCGGATCTCAAACCACTACCAGCCGAACCCCAATAGCCAGCAGTTTTAGGCCGCTCGGTGGCCCTCTGATGGTCGATCATGGTGGCGTTTTGGTAAGGATTATATTTATTTTTTAAAATTTATTTAAAAAATAAGGGTAAAAAAGTAAATTTACCCAAATTTGAATATCTTTCATTTGCCCACCTATTTTATTAGTCCTTTTACAAATTCAGTTGACTTCTGGGGGTTTTATAAATTCAAAATATATTTAAATGGAATTTTTCTTATGATATATTTGTGCAAAGCAGACTTTTTTTGTAAAAAAAAAAAAAATTAATTACTTTTAATTTACATAAAGATAAGTTGCAACTAGTGAAGGAAAAATTTCAATTAGCCTCCTTGGTAACAAATTAATTCCAGTTTGCCCCCAAAACTTTATGAAGCTTCTTGCACTCCATGGTCAAAATGGAATTGATTTTTATGGGTGAAAAGATAATGATACTCTCACTTTATTTGTCTTGTAAATACACATTTTTGTCTCATGAATTTCCATATTTGTTTTGTCAATGGCCAAAATATTTTTAATTTTTTTTTTAATTCCATATGTTCTTTTGAATCCTTTTATTTATCTTGTAAATGGCAAAAATATTTTTTACTTTCAAAATTCTTTTGAATCCATTTATTTATCTCGCAAATATATTTATGTATCTTGTAAATGTCTATATTTGTCATGCAAATGCATTTATTTGTCTTTTAAATGTTCTTCTAAAAGAATAAAAGAAGGGTATTATTGTCTTTTTACCCCCAAAATTAATTTCATTTTAATCATGTGGTGAGTGAAATTTCAAAAATTTTTGAAGATTGACTAAAATTAATTTGCTATCAAGGAATCAAATTGAAATTTTCCCAATATTGAAATTTTGCAAGTCATTGATGATAACCTGTTAGACTTAAATGCGTAATTAGCAGCTAAGAATATATTATATTTGCAACTTACTTTTTAATATAATTTTTGAATCTAATTGTATATTATTAAATAGACCTTTGCATTGTCAAAAAAAATGAACAAAAGCATGAGAAGTGATCATTTATTACTAACACATACCAAAAATAGTGAAATATATATATGGAACCAGAGATGGAAATATCTAATTTCCAATAATAAATAAAGGAAGCCAACGAAGTTTGACGAAGAAAAAATTAATAAACAATACAAAATCTAATAGGAAAACCAACGTCGACAAGAATAAGATTTTATTATATCTTGCCTTTATTAATTCTTCCAATTCTTCCATCTAAGTGCCACTTGAGATAGCGTCTTTGTAGAAGAACCATCTTCCTTGAGTGTATTTTCAGAAGCATCCTTTAAATCACTTATTCTTTTATGAATCTCTTTACCTTCTTGACCTTCCATCAAAATCTTTACCAAGTTAGCAATCTCTTCCCCTTCTACAAGGCCATTTTCATTAACTTTAGGTCTCAAAGCCACCTTAAGACCCTCAGTTAATAAAACAGCATTCATTTTCTGCTCTGCAAAAAGTGGCCACGCTATTAATGGCACTCCCTTTTGTACACTCTCAAGTGTAGAGTTCCAACCACAATGACACAAGAACCCACCAACAGAACTATGACTAAGGATTGAAATCTGAGGTGCCCAGAAAGGAATAACAAAACCTTGCTCTTTAGTCCTCTCCAAAAAGCCTTTTGGTAAGAAATCTAAAGGATTCTCATTTGTAGAACTAAGATAAGCAGCATGAACTGAGTTACTTGGTGCTCTAAGAACCCATAAGAATTTATGACTGCTCAATTCCAAGCCAAAAGCTAGCTCATTGATTTGATCTTGGGATAGGGTCCCACCACTTCCAAAAGAAACATACAACACAGATTTAGGAGGTTGATTCTCTAACCATCTCAAACACTCCGACCCGTTTTCTTCATTGTTCAACCCGGTTCGAGTGATGGGTCCGACCGGATACACAGGTGGGTATCTACTTTCTTTCTGTGTCAAGACTCTTATAGCCCTTTCTTCCATCCCATTGAAGCTGTTCACCAATAACCCATCAAAAGATAAGAATCTCCTACTTCGTTTGAGAAACATTTTGTAATATTCTGTGGACCGATCCTCAACTGGGTCAGGGAGATCACTACCGCAGAGTGGTAGACAACCAGGAATCTGTATAGTTCCTTGGATGTCTCTGAACTCCCCAGAAATCTCTTCGTGAAGGCTTGGCAGATAGAGGCAAAAGGAAAGCATTGAAGCATTTGAAGGGTAGTAAAGGAAAGACAAAGCATTAAACTCCTTTGCGAAACCTAATGCCTCCGATGCAAAAGAGTCTGTAACTATAGCAGCCAAAGGAGATTTGGAATTCAAGGACTTCAACTCATGATGTATAGATGGCAAAGATTTGGTCACTGTGAGTTGAATTTGGTTTGCTACGTGCTTAGCTTGTGGTAAGTCTTGTTTCGGGATAGGAGGAAGAAAAATGGATTTGATGTTTGGAGGAAGATTTTGAAGGTACGCTATGGATGTAGAAGGAGGAGATTCTAGTGAGGGGATGATGAAAGTGACATGGAAATCTGGGTGAAGCTGAACAAGTCTCTTGGAGAACTCAAGAATAGGAATCAGATGGCTAAATCCAGGACTTGGAACACCAGCTATATGAGTTGTTTTCTCCATGGAAACTTCGGAAACAAAGCCTTTTGAAATCGAAGCTCGTAAATGTGTGGATGAATTTTTCGGGGGTCAAGTCTTGAGGTTTTGATTATGATATTATATTATTAATTTTTATTTTAATGTTAGAAAAATCTCCACCGCATGTGTAGGATGTGGTTGGTGGGAACTCTACGTGTTGTTTATAGGGAAAAGTGACCTGGAGGCCCAAATTATTAAGATAATTTTAGAAAAGGCCCTGCATACTTTCTCATACCAGAAAAGGCCCTAAGGCCTTTTCTGGTATTAACTTCCAAGGCAAATTACTAAAACGCCCCTCTTGTTAAAATGAAAAGATCGGTCTCTGCTCTCTCCCCCTCTCTTGGATCGTCTCTTCACTCTTTGGTCTCTGCTCCCACGCCACCTGCTCGAAGCTCACTCTCATCTCACCGTCTAAAGTCTTGTCGTCGCCATCGGAAACTAAAAGTCTCACAGTCGCCATTGCTGGTTCTCCAACAGTAGGAAACATTTAAGTGATTAAGTTTTTCGTTCCTCGCCGAAATGTTTCTTCCTTTTCTCTGATTTTCGTTCTGTTCTTGGTTTGACTTTGGAATGGTTTGGGAGTAGTTTGTTCAAATCCTTCCTTTCCTCCATGTTGCTCTGTTCCATCATTTCGCTGTGTTAAAGGGGGGCTAGTTTGATTTGGTTTATCTGGAATAATGATCGAACTTTGTGTGACTTGGCAAGAAACATGGGGGAACTTGATTGGAACTAAACTAGATGAATTGCTAAGACACTTTATTTTTGTTCTCTAGCTCGAATCGCAGAATCCAGTAAATAAAGGCATTGTTATTTAACTTGGGTAATTACATTGTTGTTGCATTTGGTTTTATGTTTATTAGTTTAATGTTATATTTTGAGCATTTTATCTATATGGTAGGTGTTGTTTTTTTTTAATCTCTATTTCCTTGCAATGTAGAATGTTTTGGTGATTTTCTTTGAGCTACATTTTGCAAATGTCTTCATTGAAAAATCCAATGCAATTAACTATATAATAAAAGGAACTGACTGTGAAAGTAGTTAGTTTTCTAGAAGGGTAGTAACTTACAACACTACCAATTGGCTCCAAATCTAAAGACTGCAATTCCTCAGGAAGTTCCCTCACGATCCTTATGTCAGGAGTTAAGTATTTTTAAAATAAACGTGGCCATTTTAAAATTGGCAATTCTAGTTAAAAATAAGAATAAATACAATGACCAATTATCCAAGTATTGATGAAAAAGTATTGATGAAGCTGGAAAGCAATTGGTTGATGAAGTGAGTCCTCATACGTATGTAGATTAAGGACCTCTAAGTTTGGTTCTGATAACTTGAAGTATATTTTCATACTTTCGGTTGTAGAGTAATTTTATTATTATTTCAGGTCATGCAAATTGTAGGGAAGACAAAGAGCTTAAAAAAGATATCCTTTCTAGCCCATTCTCTTGGTGGCCTATTTGCTAGAATTCATGCGTGAGCTCCATTATTTTCTGAATGGACTATCTCTCAGTTTTTCCTCCAAAAAAATTTCCCCTTCTTTATTTTTGTGTTGCTTTCATAAATTCTAAGCTGAGATATGACATAACTTTTATATTTCTCAATGCCTTCCATGAAAATAGGCCCTTCACGACTGCCCAACTTTCTTCTTTTTGTGCAAGTGACATGTGATTGCTTTGGATTCAATCAACAATGACAAACACTAGCTTTATATGAAAACCATAAATCTGTGGACGTCTTACGCAAATGTGTTTTGAGTTATTGCATTTGCTAAAAGTTTATCATTGTTGCATTATTATTCTGAGTCTTTTGGTTGCAAGTTTTAAGCTTAATTGATTATAGTTTTCATATTGCAGATTTGATAAGAATGAGTACTTCAAAGAGGGCAGCAAGGTTCTTTGGATATAATTTGTTCACTGAAGAGTTCTTTAAGAGCTATGACGAAAAAGAAAAGATGAAAGGCAAGGGAAAGAAAAGTCAATACAGTAAAAAGACATATGAAGACTTAAGTGCAGAAATGAGGGAAGCATGGAAGGGGTTCAGTGCATCTGAGAAGGCTGAATACAAAAGGAGGGCCCAATTACTAAGAGGCCCTGCCAAAGCGAAAGTGGACAAATACAATGTGCCATTCCTAACAAGATGCGCACACAACACTTTCATGCAAGTGGTTGAACATTTAAAGGACAAACCCGAAGCCATGGCAAGGCTTAAAAAGATAAGGTTTGATAGGTTAGTTGAAATAAGCTGTCGAAAGATAAACCGGTCCTTATGTGCTCAGTATATGAAATGTTTTGACCCTCCAACAAAGGAAGTGTGCATTAGAAGGGAGTCTCGAGGGTTAAGGGCTGAAGATGTCCATGAACTTATAGGTCTACCTTTTGGAGGGCAGGAGATCAAAGTTAAAGTGAGCGACCAAAATCCTATTTTGGTGGACTTTAGGTCTGTATACAAGAAATTGAATTATAAAATAATCGGTGACATGTTGTTAGGAACCATTGATGACAACTTTGAGTTTATATTTGTCCTATTCAGCCTTGGTACCCTCTTGGCACCAAGTGCATCCATCTATGTTAGTAACCGTATGTTGAAGCTGATGACAGTGACTAAGGATGCACTTGCCTAATTTGATTGGTGCTCCTTTATCCTTCATGAACTCATCCAAGAGATCGCTGAGTTCAAAAAAGACTCCCACAAGTCCAAAGGCAAAAAGAGCAAAACTGTTAGAGGATGTGTATACTTCCTCATGGTAAGTTGTGTCTACCTGACTTTGTATTTAAACATTATACATCAACTGCTGGATGTGGTTATTAATGGTCTGAAATTGTTTTTTCTTTTTCAGGTGTTTTGTTTGCAAGAATTTCCTTTGGCTGACGCCATAGCCCCCCACACCTAGTTTAGCCATGGCTTATTGGACGGACGAAATGGTTAAGAGCAAACTGGGGCTCGAGAAACGAAGCCAAAAAGGCCTGCTAGTTGGTGACTCCCATTCTCAGCGACTAAGCACCGATTCTTAGCCATCGGTGCCTGTGTCATCATCATTTGACCCTGAAATGATGCTCACTCACCCGGTAATGTGTGACAACAATTTTTCATGAAGATTTCATATTGTGAACTGTTATGTTGTTATGCACTATTTTTAATTTCTTTGTAATTCCTATCGGTTGAAACACTTGTAATGTGTTCTCTTTTTTTCAGTGATTGAATTACGTAGTTATCTACTTATTCAGTATCTACTTATATTTCATTCGAATACCTAGTATCTATTTATAAATAGGCATCTCTTGCGTTTTTGTTCCATATCTTTAGTTCTGTCCATTGTGAAATAATAGTAATTTCTGGATTGTTTAGCTGATCTGTTACTGTGAAATAATACTAAATTGAACTGTTATTCTGATCCATGCATTCTTGCACTGGCAACATTAATTATTGTTGTCTTTGAAAGTTAATTAATTATTATTGCTAAATTACTCCTTCACATTTCAATCATTATGTAAGCTATTTGAGGACAACTGATGTTGTTGCGATTGTTCAGTTAACAACTCATTTTTCGCTTTACAGGAAGTTCGCAAAACCTATTTTAGACTTGTCTCGATGTTGGGCCAAGAGATGTTGGCCCTTCAAGATAGACTAGCACCGGACACTCAAAAACCTGAAGGGGCACAACAAGGATTCCATGAAGCTGACAAAGATGATGATAAAGACGATGAATCACCCAACGAGAGTCTTTCAAGTTCCGGGGAGTCTGACCAAGACGATGAGAAAGAGAAAGATGAGACTGATAAAGACAATGACAAATAGAAAATTGATGATGCGGGGGCTGAAGATATTGAGTTCATTGATGACGACGACGACCATCAACACAACAGTGCTATTGTTGAAGCACCTCTTGACATCGAACCAATTTTAGTTGATCTCGTGGACTCACAAGTGGCTAAATTTGAAGCAAGCCAGGGAGGCATTCGTGATGTATAAATGAGAAGATCCAAGAGGGTGATAACACGTAGCAGTGTGTTAAAATCCCCTTGGATTGATCCTAACCGAAAGTCCAAGGGCAAGAGGCGTTATGATGAGAAGGACCAGCTTTATGAGTTGTGTACTAAAACCAGTACAGAAACGACAGAGGAGCTTAATGAGTAAGTGTAGCTAATAGTGGGCACATGGATTTACAATTAATATTGTTACAAATGAAACCATGATTAACAATGTCATTTGTTGGCATTTAGGGATTTTATTGACATGCATGGTTTTTACATGAAGAGGAGAGAGCTAGCTTGTCTCAAACCACGTGCCTGGATTAATGATACGGTATGGCCTGTTCAATTCTGTTTTTCGATCCCTATGTGGTGGATTTATTTGAAACACTTATGAACATGTTGAAATGAAATGAGAATGACCATGTTTATTTTGTACATACTAAATCAGTGAGTCCTTGAATATCCAACTATTTATGGGAAACACCGGAAGTGTTTATTTGTCCATGGCTGATCTCCATATATATATATATATATATATATATATAGATTTCTTGTGGGATAAGTTACTATTAATATAATAAATCTCACAAGATTCACATTTTTTTTGTGAAACAGGGAAATGATAAGTCTTACAAATTTTTATTACTTTTAGTTGTTTTTGTAATAAATCCATTTGTGCATTTCAGTTAATGAGTATGGTTGCACGGACATTAGTTGCCGATCAGTTGCATGATGGAGGGGTTGTCACTCGCCACATATTCAGCGCGCATTTCATGCACAAGATCATCCACTCTCTAAGGACATGGTTATTGAAAGATAATGCAGCTGAGATCTTGTCGGAGCATATTGGGTATAACATCGGCGATTGTCGCTTCATATTTAGGCCATCGCTTTGGATGAACCACTGGTTTTGTTATGCCCTAGATACGACAATGATGACCTTCTTCGCGCTAGATTCGTTGGTAGAAACCCTCACATATATGTGCATTCAGAGGGAATTGAAATAAGGAAAGAAAGTGGCAACCAAGTCCAAAAAAAAGGCAAACAAACCAGCCTTATTTGATGCCAAGGGAAAGATGGCAAATGAAGTAGTAATCTGAAACGAATTTAAATGTGTGGTTATGTTAAAAAATGCTTGCCATAATTAATCTCTAATTGTCTGAAATTTGATTTCAGCGAAAGTGCTTCCTGGACATTTTACGAAGGGTGAAGCCTCAATTATTCGAACACAAGGACAAAATTCCCAAGGGGGTGATATGGGCTAAAGTCCATGTCCAAAGCGATGTGTAAGTGTCTATTAAGTTGTTTAAAATTCATAAGTATCGTGTTAAAGTTACATGAAGCATGTTTTTAACACCTTTGTATATTTATTGTTTGCAGGGACTCGTGTGGTGTTATGTCCTTTCTTGGCTCCAATCATGGGACGACACAGAGCAAGAGGATGGCTACACAATGCCTTCATATCAAATGGATGATATAAGAGAAATTAAGATTGACATATTGTGGTGGCTGGTCAATCAACCAAACAACGTACATCGAGCCAAGGTGTTGTCATTGATCCAGGAAGTCCAGGCACGGAAAATGAGCCGATAGTCTATGGTTGAATTGTTTAAATTTTGTATATGAATTTCAATCATTTTGTTGGTTGGCTGTTAGATTAGATTACACAACTTGTACAAAACACTTGAGTTCATTGTTAGGAGCTAGTTTTGTAAATGTACTGATGTAGTTGATGTTGTTGACTTGACATTTTAATATGAATGACAACCACAGTTGGTTCCAGCAGCTATTTATCTGTTGGTTGTGTTTGTATGAGCAGTAAAAATGAATATGATCAGGTACCTAGTTGTCAAAACCATCAGCCCCCATTAACAATACCATTAGTCAAATTAGCAACACCAACAGCCCCCATTAACAATACCATCAACCCGGTTAGCAACACCATCAGCCCCATTAGCAACTATCTGTGAGCCCATCTAGAGTTAGCGCCTAGGGCTCTAACTCAGTGTAAAGTTGGTGCCCAGGGCGCCAACTTTCTGTATGCCCTTACAAGTTGGCGCCCAGGGCACCAACTTTCTGTTTGAAAGTTGGTGACCAGCAGCCCTTTAGCAACACCATCAGCCCCCTTTAGCAACACCATCAGGCCCTTTAGCAACACCATTAAGCCCTTTAGCAACACCATCAGCCCCTTTAGCAACACCATCAGCCCCCTTTAGCAACACCATCAACCTCCTTTAGCAACACCATCAGCCCCCTTTAGCAACACCATCAGGCCCTTTAGCAACACCATCAGCCCCTTTAGCAACACCATCAGCCCCCTTTAGCAACACCATCAAGCCCTTTAGCAACACCATCAACCCCCTTTAGCAACACCATTAGCCCCCTTTAACAACACCATCAGGCCCTTTAGCAACACCATCAACCCCCTTTAGCAACACCATCAGCCCCCTTTACAACACCATCAGGCCCTTTAGCAACACCATCAGCCTCCTTTAGCTACACCATCAGGCCCTTTTAGCAACACCATTAGCCACCTTAGCAACACCATTAACCACCTTTAACAACACCATCAGCCATATTAGAGAGACCACCAGCTCAATTAACAAGTACATAAGCCACTTTGACAACAATATCAGCAAATAATATCAGCATCAACTGACAATATCAGCAAAATATGACAGCAACATCAGCCCCCCTTAGCAACACCATTAACCCCATCTAACAACACCATTAGTCTGATTAGCAACACCATCAGTCCCTTTTAGCAACACAATCAGCCTCCATTAACAACACTATCAGTACAATTAACAACACGATCAACCCCAATTAACAACACCATCAGCCCCATATTAACAACACTATCAAAACAATTAACAACACGATCAACCCCTATTAACAAGTATATCAACACGGTTAGCAACACAATCAACCCCCATTAACAAGTACATAAGACCATTTAACATCAGTATCACTGAAAAATGACACCTAAATCAGCCCATTCTGACAGCAACATCAGCAAACAATAACAATAATTTTCAAGTATCATTTACATTTGTAACAATATTAATATGTCTACATAAATGAAACCTAGATACAATTGTGACAATTGTGTGTTATATCCAACTTTCATTTACATCAAAAAATATGCGTATAAATTAGAGCTTACAACTTGACACACCACCTCCAAAAAATAACATGGTGGTGATTCCTATCTATGGCCATTTACAAAAAAATAGCGTGACACGCAATACCCAAAAAATAAACAACCAAGGCAACAACAATCGTCAAATTGGGTTTGGATTCTTACAAGTCCTGACGGAGTATCCTGGCTCATGGCATCTACGACAATGATAAACCTTCTTGTTTTGGAATTGAGATTCACGTCTTTTTCTTTTAGGTCTACCCGGCGGCCTTGTCGTGATTGGAGGATCCAAGAAGGTCTCTGTGAGCATTTCTGTGACCGTTGGAGCATCAACCCGTGGACAATCGTGCGTTGAAACGGGCCTCATGCTATGTGCATAAATTTTCTCTTGTGCTGAAACTTTAAAGCATTCGTCTACAAATGTGTATACATTACCGTTAAGAACCTTGATTGCCTCACATGCATGTGGACAAGGTAGTCCACTCATTTGCCATGCCAAATATGAGCTTTTTTTTCCAGAAAGATCTACATTAACATGAGTTTTGGCATCGCCACATCTAGTTTCAACCGAAAATTGGTAGTCCTCGTAATATGCAGCATGCATATTTTCAGCAAGGGCAACTTGTTGTATCAGTTTTTTCTCAACATTAGGTCCAACGCCATTTTTTCAATCCACCAAGGCCATCTTGCTTGTTAGCAACTTCGAAGCCAATTTCTCTCCATGCTCATGTATCAAAACTGTCACGGTGTGCCTTCTCTCTTTCAACATCCACGTATTAAAGGACTCGGCAATGTTAGTGGTTATGTTATCCCACCTTTGGAAAGGAAACTTGCTAAGAGCCCATCGATGAATGTCCCCATGAGTATGAAGCCATTGTGCCAAATGTGGGTTGAACATTTGTAATTTTTCCATTGTGACAATGAAGTCTTCATGCAACCTTGCATAGGCAATTCCATCAAGGAGGTGCAATGTGGTATCCTTAGAATTCCCAAGCGTTCGTGTGACCCCTCTATTTATTTTAAAGAACGTCGTACTATAATTTTCCTTCATATGCCTATAACAAAATGCATGTCGCTCGGTGCCAAATACATTGTTTACAGCACCAATGATGGAAGTATTCCGATCAGAGACAATTGTTATCACCAGTGGTCTTGTAATGTCTTTTACTTGATTTAAAAACTAAGCCTAATCATCATATGTCTCATCGCTCACTATGGCATACGCTAGGGGAAACATGTCATTGTCTGCATCATAAGCAGAGGCTGACAATAATGTTCCCTTATATGGGCCACTTAGATGGCATCCGTCTATGTAAAGTATTGGACGACAACCATGTACGAAACCTTTAATTGAGCACCCATATGCAATGAATAATCGCTGGAATCTATTATCAGGTGACCCTTCCCATGTTGCGATAGTGTCTGGACCACTCTTTACCAGTCTGCGACACATCCAAGGAAAAACCCAATAAGAGTCTTGTACTCGTCTATGCAATTGCATCACTGCTCTTTCTTTCGCCCTATAAGATTGATGATAGTTTAGCCGGACCCCATACTCTCTATATAAGTCAGTTTGGATTTCATGGGCTGTCTTCTCAATATTACATCTCAAACCATCCACTACAATTGATGATGTCAGGTTACACTTAGGTGGATGAGATACAATAAGGCTATCTTGTGAATGGTGTATGTGTTCACCTCTATATGTCCTAATGATTAGAAACTCGGTCTCTTGATGTTCTCCTCCAGCTGAATATGCACCAAGGTACCAAGGACAACCATCAACCTTGCACTTCACTATTATCTTTTGTGGCTTGTTCTTCACAAATTTGTAGGCAAAGTTGTGTGCAATGCTATATTTGTACAACATCTTATGGAGGGTCACAACATTTGCAATAATTTGTCCTGCTCCTATGATCAAATCTTTCCATTTACCATGATTCATTTCAGACCTCGTTAATGGCACGGTTTGAGAAGAACACGACAATGAGGGCAACTCTTGTGTTTCATTGAATATTTCAGGGGGCGATATGGACAACCCAGCTAAACCTCCATAAATGTCATAACTCCTGTGACAAAGAACAAGTATTAGTGCTTGTACTGACAATATTTCAGACTTTATTCTCAACTTATATATGAAAAAATTGCATTTCTTAACACATCAAGACTTTCACTTCTTCTTCTTCCACCCCTGCAAGTCTATTGTCATTATTCCCAATTTCTTCAACATACACATGACCATATTCGTCATTATACCGTATTAAGTGATCCATCCCTCCATCATCCACAAGATCAATAAATATCGATGTATCCATGCTAACTTTGAATCTCACGCAAATTTGATTACTTTCTTTCCCAATTAGAGATGATATTATTCTTTGCAACTCCTCATATGTGGTCCCTTCCTTGATGCATCTTGTTCTTACCGTTCCTCCAACATAATCACTTTCATCTCCTCCACCTTGTAAAAACTTCCCCCCCACATGAAAGAAACATAATATATTATTCCCTGAACTACTAGCCATCTGTAATTACAATATGCAACAGAGTTAGTATTAACAACTTTAACAGTCGAATTAACAACTAAAACTGAAGGAATTAACAACTTAAACTGTAGGTATTAGCAACTATTCCATATAAGTATTTTTACATTCAAACATTCCCACTAACAAACCTCACTTTGTTTCAATGCCCAAAAAACAGAGCAACCTTCATCCCCTACCACGTTTTCAAATTCACCTCATACTAACAAGTTAAATAGCCATATTAACAACAAAAATAGATGGTATTAACAACTACCACTGTAGGTATTAACAATTATCAAAATTCAGCGTTTTTCAATCTTCATTCCTTGATCACTTTCACCCATTCCCACTCAAATACATAAATTTTCCTCTGTTTCTGTGACAAAAAACAGAGCAATATTTTATTGACCCCACCCTAGAGAGATTAAAAACGAGGAAGAATAGTGATTAAAATATCTTGATGAAAAACTTAGCATTTCTTGCCCATATTCTACCAAATAATTACATAAATGAGCTCAAACTCCTACCTTTCATTAACCTAAACTTTCGACTGAAAAAAATGTTGATGAACATCAATAACCACCAGGAAGAGTCAGCAATATACAACTAGGATAAGTTGCTTTCAGTCCAGCAGATGAAAAAGATGAAAGACAATGATCAAATGAAGCAAGACGAAGGAGATAGAAAAACGATCATGGCAGCAAAGAAACTTTCGGAAAGCTCACATTCTTTTTCTGATTTCAGCGCCAAAACACTCTGCTCTTCCTTTTTTAACAATAGAGGCATTTTGGTAATTTGCCTTGAAAGTTAATACCAGAGCCTTTTCTGGTATGGGAAAGTGTGTAGGGCCTTTTCTGAAATTATCTTGGTAATTTGGGCCTCCAGGTCAATTTTCCCTTTTATACTTATTCTTTGTACTTACTATTTGTCTTTAACTCTTTGTAGGGTCGTTGTTCATGTAACTTTTGGAGTAGGAATATTGGAATCCCTTGTGACTACATTGTTTAATGTGTTTGATTTATTGTTATTGTTTAATGGGTTAAGGAGTAAATTTATAAATAAATTATTGGCCCAGGAGTGTTTAGCACAATAATCTGTTAAGTGGACCAAAACTACCAACAAACTTTTAAAAAGGTAAAGCTAGCACAATGCTGTTAGGGAAAAGGGAACGTTCGTTTAATGTTCAGTAAAAATTACAGAATATGACCCATATGTTTATGAAACTATACTTAAGCCACAAAAATATTTGAAGATTCTTATTTTAGTCCCTCCACGTACTTATATGGAGGGACTAAATGAAAATTATAAAAAAAATTTTGGGGTTGCAAGATAATTTCCTAAAACTTTAGGTTATTTTCTGTAATTTTGGCAGGGCCATCCCTACCCCTCAAAATCCACTGCTGGTTACAGGCCTTTTTTTTTTTACTTTAGTCTGGCCTGTGGCCTATTAAGAAGGTCTGTAATTTTAAAAATTTTGTAAGCAGTTTAACAAATCGCAGGCCTCACCTCAAAACAAGCCTACTTCAAACAGGGTGAAAACAGACATACATCTAATAGCTTGTTTAAAGTAGGTATGTTTTTGGCTTGTTTGAAGTAATTATGTTTTCGCTCGATTTGAAGTAAGCTTGTTTTGAGGTGAGACTTGTGATTTGTTAGGTTGTTTACAAAATTTTTAAAACTACAGGCCTCCTTAATTGGCTATAGGTTAGGTCAGGCTAAGGTCCAAAAATAGGCCATGGGTCGACCCTCGGGGTAGCCCCGCCCGCCCGTTGTTCACCCCTAACCGGATCCTTTATAATCTGGTCTAAAAAGTTATTTATATTTACAAAACTGCCACCGATCATACTTTTAAGACCTGATTCTCTATAATCCGGTCTAAATGAGGTGGTCTTAAAGCATTTTTTTGTACTAGTGTAGGTCTTTTGAAGGCCCAGGTTCAGGCTTAAAAAAGCCTATATATATCAGTAGACCTAAGTTTTGGCTTTAAATCTCTATTGCAGGCTCATGCCTATTTAGGGTTGAGCTAGCCTTAGCTAGCCTATCTCCACCCTTGCATCAACCAAGTTCGTCAAACTTGCAAGTTTAAGCAAACATCTTTTAGAACCGATTGACACCTAAGAGGGGGTGAATTAGGTGTATGATTAAAGCTTATGAACTTTGAAAATTTGTCCGCATCCATATAATCAATATGTATGACAGTAATGAGTAATAAACCAATAGTAAGTTATTCAAATGTATATGCTAGAAACATGAGAATTTAGGAAAGAGAATATGAAAACTGTAATTTCATGGTTTGAGCCAATCTGCAATGACCTACACCCAATCTCCAAGCTCCTCCTGAGTTTTGAAAATCTACTATGTTCTTTAAGCTTTAACTAGGTACTTGAGAACCACTACAATCCCACAAGTTTAGCCGAGAACTTGTGGAGCTGTTTACAAATCTCTCACTGAGATACTCCCCCTTACACACACTATATATAAAGATACAGCCTTTGTAATGAATAATTACAATCAATTTTCTCTCTTATAAGTGAATAAGATGAATACTGAAGTACATTACAAATAATCTCACTCTCTATGGTAAATTATATGATCATTCATATAACAGAGGGTAAGTAATATAAGCATTAGAGCATTGGCATTTTGACAGTGAAGGAATAAACTCGTCATTGGCTTCATTGATTTTTTCGTTGAATCTTTTTGTTTGAATGAGTTTCTATTTATAGTTGATGAGGATCATATGACTGTTGAGTAAATTATCCCCATTGTGTGTATAGGTATATGATTGTTGGAAGTAGCTGTTGGAGCATTTGGTACATTCTCTCTGTTTTATCTGCCATTTAACTTCATTAAATGATCATTGTAAGTGTTTAAACTTTCTCTTAGACTAATAATCGTACAATTACAAACATATCAGAGTTGTTGGCAGAGATCGAGATTCGGTCGTTTTTTCTTCACTATAATGTATTTGATCACTATATGATTTGGCCTACTCTGGGATTTCTTAAAGTTGGGTTGCTATCATTTTCTTCGGCCCGGGTATTTGTGAAGTTGATCATTTGACCTACTCTAATTTAGTTTCCATGTGTGCTCTGTTTTTTGCTATGACAATTATTGTTTTGACACTAATAGTGCTTTTAGAGGATTTACACATAATCCTTCAATAAATCATCTGAAACTCATTAAAAAACATATTTAGAAGCATTAAGAATAGTAATGAGTAATAATTAAATATATCCAATTTTTAACAGTAAATTCTCAATTTTGAAAGACATTCTAGAACTTAAACACCAAACTAACACTTAAGTGCTACTAGATACACTCAAGTGTTCATCAGCTCGAAACACTTCTATGTTGAAGGCCTTACTGAGACATTGAAGCAATACTCAAGTGTTTTTGTATTGCACTTTGAAGGCATGATGTTTTAGTACCTTTCTTAGGTTATGGTCTCTCTACACTTTGAATGTTTGGAATCTACACTTAAGTGTCTATTTCTTTACTTTGAGTACCCATATTATTACTGTTGCAAATACACATGAATGTCTCAACACTCAAGTGCTTACTTATTCACTTAAAGTGTTGTTAGTTTTGAAGCAACAATGTGTCAAGCTCTTGATAGCACTCAAGTGCAAATTATTTCTTTCAGAGAACATCAAGTGTCAAGCAAACTTCTACTGGAAACCATGTTCACTTAATTGATCTTGTTCAAAGATCAATTTATAGAATGGAGTGACTTTCAAAACACAAGAATATTGGCAACACGCAGGGTCAACTTCTAGTAAGCATAACATTTTCAATATAACTCTCACTTTTCAAATTACCTATCCAAAGAAATATCTTTAAGTCTTTTTTCCTATGCACAAAGAAACAGCTCCAAATTCATTGTATGCTGAGAATTTCAATCAAATTAATAAAGGCTGTTCTTGATTAGCATTTTTGCAACATCTTGAATTGATTGTTAAATCCAAAAACTCATATCTCTTCTAGTAGATATTTGTTTTCCATGATCTTGATGTTTTTGAGAAGGTATTTGAGTCTAGTTTCATATGCCATTTGTTTCAGCTCAATTGGATGTGTATTTTGTGAGACATACCTAAATTACCAAATCTATGTCTGATATGTGGCATGAATTGAAGTGTCAAATTCAAAAACTCGCAGCTCTTTCATCGGAGCTCTTTTTGACTTGATTTTGGATTCTATGTGACGCATTAAGAGTCTTGTTTCATATAAAACTATTTCCATCTCAATCAGATCTATGTGTTAGGAGATATCATCAAATAACCGAAGCTCGCTCAAGTAGAATGTTGAACAAGGGTGAATTGAGGAGCTAGAATAGTGTTTACATTCAAATACACACTTCCACACTCGGGTGCTGAAAAATTCACTTTTTACATTAATGTAGCGAATAATTGTGGCACGTGTAGTAGTACTTGAGTGAACAGTTAAATCTAAAGATCACTCGAGTGTTCTGAACCAAATTGGCATTTTGGAAATTTGTTGTACCAAATTCTAATTTTTGCAATTTGTGATACCAAACTGTCATTTCTGAAATTCAAGCCAAAACTATTTTCTTTTTCTTCTTCCTCTTAATCAGTCTAATTAAATATCTTCTTTATTGATTTTCTTCTTGATTATTCTCCATAATTAAACTCCATATCCTCTAATATTTGAATCTACATTAAAATAGGAATTAGTCATTGTATGAGATAAATATACTGTACAAACTGTTGCTTCTTAATATTTGACATCTGTGTTTGACAGTATCAAAGCTAATCATATCTAACAAACTTGTAACAAGAAGGTAAACTCGAAACTTAAGCACTGATCATAAACTTGTAAGAGTTTACTTCTACCAATAAAAATCTAACATTATATATTTAAATAATTAAATTACAAAAATTAACAACAATTTGATTGAAATATATTTTAAATCTAAATCATTGAAATTATATCTCTTAACATTTATAATTTATTATACTTAATATAGAAAATTTATGAAATTAATATATGAAGTCATTAGTTCTCTATGAGTTTTGATGATAACAGACAATTGTAAACACAAATGAAGTTTGTCTTTAGTAAGTTAAAAAACTTACTGTCAAAGGCAAACTCGAGTTTTGGAAACAAAACTCGGGTTTTGACTTGACAGAGAGTCGTCAGCTTTAATGAATAAAGGCAAAACTGCAGTTTCCATTTGGAAACTCGAGTTTTGGCCTTACAGAGAGCACTCCAAGTTTTTCATCTTAACAAACTCAAGTTTTTGTTTGGAAACTCAAGTTTAGACCAAACAGAAACTCTTCAATGTTTTGTGAAGAAATGCAAAACTCTAGTTTCCATTTGGCAGCTCGAGTTTTGATCATACAGAGAGTCATCTAAGTTTCTAACTTGAGAAAATTCCAGTTTTGAAGGGAAACTCCAGTTTTCAATATTTCTAATTTTTTCCAAGTTATGGAAAAACTCGAGTTTCAGTTTAGAAACTCAAGTTTTGGCTTGACAGAAAGTTTTCATGTTTCAACCTCTTAAGACACCTATTTTGAAATGGAAACTCAAGTTTCTCACTTAGCTCCAATTTTCAAATGTTTTCATGTTTTAAATGAAAACCCGAGTTTTGTTTTGGAAATTCGAGTGTTGGTCAAGCAAAGAGGATTGCTGGTTTTCAATGTTTTCAAAACTCCAATTTTGGTTTGGAAACTCTAGTTTTGAAATAACACAGATATCTCTAAGTTTTAACTCATAAATGAAAACTCGAGTTTGGTTTTGGGAACTCGAGTTTTGGTCAAACAGAGAGCATCCTTGTTTTTCAGTGTTTTCAAAACTCCATTTTTGGTTGAAAACTCTAGCTTTAAGGTTTTGGACTTGATCACATTAAATGTACAAAACTCGAGTTTACATTTGGAAACTCGAGTTTTGACTCCAGTAAAAAATGTGCTCCAAGACTCAAATCGTGGCACTCTTCTCTGGAAGAAGGAAACTCGAGTTTGTACTTAAGTGCACAATGATAAACTCTAGTTTTGATAAACAAACTCGAGTTTGCATCGCTGTTTTTTAAAATTCAAATCTGACGAATTTGTGAAACCTTCTTGTTTGATCCTAATACTTTCTATCATCATTCATTAATATTCCTAGCTATGTTTAACCACTTTGTTAGCAAGTTTATAGATGGTTTAAAGGATATTAAATGAAGGTTTAAAGCAAAAAGGAAAGTAAGGTCAGAACATTAAATGCAAAGTCCAGAAAAGTTGCATCCTTTTGGACAATCATTCTACACTTGAAGCAAAGGGATTAACGTCTCCTTTTCACATCCAATAGCTGCTCTTCCAATGGATTAAAAGTCAAGAAGTCAAGCATGGACATCAACACAACTGGATTAACCAAAGAGTACAGAGAGAAGAAGGCTAAAGCTTAACCTAATCCTTGTCTAATGTTGGCAACATTTATATTGAAGATTATAGCGGTCATTTAATGCTCTCTTGGTATAAATAGAGCAAAATTTGTTAGTTCTCTATGGTTTTTTATGATAACAAACAATTGTAAAATCCAGAATGAAGTTTTGTCTCAAGAAAATGAAAACTTGCTGATTAAGGCAAAACTCAAGTTTCTGGATCAAAACTCGAGTATTTGCCTTACAGAGAAAAGCTCAGTTTGAATAGCCAAAGGCAATCCGCAGTTTCCCCTTGGAAACTCGAGTATTGGGCCTTACAGAGAGCATTTCAAGTTTTATATCAGGACAAACTCGAGTATTGGTTTCAAGACTCGAGTTTAGGCCAAAAAGACTCTTCAATATCTTTCAAAAGATATGAAAACTCTAGTTTCATAAACTCTAGTTTTTGGAATGTGAAAACTCCACTTTTTCCCTCTTGGCTCCAAAATTCAAACGATTTCATTTTTTAAATGGAAAATCGAGTATGGTATTAAAAACTTGAGTATCGAGCCAAGCACAGATGATCAAACTTTTCAATGAACTTATAAACTCCAGTTTGGAAAACTCCAGTTTCGAACTGGCTGATGTTCTCTCAGAGTTTCAAGTTTCAAATGCAACTCGAATATGAGTTTGGAAACTCGAGTATCGAGTTATACAGAGAGTATCGATGATTTCCAAAAAGAGTTTCACATTTTCTTTCATCCATGCATTCATTAAGGGGGAACTTCACATTCATATGTGTTTGATATCTCAAAAGCTCATTTCCTTTATTTGAAGAAAATCATTTTAAACATACTCATCTGTATTCATTATGTTTTATTAGTTTTGATGATGAGTTAATATCATATCTTCCTTTCATAATCTTATATTGAAAATGTCATTTGGAAAGGGATATTATGATATTTGGTAGTATTAACAAGTCTCTTTTGCAAAGAAAGCTTACAACTTGTAGCAGGAGATGTTGATATTCCTTAATGAACTACAAGGAGAAACTATCAAATTGAGGAATAATGCCTTCATGTTCCATCGAAGAAGTTGAAATATGCTCTATAGAAGAGTTATATGAAGAGAAGGCAAAGGATTGAAGATCTCCTACAACAAGAAAGCAAGCAAATGGACTTCATCAATCATTCATCAATTTGTGAAACCAACATGAGCATTTCTAAACTCTACATTGTTATATTCAGTAGAAATTTTGCCCATGTTTGGTATCTATTTGCTTTCATTGTGAAAATTTTGCTTATATTTTGTTTTCATCAGGAGGAGAGAAAATACTCTCATATTGGGGAAAGAAAATCATCTTATTGGTTCAATCTAGTTTGATTTTAAATTGCATCATATTCAACATTAAAGCTTTTTCAAAATGGGGAGAGAATGACATTCATTTCTGATTCCTTTGCCTCTCTAAATATTTCTTTACTTCAACTTTTTGCTAATGACAAATAAGGGGGAGAGAATGGCAAGAAAAATATGCTGGGTTTAATCTGCTTTCATATTCATACATATTTTTCTTAGAGTATTGGCCATCATCAAAAAGGGGGAGAATGTTAGATATGATTAGTTTTGATGATGTCTTGTATGTGTCATTAGTCAGAGCAAAAAGTTTTGTTTATCTTCTTATATTTAATGTAGAATCAAAGATGAAGAATGGTCAAGAAGAAAATTGGTGAAGAAGTATTGAATGAAAGAGAGTGTTCAGTTGTGGGGAATAATCACGAAGGAAATTAGAAATTTCAAAAAGATGAATCGACAAAGAAGAAAAAGAAGAAGATCAAGGAGGTCGAGGATGTAGATGAGGATAAGGAAAAGGAAGAGAAGAAAAAGAAGAAGAAGAGAGATTGAAGTAGAAAGACTCAATTGAATGGATCATCCTTACTCAAGATCAGTTCAAATTTAATTATGATGAATGATCAAGAGATGAGTTTTCAGAAATTGAAGAAAATAAAGGATAGGAAATATTGAAGAAGGTAGAAGTGGCAAAGAATGATGAGCCCAACCTAAATGATGAAGAATGATCAAGATGGGAGATGGGAGATGGAAGAAGTGTTAGTTCTCTATGTGTTTTGATGATAACTGACAATTGTAAACTCAATATGAAGTTTGTCTTTCATAAGTTGTAAGACTTACTATCAAAAGTAAACTTGAGTTTTGGTAGCAAAACTCGAGTTTGAACTAGAAAGAGAGTAGCTCAAATTTTACAAAGGAAGCCAAACCTCAGTTTGCTCAGGCAAACTCGAGTTTGCGAGATACAGAGAGCACTCAAAGTTTTCATAACAAGACAAACTCGAGTTTTGGTCTTAAAACTCGAGTTTAGACTAAACAGAAAGAATTCAAAAACTTCATGTCTTGTAAACTCCAGTCTTGTTTCACAGACTCCAGTTTTGTCTCAAACAGAAAGCACTCGAGTTACAACTTGTTTTCTAAACTCCAGTCTTAATTGTGTAAACTCCAGTTTTCATTTGACAAAATATTTCAAAGTTTCGGTTTTCACTGAAACTCGAGTTTATATACTGCAAACTCGAGTTTTGTGACTTACAGAGAGCACTCGCAATATGTCTTATTTGAAAAATCTAGTTTATTCTCTAAACTCCAGTCTTGAAGCTTTTGACTTAACTCTATCTTCTTGTCAAAACTCAAAACTCGAGTTAGTCATTAAATGACTCGAGTTTGGCCATATGTCCAGAATCTCATTCAAAGATTAGAACTCGACTCTCTTCTCTGTAAGGACTGAAACTCAAGTCAGTCACTTATAAACTCGAGTTTAGACTTTTGTTCAAAATACAGTTCAAAGCTCATGTCGCGACCCTACTCTCTGGATAAACCAGAAACTCGAGTTTGTATCGGTGATTTTGAAAAACCAGATTGTGTCAATTTGCAAAACCTTTATGGGTTATTCTGAGAATGTCATATCATGTATTACTATTATCTCTAACATCATTGATGAAGTTTTGAGTAAGTTTCAGATAAGCTCAGCAAAGATCAAGCTAAAATCAGATCTAGATCAAGTGCAATAAATAAAGAACCAAGAACAGGGCTGATATTTCTCCTCTATCCTAATGGTTCAGCACAGACTGTTATGGATCAATTAAATCACTCTCCAACAGAAAAATAAGGGTTATGGAATGACAGAATATCTGGAAGACCATCTACATCAACGAATTCCAAGATTCTAGTTGAGAATTGAAAGAACAGAGGAAAATATGCAACTGTCATTTTCCAGATTTGCAGCTGAACATTAGAGAAGAAAATGTAACAACTAGTTCCTCAGATTAAGCCTATAAATACTCATGAAGATGCAGAGCAACAGACACAACTGAATTACAACCGATTACATTCTTGATTTTTAGTTGTGTTATGCAAAATATTTTAAAACTTCAGTGTTTATGCTTATTTACTCTTTAAGAGAGTGTGATTTTGAAAATTATTTGATTACTGCTTTTGTAAGAACTCAAGGTTATGGAACTTGTGAGTTGGGTTTTCTTATTACAAAGTGTAAGGGGGAGCAGGTCCTAGGTGATTAAGGATTGCTTGAGTGTTACATTGTTGTAATAAGAAAGCATTGATGGTAAAAAACCCAGAAGATATCTAGGGACTGGACGTAGGTCAAAGTTAGGACCGAACCAGTATAAATATTTTGTGTCTAAGCTTCTCTCCCTTTGCTTTTGTGCATTTCTTTTTTCAAAACTTGAATATCTTTCTAAAAGAAATTTTTGAAATCCCCAATTCATCCCCCCTCTTGGTGATTTCTTCCATTTTCAAGAAGTTGATGAATATAATGGTAATATATTTATTCAGGATCAGCTCAAAAATGTTTGTGGAGAATGCTCAAGTGAAGAGAAAAAAGAAAGAGAAGATCTTGTCAAAAAGAATGAGAAAAATCAATATACAAGGTCTTAGACTGATATCATAAGTCTTCACAATCAAATGGATGTTAGAGAGGCTCATTCCAGAGTTCAAGACAGGAAAAATCAGATTCTGGAAGAGAATACTCGAGTTTCCAGGTCAAAACTCGAGTATACAAGATTACTACAAAAATTGCTTCTGGAGGAGAAAACTCGAGTTTGGGAAACTCTGGTTCAGGAGTCAAAGAGTCAAAACTTGAGTATGGAAGTCAATATTCGAGTATGGAACTTAATGACTCAAGTATTGGGTATTTTCAGCTTTTCTAGCGTCTTTGGACTCGACAAAACTCCAATTTCCAAATGAAAACTCAAGTTTCTAGCTCTGTCAGCAACTTTGTTCACCTCTGTTTCACATTCAGCTTTGGGCGAGGTCTGGTAATTAGATGATTTCTCCTAAACCAGACATCAGATTGAGGTGAAATCAAATTTTTCTAAAACTAGACAACCAATGAGTCATCTTGACAAAGTTTCAAGTCCAAAGAAGATCAGATGAGAGAGATTTGAATTTCTAAAGTTGAATCAAATATTTACGCCACACATCAGACCAAGCTTCAATGTTTTAAGTGTAACTCACAATCTACATATCAGAATGAGTTAAAATTGGTGGCATTAGAAAGAAGACTCATAAGGATTTCCATCAAGACTTGACTCAACAAAAATTAAGTTTAGAATAGAGAGATATGGTCTTCAAAAGTTGACTGTGTATTTAGAACGATGTAAAACGCTGGTCAAAGGACAACTTACATTCATCGGATCATAACAGATGATATCCAACGATCTTTGAGTTAATTCTCGTTGCATTGGAAAGAGGAAACAATGAGCGGTATGAGGATAATTGGTTTGCCAAAATTGAAGCTATATCAAGTTAGAGAGCAATCAAAGTCAAAAATAAGTTGAATACTTGAGTTTACGCATGAATACTCGAGTATAGCTCAGACAGAGAGCTATGAACCTTAGAGGATCTTCAATACTCGAGTATGTAAGTCAATAATCAAGTATGGGACAGACAGAGATGAATCTGAAGTAATGAAACAAGCTCAATACCGTAGTATTCAAGTCAATACTTGAGTATACATCGTCACTTCAGAAAATTCAAGATTTCGAAAATCACGACTTTGATCTAGAACATCCAGATGTTTTCCCAAATGATCTATAACACTTCTTAACATCATTTATATCATTTGTGAACATGTTTTAGATGATTAAACAAAGGATTACATAAAGATCAAAATGTTGAGTTGTCAAGACTAAAGAGTATCTAACGGCTATATTTTTCCATTTGCAGTATCCTCAACAGTTCTATTTACAACGGTCAGATTCTTCAACGTTCAAATCATCCTTAGCTATAAATAGAACCAGATTTAAAACACAAGAAGGTGGTGGAGTGAGCTTACAATGTCATAATGCCAAAATTCTGAATCTTCTACACTCTATTTTCCAATGCTTATCTTGCTTATTATATAGAGCGTAAAATGAGTTGTAATGCACTTCAATGTTTATCATGATCACTTCTTAGAGAGAAGATACATTGTAAACATTCTATTTTCTGAGATACTCAAGATTGGGTGATCTTAAGTGGGAAATTGGATGTATCCCTTAGGTTGTAAGGGAGAGTCTCTACGAGAGATTGTAAAGGCTTCACAAGTGCTTGGACAAACTTGTGGGGTGTAAAGGCTTGTCTCTTATGCCTGGTTAAACAAGGAGATAGTGGAAATCTCAAGTGGAGCTTAAGGACTGGACGTAGGTCAAGGATTGGACCGAACCAGTATAAATCTGAGTTTGCAATTCTCTTCCCTAACCACTTTTATTTCTAGCATACATGTTTGAACGATTGTTTAGAGCTTTATAACCTTCTATTATCATTCAAACTAATTTTATTGAATTGCAAAAAGATTTCAAAAAGTCGCAAGTTTTTATCTTCACCCAATTCACCCCCTCTTGGGTTCAGCCAGGTATTTCACATTATTCCTTATGGAAGGCCAAGTTTAAAGTATTCGTTATGGCTTTTGAATATGGACTATGGAGAGTATTTCAGAGAGGAAATTATGTTCCTGAAACTGTTGAGGATGGAGTTCAGACTCCAAAGTTGGAGGAAGAATATGATGATAATGATAAGAGGCTGGTAACTCTCAACAACAAGGCTATTCTAATGCTTTAGAGTGCATTGAGTCAGAGTGAATACTTTTGAGTAAGCACCTTGACAACTGCAAAAGAAATGTGGGATGCTCTGGAAATAGCCCATGAAGGAACAGCTGGAATCATGGAAAATAGAGTCAACTCTCTCATGACTGAATATGATCTCCTCTGTATGAAACTAGGTGAATATATTGGTGATTTCCAGTTGAGATACACTTATCTGATTAATCAGCTTGCTGCCTTGGGAAGATTTTATGAACAATCTGTTCAAGTTAGAAAAATCCTGAATATCCTCACTAAAGATTGGGAAGCAAAGGTCACTGCCATTGAAGAAGCACATGGTGAATCAATGGCATCTGTAGTAGCATTATTTGGTAGATTGTTAGAATATGAAGGCAAGATTAAGTTCAAAAAAGGACTTGATGAAGTCAATAATAAGGGCAAGGGAGTTGCTCTTAAAGCAATCAAGGAAGAAAAAGAATCAGATGATAAGGATGAGGAAGACAAAGATGAAGAGATTGGTATGATGGCTCGAAGATTCAAAAAGTTCTACAAGAGGGACCAAGGCTTCAAGAAAAGTTACAAGGGTAGCTCAAGCTTCGATGTCAAGAAACCAATCATTTGCTATGAATGTGAGAAGCCTGGCCATATTAGATCTGAATACCCTCAGCTGAAGAACAAAGATAAAGAAAAGAAGAGATTCGGCAAGTCCAAAAAGAAAGCATATGTCTTAGCTATACGGGGAGACAACTCATCGGATGAAGATGAAGCTGAAAAGGAAGAAAAGGCCAACATATGTCTAGTTCTTAAAGAAGAAGAGCAACATGATAAAGATGATGAGGTATGTTTAAGAGCATCAAAGACCAACAAATGGTACATCGATAATGGGTGCTCTAGACACATGACGGGCGATCATTCCAAGTTTACTTCAATCAAACCCAAGATTGGTGGCAAAGTAACCTTTGGCAGAAATCAATCTAGAAAGATTGCTGGTATTGGAGAGATCGAAAACAATGAAGGGCCAATGATTAAAGATGTCTACTTAGTAGAAGGACTTTGTTATAATCTCCTCAGTGTGAGCCAAAGCACTGATAAGGGTAACTTAGTCATCTTTAATTCTGAAGAATGCTTGATTGTGAAACAGAATGATTTTCCCTTTGAAACTTTAAAAACAAAAGCTTTATTTAGAGCCTCTAGAGAAGGAAACTGTTATACTCTTAACCTCTCTAGTAACAACTCTGTTTCTGAAAATTGTTTTGTAAGTGTAGCACCCCAAATTCTATGCTTGAAAATCGTGTCGGTTGACACTTAGTTTTAGGAAAATCAACAAAGTTTGAGGTGCTATAGCTTAGAGTATTGCAGAAATGGATAGCGTGCGCTAATATTCGAACAATGAGTATCTGATATAAAATGCCCAGACATATGTTGATGCCCCGACATAAGCTGGTATATTAAAAATTTCCCGAAGGAAGATTTATGCGATACAATTACAAAGCTTTGTAGAATTACAATTCTTACATGGTAACTATACAACCTTTAACCAAGCTGTAGCTAGACGTGGGGCAATAAACCTAACTCAGTTAATCAAACAATTTGGCCAGGTAGGTGTCTATCATGGGAGTCTCACTGAGTTCACGGCGACTTATTGACTAATCCATATAGACTAGCCCTGCCTTCAGCACCAAACCGTTTGAAATAGCCTCGTTAAATCATGCCAGAATGAATACTCTGTGGACGCTCTTCCGTCTTTTGCTTTGACCGGTGACTCTTCCGGGCTCCGTCCACATCACCCCTTCTCGACTTCGTCGCCTCTTCAGATCTAGGCCTCTTTCCTGAACCTTTAGTCGAGGCTGAGATTCAATACCCATTGAATCTCAGGTAACAGTTAACCTCATATTCAAGTAATGACAATATATATGATAGATATTCAATACATTTAGTGGACAATCACCATACATAGCACACAGCAAATGCATGTAAACCATGTTTGAACATAACTAGTGCCACAATACCCACATGTCCTCAGCTCTAAGAAAACATACAATGATGTTATCAAGACTATATATAACCAGGGTCAAGCTGAGTCCACAGCTACCCTGAATGTATGCAAACGATTGAAACCATATTCTTTCTCATAACACATGAATCAAAAAATCATATATAAGCATACAAGACACACAAGTGTTAAAGTTACCAGTACGCGAACGTACCTTTCACCGTATAGTGGCCAAACGTCTGGCTTTTTGATCCGACTTTGGACTTCCCAGATATCCTAACATACCATCATATCACTTAGAATAATATCCTAAGAGATATTTCCACCTCTATTTACCTCTCTACCCTTGGTGGATTTGTTATTTACAATTTTGCCCTTACATTTATTTAAAAACGTAGTGCAATATTTTCTGGGCAAATTTTTTGGTAACTTTGGAAAATCATAACTAATGGTACAATAATCAAAATGATGTGAAACCAAAGCCAAAATTTCCCTTAACAAGTCTATTTTTAAGGAAAAATAATGGCTTTAACTTGTTCTAACCACATCATTCCCAGTTTTAATTTTTCTTAACGTTGCCCAGATTTTATTCCAGCAAAAATGGCTTAACTTCAAAAATTCATATCTCCTTGACCAAAGATCAAAACGTTACATATTTTATATATTTGGAAATCCCTACATGTCTAATTTCTTTCTTGAAAATTTCATGATTTTATAACTTCATTTGCTACAGAAAATCATAGCATCTCTTTCGCTACCTGACAAAGATTTAAGAACCGAAAATTCTTCAACTTTCACAGTCTTAATCCAAGGACTTCCAAAAAAATTTTCCTACCATGTTTTTACCTCTTCAGGAATTTTTCAATGCAATGAGGCCTAAAAGCAAGAGTAGAAATTTTATTTCCTATTTTCTAGATTAAACTAACATTTATACTAAGAACTTAAAAAACTAAAGACTAGGAATTTAAAAACTATAAAAACTAAAGACTAGAAAACTTACCCTTGAAAATCCTTGCTACTCCTTCTTCCTTCTTGCTCCACTCTTCTCTTAAACTCACCTATTTTGGTTTGAGTTTGGTGTGTAGAATGAAGAGAGGTGAGCTCTCTATTTATAGGAAAACTCAATGGCTCAATTGGTAATTATGCTATGTGCTTCTTACATAAATATCTCCCTTGAAATATGATAAACCTCTTCTTCCTCTCCAAGCAAAGAAAAAAACTTCCCTCTCTATCTCTCTCTTATCCTCTTCCATTTTCAATTAATGCACTCATGTGCTTTGATTATTTAAACAAATCACTCTTCTTCTTTAAGGCAAGGAAACCGTCCTTCTCCTCCCTCTTGGCTCTTCAATTTGTGTTTCTTTTATTTCTAATAATCAAAGCTTCTAGCCTCCTATTGGTTCTCCCAAATTCATATGGATTTGGATTAATTAAGTGATTAATTAGCACCATTAGATCTCGCTTTATTAGTTTTAATCTTGGCCTTCCATTTACATAGAAAAATCCCACAACTTTTTGAAGATTTTACATGTGCTCTTCATTATATTATTGTTTAATCTTTTTATCTCTCCTCCCATGTGCATTCGTCCCATACTCTTGACTTTGGGGAATGGATTTTTAATCCTCATTAGCATCTCTTTGTGTAGTGTTCTTGATGTTATTAGGAGTAATTGTCATTGTATGATTGGTTCCTAAGCTAATTATGATCATTAGTGACTCATTCTATGCTAATCTTGTCTTTTAATTGATCCTTGATTTTTAATTAAGACATTCCCTAATTGTTGCTTCTTAATTTGCCCCTTGATTAATTAATTCCTTCTTCTTCTTCAAGCCTAAAAACGTCACTCTCCTTGCTTTTAAGTCATTAAATGTGCTCTTCCATTGACAAAATATCCAATGGTTAAGTGTTTCCATTGGCTAATTTAATTGCACATGGATTAAGGTTAATTATAGAATTAATTAGGACCCTTAGATTCACCTTTACTAAACTTAATCTTGGCTTTTGATTTTAGCTACCCACTTTGACTTTTCAAAGTGATTAGCAAAGCTTAATTAAATGCTTAATTTAATGTTTAAAGCTTCTTAATATAACCGTCATTGGTTACTTTAATTAATTGAAGACTTAAGCTTAATTAGATGAAAATATCTTGAAAACACTTGGCTCACAAAGCTCACCATGTACTAGTTGCCATTGTTGACTTTTGTGGCGCAATTAATTAGCTTAATCATATGCTTAATCTCCTTCTTTATTGCTAATGTCTTATATTAATTGATTTGCTAATTAATCCAAGTTATTAAAGCATCATTAGCTTTTAATTTCATCAATTAATCCCTTGATATCTTTGAATATATAACAGCCCCTTTTTAATAATTTAATTATCTCAAATCATCTTGCAATTAGTCTTAAATTAATGCCTTTAATTGCCTTTAACCAAATTGAAAATACTTACACAAGTAAATTTACATTTGATTAGACATTTTTCTTTTAATAGGCTTATGCAATTTTAGCCTAAATTTTCCTTAATCATTATGCATTAAATATCTATTTAATTTTGTTGTCATCTACCTCTTGTCTTTAGGCTAAAATATAGCTCTAAATAATGTCTCATAATTAACCTTTGGTTAATTAATTTCAAAGGAAAATTGCCTAAAATTTAATTAATAATTTACACAAATTTTGTGACCACATATCCACCTATATTAATAGGTGTTATTTATCAAAATAAAATATTTATGATAAATAGGAATTTTAGGGTATTACAATAATTAATTTGAATGAGAGTTGGCTATGGCATAAGCGATTAGCTCATATCAATATGCATCAGCTTGACAAATTACAGAAAAAGGATTTAGTCATCGGTTTGCCAAAGATCAATTTTAAAAATGATGTGATTTGTGATGCTTGCCAAAAGGGCAAACAAACTAAGTCATCTTTTAAATCCAAAAATGAGATTTCAACTAACAAACCTCTTAAACTACTTCATATGGATCTAGTTGGAACAGCTAAAGTAAAAAGCCTTGGTGGCGACCTCTATACTCTAGTTATAATTGATGATTTTTCTAGATTTACATAGACCATATTTCTGGCTTCTAAAGATGAAATGAAACGCCCCTGTTTCCTAAGTGTATTATGAAGTCCAATTATGGCCCTAGGGTTCTTATTAGACTAATTCACGTATATTTATCAGAGTGTAAGGGTTAACAAATCAGAGTAGAACACAACATAGAGCGTACTTAGGCATTTGGATGACTGAGTAATTGATTTCATATGCGCAGACTGTAATACCTGCATAATTATCTATCTTAAATATTTTATTTCCATAAATAATACCTATTTTAAATAGGTGAATATGAGGTCTCAAATTTTGGTGTTGAATTTATTTTTATTTATAGGCAATTTTTCCATAGAATTTAAGAGTCTAAAAACTAATTTAGCCTGTTACCATATAAAATACTATATTAGAGATTAAAATTGGGATCTAATTAATTATTCCTAATTTATCACTAAGGGGTGAAAATTCCTATTTAGTGGGAATAAATAAATTAAACAAATAAATGGAGGAACCAAATTATATTAACCCTTAATCCTAAATCCTAAAGTGGACCAATGAAAGATTTTTCTTCTTAAAGTGTGAGAACAATTAAAAATATAAATTGATAATTAAATAAGAGAGAGGGGGGACGGTTGTTACTTGGGAAACAAGAAGGAAAAAATAATTTGAATACACTTACAAACACATGGGTTAATTAAGTTAAAGATTCTAGAAGGAAATAAGGGTACTAATGAAGACTTTAGGAGCTTGCATTTAATAAATTGGAAAGGGATTAAGGAAAGAAAAAGGTGTGTGTGTGTAGTGTGTGGCGTGGTGTGTGTGTGTATGTTGTGAGTGTGTGTGTGTGTCCAAGAGTTAAGAAAGTCAAGAATTAACCAAAGTAAATAATGAGTTGAAGTCCAAAGTAAAAACTTGGGGAGCAAGTTCATTGTTAATCAAGATGCAAATCAAGGAGAATTCATAGTAATTAAATCAAATACAAGTAAATGAGAATTTATAGGAATTAAATCATATCTTGAAATATTGGAACTAAGTATTGAATATAAATACATATTTGACACCAGTGAATTATGAGCTTTAACTTGGCTATTCCCAAAGTCATTTTCGTATACTTTTAGGGTTCATACCTAGGTGTTTCAGGAAGTTTAAAATCACCATAAATCTAGTCATAAAATTGTGATTTCAAAAGTGAAATTAGATCTTGAATAAAAACACCAACTTACACCTAACTAAATTAGCATTTGGAGATAAATGGGAGATGAAGCAATTTTATGACCAGATTTATGAGGTGTAGGGGAAGAGAGTGGAGGAGCTTCAAGAAGCTAGAAGCAAGGTTCTACAAGAGGTAAGGAAGCTTTTAGTCTTTTAGTTCAAGTTCTTAGCTTATGAAGTAGAAATGTTAGAAAATGTTGTTTTGATCTTCAATCTTTCAATTCTAGTTTTATTTTCATGTTTTTATGCTCTCCATTGCCTTTATTTCGAAAAAAATGATGAAGTAAAAGTATGGAAAAAATTTCTGGAAGATTATGATCAAAATAGCGAAGCTTTGGCGAAATTTAATCGGTTAGCGATTTCAGGAGCCAGTAGAAAAAATGTTTATATTTTATGAAGGAAATGATGTTCTAAAATTCTGAATAAATTCATGGTGAAAGTAGACATATAGGGCTTTCCAAATATGTATAGAGTGTGTCATTTGAAGTTCTGTGCAAAGAGATAAAAATTCCAGAAGTTAAGCTACGTTTTCTGGGGAAAATTCTGGGCAGAGATTTGAAACGTTGAAATTGGGAATTATCCTTGAATTCTGAGTGAGTTCCAGTATTTTTCCTTGAAAGTAGAGATCTCAAGGATTCCAGGAAACTTTACGGATCCTCGTTTCGATTTTTCTGAAATTAGTTATGATTTTTCAAAGTTAGAGACAAGATTCTGCCCAGAAATGCTGAACCAACGTTTTTTCCAAAAAATTATGTGGAAACAATTAAAAATAAATCCACCAAGGGTAAAATTGTCATTTGTGGCCAAGATATCTCTTGGAATAATGTTTGGGAATTAATAGAAGCAATATTACCCTATTTTTGTCTACTAAAAGTTTTGGTGGAAATCTATATACTCTAGTTATAGTTGATAATTTCTCAAGATATACATGGACCTTATTTTTGTCTACTAAAAGTGAAGCATTTAATCAATTTGTTGTTCTTGCCAAGAAGGTCCAGAACGAGAAAGGTTTATCTATTGCAGGAATACGGACTGATCATGGAGGAGAATTTGAAAACCATCTCTTTGAGAAGTTCTGTGATGACATGAGGATAGATCATAACTTTTCAGCTCCAAGAACCCCTCAACAGAATGGAGTTGTGGAGAGAAAGAACAGAGTGCTCACAGAAATGGCAAGAGCAATGCTGAATGAAAATCAGACTTCCCAAGTGTTTTGGGCAGATGCAATGAACACAGCTTGCTACATATCCAACCGAGCATATCTTAGAAAGAAGCTCAACAAAACTCCATATGAATTATACAAAGGAAGAAAGCCTAACATTGGCCATCTACACATCTTTGGATGTAAGTGTTTTATTCACAAGAATGGTAAGGAAAACTTGGGTAAGTTCGATTCTAAGGTTGATGAAGGTATTTTCCTTAGCTATTCTACTAGAAGTAAAGCGTATAAAGTATTTAATCATAATACTAGAACCATAGAAGAATCAATTCATGTAGTTTTCTGTGAGACCAATCCTAACAAATCCATGATTAATGATGAAGATGAAATTCAAGATCAACATGTTCCAAAAACTCCTTCTGTTTCAACAAATTTCGAAAATGATTTAGAAAAGGAACCAGAAGATGAAACTGGACATGATTGTGAAAATTCTGGTCAAACCCAACCTAAGGCTTGGAAATACAGCAAGAGTCATCCTCTGGACCAAGTCATAGGTGATGCAAATCAAGGGGTTAGGACCAGAAGAAATATTTTAAATGAAGTTACTTTTTCAGCTTTTATTTCAGAAATAGAACCCTCTAATATTGAAGAAGCCCTTTCAGATAATGATTGGGTGATAGCAATGCAGGAGGAGTTGCATCAATTTGAAAGAAATCAAGTTTGGGACTTGGTACCTAGGCCCAAAGACCATGCAATCATTGGCACCAAATGGGTATTCAGGAATAAACGTGATGAATCTGCAATCATTGTCCGGAATAAGGCAAGATTGGTTGCCAAAGGCTATAATCAAGAAGAAGGAATTGATTATGAAGAAACTTATGCTCCAATAGCAAGATTGGAAGCAATAAGAGTTCTTCTAGCCTTTGCTTGCATTAAAGGTTTCAAACTTTATCAAATGGATGTAAAATAAACATTTCTAAATGGTTTTATTCAAGAGGAAGTTTATGTTGAACAACCTCCTGGTTTTGAAAATGAATTTCATCTAGATCATGTTTTCAAATTGAAAAAGGCTTTATATGGTTTAAAGCAAGCTCCTAGAGCTTGGTATGAAAGATTAAGCAAATTTCTCCTTGATCAAGGATTTGTAAGAGGAAGAGCAGATACTACCTTATTCATTATAAGTAATAAGCTTAATGAAATCCTCATTGTACAAATCTATGTAGATGATATTATCTTCGGTGCTACTAATGATGTTTTGTGCAAGGAATTTTCTGAGACTATGCAGGGAGAATTCAAAATGTTCATGATAGGTGAATTCAACTATTTCCTTGGACTTCAAATCAAGCAGTGCAAAAATGGCATCTTCATTTCACAGACCAAGTATTTGAAAGACTTGCTCAAGAAATATGGTCCTCAAGATTGCAATGGGGCTGACATACCAATGACTTCAACTATTGCCTTAGATGTTGATGAGAAGGGAAAGAATTTCAACATCACAAGATACAGAGGCATGATTGGATCATTACTCTACTTGACAGCAAGTAGACTAGACATCCAATTCAGTGTAGGGATGTGTGCTCGTTTCCAATCAGCTCCAAAGGAATCTCATGCTGAATATGTTAAAAGAATATTTAGATATTTGAATGATACAGAAGAATTGGGGTTGTGGTTTCCCAAAGGTCAATCTGAACATTTGGTAGCATATTCAGACTCAGATCATGCTGGATATAAGACAGATAGAAAGAGTACAAGTGGCCAATGTCAATTCCTTGGTGGTTCTCTTGTCTCTTGGTTCAGCAAGAAACAAACTACTGTCTCAATGTCATCAACAGAAGCTGAATACATTGCTGCCTCAAGTTGTTGTTCTCAAGTATTATGGTAGAAGCAACAACTTCAAGACTTGAGTATACACTTCAAGTAAATTCCGATTCTTTGTGACAACACAAGCACAATAAGCTTGGCAAAGAATCCTGTCCATCATACAAGAACCAAGCATATTGATATTAGACATCACTTCATAAGAGATCATGTTCAAAAGAAGGATGTCAAAGTGATCTTCATTCCCTCTCATCAACAGCTAGCAGATATATTTACTAAGCCTCTAGCAAAAAAGCAATTCACTTTCATAAGAAGAGAATTGAGAATGGTAAATCCCAATGAGTTGTAAGCTCTTCTCTACCCAATGTTAGTTAATTAAGTGTTTTGATGATTAAATTGTACTAACTTAAGCATCGGAGTGTTTAGATGTGATTTTGTAGGATGTTTGTCTACTAACGTTTGCTATTAGTGACAAGCAAACTCGAGTTTGAAGAAGTAAACTCGAGTGTATCGGGGATAAAAAGCAACTGAGGTTGAGGAACAAGACCAAACTCGAGTCATTAAGTGATTGACTCGAGTCTGTGCAAGACAGAAAGCTGCCTGAATTTCTGAGGAGCTTGCAAACTCGAGTCATTAAGTGACTGACTCGAGTTTGCGTTAGGCAAAGGCCATCTGAAGTTTTGAAGCAGTTCAAAACTCGACTCATTAAGTTAGTAACTCGAGTCTGGAGCAGCCAAAGATCAACAAGAAGATTTAAAGACATTCAAAACTCGAGTCTAGACGGGGATTCAAGGATTCACAGATACATCCTTAAAGTCCAGGTAAGCCTAAACTCATGTAAACTCGAGTCAGTTTGTGTGAAACTCGAGTCTAAGAAAAACTATATATATGGGTAAATCGTGTCTGTTCATCTACCATTCTCAAAACTCAAGTCTTGCCCTAGAGTTTCTCTCGACCCTTCTGCTTCATCTTCAATTTCTCTTTCTCAAACCCAAAAATGGCCTTCAATCAATCGTCTAACCCATCCTTCTAAGATGTTGAAGGTTCTAAATCATCATCTCCATCCCCTCTTCAACGATAACCAAGGAAGAAATCCATACCAGTCCACAGACCCATGAGGAGCAAGATGATTCCGAAGAAATTTGCTTCAGGGATTGACAAACAAATCCCAGGAGTTCCTTATACTGCATCTCCTAAACCAAAAGGGGTTGTAATTCAAGAACCAACGGAGGAACAATCAAGGAAGCAACCAGATCCTATTTCTGGAAAAGGAAAAGAAAAAGTTACAGAACCATCAAAGAAAACCAAGAGGAAAAGAAAAGAAACAAGCCAGGCTCAATCCTCTGCCGTTCCATCCTCTGCTCATCAACCTGAACAACCTTCCAAAGATTCTCCTACAGTACCCAATGCTCTTCTGGAAATCTACAACCATGAAACCTCTCCAACTGGCTTTATCTCTGATAATATTGTTTTATCAAACGAATTGGCTGCTAAATTTAAGGAACATTATGTTAAAAAGCCAATTTGTCTAGTTGTATCCATAAATTTTGAAAATATGAGGAAAGACTGTAACCTTGACCTCCTCCCCTGGCTTAAACAATTTGAGACTCTTCTCTCGATTTCTGCTTCCTATACCCCAAACCTTGTGAGAATTTTCTACTTCAATATGAATTGGGACAATTTGAAGGACTGCGATGACATTCTAGTTGAGGAGAGATTATGTACAATAGTGAGAGGAGTGAAACTCACTATATCTGCTGCCATTCTGAATACCATACTTCAAATTGAAAATCCTCCTCCTTCCCACTCATTCAACTACACCAATAGGCAGTGTTGTGAAATTCTAAAACCAAATGAGCCTATTTCTGAGGCCCAAATGGTTTCTCTGCATATTTCTCCTGCCTCCATGTCACCCCTCCATCGAGTTTTATGGTACATATATTCACGGAACTTGGTTCAAAAGGGAGGAAATTTTACCCACTTCACTCAGAGGGATTATCAACCATTCACTGCAATTATGGACAAGCAACAAATTAATGTCGGGCAATGGATTTTCGATGAGATGGTCAAGTTTAGATTTGAATCTAGAAAATCTTCTCATGTCCCATTTCCTACACTAATCTCTGTGATCCTTTTCTACTTCAAGATTTACTCTTTTTGTGCCTCTAATACAATTTAGAAGCCTCCTGAATTTGGAAAACCACAGCTGCACTTAATGAAGATTAGCTTCAATGAGGAAGGCTCTGGACACTCTCGGGCTCCCTCAAGAATAAGAGGATCTTATGCTTGGGCTCAGCAAGCACAGTCTGCTACACCTCCTCAGACCTCTCTTCCTTCAGATATAACTGCCAAAATTCAAGAGATTGTAGATGCTGCCATTACTGGTCTGGCCACAAACATTGAGAAGGAAATTGAGAAGATAGTTTCTGAGCTCACCAAGACCAATCAAGAAATGGTTGAGGCTCAAGTTGCCATGAAGGAGCAATTGGACCTAATCTTGAGGCACTTGGGTATTCCTGCTCCTGCTCCTCCATCTGAACCTACTCCTACTCCAGCTTCTACCACTACACCAGCCATCATTACCACTCATCCTTTTACCCCTTTTGCTGATGACAAAAGGGGAGAGAAAACTGAAGAGCAAGACCAAGGGGGAGAGAAAGTAGATGAATCTTGAGTCTGTTGCTTCAGTGTGTTTTGATTGTTTATTTTCGAGTCTTTTTTTTATATTCTATTTATTTCTTTTTGCTTGAGTCTGTAGTACTTGGTATTTTTACATTTTTGCTTAATGGATAATATGACAAGTTCAAATTTGGTTCACTTTGCTTCTACTTGCATTATCATCTCTGATATCTTATTCTGCACTTCATAAGCACATTTTGCAAAATGATTTTCAAAATGACAAATTTAATCAAACTCTTTGCAAATTTAGTTTACAAGTGTTGTCATCATCAAAAAGGGGGAGAATGTTAGTTCTCTAGGTGTTTTGATGATAACTGACAATTGTAAACTTAATTTGAAGTTTGTCTTTAAAAGTTGTAAAACTTTTTGTTTAAGGCAAACTCGAGTTTAGGTAGCTAAACTCGAGTTTGGACTTGATAGACAGAAGCTCAATTTTTAACAAAGAAAGCCAAACTCCAGTTTGCATAGGCAAACTCGAGTTTGCAGAGTTACAGAGAGCAATCAAAGTTTCTAAAAGTTGTAAACTCGAGTCTGTATTTATAAACTCGAGTTTAGATCAAAGGCAGTGACATTCGAATTTCAACTTGTTTCCAAACTCTACCTTTGATTCTGAGAAACTCCAGTTTACAAGAAAGTTTAAATGCTAAAAAGTTCAAAAGACTTGTAAACTCGAGTCTATGTTTTGGAAACTCGAGTTTTGAGACCAAACAAAAGCTTCAACGTTTTATCAAGTTTTCTAAACTCCAGTTTCAAACTCCAGTTTACAAAATTGAATAGCCTTTCTGTTTTCAGTTTTCACTGAAAACTCGAGTCTGGATTATGTAGACTCGAGTTTGGCATAAACAGAGATACTCGAGTTGATACTTGTTTTCTAAACTCCAGTTTAAGTTTCAGTGACTCCAGTTTGTACTTAAATGAAAAGTTTTCAAAGTTTCAATGTACACTGAAACTCGAGTCAGATTTCTGGAAACTCGAGTTTAGGATTATTTGAAAATACTCGAGCTATTACATGATTTCTAAACTCCAGTCTTGAAAATGAAAACTCCAGTTTGAGCCTTCAAAGTTATTTCAATGTTTTAGTTTTCACTGAAACTCGAGTCTAGGTTTTGGATACTCGAGTTTAGCTCAAACAGAAAGCACTCGAGTAAATGATGATTTTGAAAACTCCAGTTTGAGAAACAGAAACTCCAGTTTACACTTATAAAGATTTTTCAAAAGTTTCAGTTTACACTGAAACTCGAGTTTTGTATATCAAAACTCGAGTCTGGACTATACAGAGAGCTAAGTAACATTTCAGGTTTTGTAAACTCCAGTTTGCGTTTTCTAAACTCCAGTTTTGAAGCTTTGAACTTAAACTCAAGATTTTTATAAAAGCTTCAAACTCGAGTCAGTCACTAAATGACTCAAGTTTAGCACTGTGTTCAAAACTTCATTCAAGAGCAACTCGCGACTTTCCTCTTTGTAAGAACCAAACTCGAGTCAGTCACTAATCAACTCGAGTTTAGGAACCTTTTCAAAACAAGATGCTCTCTGGATGAACTCCAAACTCGAGTCTGGGCTTGTAAACTCGAGTTTGTAACACACAGATTTGAAAAATCAGATGGCGCGAATTTGTGAAAACCATTTGAATGATCTTAATACTTCATATCTTTAATTGCTATTATTCTTAACGTCTTTTAACCAGTTTGTTAGCAAGTTTCAGATGGTTTATTGAAGGAAACAATGAAGATTCAGACAATGAGTTGTAAAGCAAGAGAGAGAGAGAATATGTTGTCTTATAAAGTGCTCCAACTTGGATTAAATAATTACAACTTTAAGCACAACCCATTACAACACAGGGACATCAACATTATCTTCATATTAATTAAGTCCCACATTGGAAGAATGTCTACAAGAGATTAGACAAAAGCAGAATCCATCCATCAAGAAGATTTCAATGGATTCTCAACAACTAGTTTCTGAGAGTGGAGCTTAAACGGTCAAAATTCGTAGTGCTCTCCCAACAGCTATGTTCTTCATTCAAAATGAACTTCAACAGCTATAAATATAACTCAGATTCGAAGAAGAACAGATATAGACAATATACAAGACATTTACAGTGAGCAACATTGAGATTTTTGTATTCATTCTTCTGTAAATTATCCTGAGAGATTTGAGCTTCAGTGTTTATCAATATCTGCTCTTAGAGAGAGTTTGTTTCTATTAATCATTTGATTGTAAAGAATCTCAAGTCGGGGGACTTGGAGATTGGTTGTACAACTACAACTTGTAAGGGGGATTGAGTCCTAGAGAAAGGATCATCCTGAGTACAGAGTGTGTAGTTGTGATATTAGTGTACAACTTGTAAGGGTGAGTGTATCCTAGTGAGAGGATAACTTTCGAGTACAGAGTGTGTAACTGATTGAAAGTGATAGTGAAAATCCCAGAGAGTCTGGGGACTGGACGTAGGTCAAGGAGTTAGACCGAACCAGTATAAATCTTGTTGTGTCTTGTTCTTCTCTCACATTCTCTGCACTTATGCACTCCTGCGATTAATTTCCAGAATCTTGTAAAAGAATTTTTCAAATCCCCAATTCACCCCCCTCTTGGTGATTTGTTCCTATTTTTCATATTCAAGGCAAGTAAAAGAGCTCAAACATGAGCATATGTCGGCTAAGACAGGGGGGAGAAAGAAAGTTAGAGAAGCAAGTCATAATTGATTACATATGAAGAATAAGTGTAATAGTATTTTTGTCAAATATCAAGAGAGACCTTAGGAAGACTTCTCAACCAATTGTAAAAAACCACTAACTCCTCTTTTCATTTAACATGTCCAATATATCTAAGGAGCAAAAAAGGGAGTATTGAACAAAATACTAAGAAGAGAAAGAAGAAAAGAAAGATTGAGATTAAGGTTAAGGTGCAAAAATACACATGAACTTTTTCCCCAGTAGCGCCCAGCACCACGTGCTTTTTTTTGGAGCAAAAATACACACGTGGTTACCATTTTAGAGCAAAAGTCACATCCCACTGTTGAGTTACTGTTCACTGTGATGAGAGTGAAAAAGATGAAGTGAATAGTAACATAACGGCGGTAAACAGTAACTTAACGGTGAGATGTGACTTTTGCTCCAAAATGGTAATCACATGTATATTTTGCTCCAAAAAAAAGCACGTGGTGCTAGGCACTCCTAGGGAAAAAGCTCATGTGTATTTTTACACCTTACACCTTAAGATTATCAAGGTAAGTAGTTATGGCTTAGGTTTCAACTTCTCTTCTTCATTATTTATGTAAGCTTTAAATGTTGAAAAGGCAATAATATATGGTATATATGAAGGAAGGCTAAGAGCTAGGAAGGGCCAAGAAGGAGCAAGGCTTCAACAAGTGCAAAAATAAGTTAAGTAATAGCCTCTTACACTTGTTTGATCTTTGAAGATTACAAAATTGAAAAGGAGGTTCTGCCTAAAGACTAATAATATGGATTAAAAAGCGTATTAAGCCTAAAAATGAAGTTAGAAGGAAAATAGGAGCATAAAATCATAACATTAGCAAAATGGAATTTGAAGATTAATGGGATACACTTTTGGTTAAGGAAATGGTGGGATTTTGTCTCTTTTGTTGCTTTCAAAGTGTTTAAAATAAAAAGTTGTGTTTGGTAAAGGTTGAAAAATAATTTTGGAAGCATCAGGGCTAAATCTCAAGAAATCATAAAATCTATTGACATTAGTTTCCAACGTGACAGTTGACTTGTGATGTAATTTTTGTAAATGGAAGAAACCATCAAGAGGGGTTGAATTGGGAATTTTAGAAAATTCTTTTCGAAATACCCAAGTATAGACCAAAAAATAGAGTATAAGAGATAAAGGAAGAAAAGCTTAACACAATAAGATTTATACTTGTTTGGTCCTATCCTTGACCTACGTCCAGTCCCCAGATACCTTCTGAGATTTTCAACCATCTCAATAAGCTTTGATTACTACAATGTAACTCTCGAGCAATCCTAACACTTAAGACTTGCTTCCCCTTACGCTTTGCAATCAAATAACCGAACTCACAGGTTCCACAACCTGTGAGTTCTCTAAAATGAATAATTAAATGATTTTCAAAAAGGAAACTCTCTTAAAGAGCATATATGAATAAATACTAAAGTTCAGATACAGTAGTATGCACAACAAAATAATAAAATAATAAGTTGTAATTGTTTGTTGTTATCGTCATCATGTTTTATCTTTGAGTCTTCCTGGGTATTTATAGTCAACCAGAGAAACTAGCCATTGCATTTTCTTCTCTCTGATTCTTCAATGTTCAGCTTGACATATGGCATATGACAATTACATATTTTTCTTTGTTTTGTCACTACTTAGCCAGAAATCTAGAATAGAATTGTTGTAGAAGATTTTCTATCATTCTTGCCATTACATAAACTTCATTTGACCATTGGAGAGTGATCTAGACAATCTGTAATGGTCTGAGATAAGCCATTGGATAGAGGAGAAAGTTCAGGCGTGTTCTTGGTTCTTTATTAATTGTATTTAACCCAGATTTGATTTCAACTATCCTTGCTAAATTCATCTGAAACTCATGAGTCAATCAAGTATAACAGGGAACAATATAAAGTGAAATCATGAAGCATATAAATCAAATTAGATCATATCGCAAATTCCAGAAATCAAAGTTTCAAGATGTGCAACGTAAACTCGAGTTTGTTCAAACAAATAGCAGTTTGGAAGTTTAGCTTAGAAGCTAAACCACAGTTTAGAAAATCAAAGTGGATTTTGGTTCATTCAAGGAATGAGCATCGTAATTTGAGCTTTGAAACACATCTTGAAACAGTGGCAAACTTGAGTTATTAAGTGAAAAACTCAAGTTTGTCTTTTGGAAAGACAAAACACGTTTAAAGTCCACAAAGTATTAAATTGCAATTTGTAAATACAAACTAAAGTTTTGTAAATTCAAAATAGTGAGAAACTCTTTACCTGAATCAAACTCGAGTTTACATTCTTAAACTCGAGTTTTCTAAGTTTATAGAAAACAATGACAACTTTCTGCAAATGACAAACTGGAGTTTAAAAATGCAAACCGTAATGTATTTTAAACATGAAATCTTTGAAAGCTCTTAGCTTGATTCAAGCTTAAGTTTGTAGACTTAAACTTAAGTTTTCTCAAAACATTGAAAACTTTATATAGCTGTTAGCTAGAAGTGAACCGTTGTTTAGAATATCAAAGTGTGGTTTGCTTAACTTTAAAATATTGAAGTGTCTCAGTCTAACACAAACCCAAGTTTACAAAAACAAACTTGAGGTTGCTTTAACTTCAAAAACTTTGAGTGGTCTTTGTTTGACATAAACAGTTTGGAAATGCAAACCATAGTTTGCATTCAAGTTCATAAAACTAAGCTACTCTCTATCAAGTCCAAACTTGAGTTTGCCTTTGACAGTAAGTTTTCCAACTTATCAAAGAAAAACTTCACTTTGTATTTATAATTGTCAGTTATCATCAAAACACATAGAAAACTAACAATTTTGATGAAGCAAATGGTGTCCAATGACTATGAAATTTTATGATCTTAAAGTAGACATCTCAAGCTTTAATTTGATAGACAATTGGTAATTTTTACAGGTGTACACAAAGAGATATGAATTTTTGAAAATGATCATTAAATTTCAAAAGTATCCATGTAATTCATCACCTGGGGTATTTTTGTACAAAATAGACTTATCAAGGGTCACATTTCCTTTGAAATTTCCTTCATTGGATATTTTTACAATTAGTTATGACTTTTTAAAGTTATGGCAAAAGTCTAGACAGTTTTGGAACAAATCTGAAAATGAAAGTTCTGAAGATTAAGGATAATTATTTTGTGTTTTTGCAAATAATAAAGGACTTTTTATGACAAGTTAGGCCAAATGATAATGAATTCAATTATTATTTGAATTATGAAGAATTTGCATAAGTAATGAGTATTATTTATAATTATAGGAATTGCCATCGCTGAGAGCCTTGAAAAGAATTTGGGAGTGATTGTCAATTTAAAATCTACCAGGTAGTAACTCTAATATCACATATTCTATATATTTGTGTATGTCTGTTTGCATATTTGGGACACACATTTATTTCATTCAGTTAATTTGGGTTGAAGGCACTGTTGTATTTGTATTTTTCCCAGCGCTGAGGACCCTAAACTTGTTGTGTGCAATATGTAACCATATGTAATGTATACTGAATGCCGTATCATTTATTTTCATAATTATGGTTATCTATCATACACTATTTATACATTCTACATGAGATTAAACTATTACATTGAGATCTTTAGGGATTCCTACCCTTGTTTTTCCCTATGAGTTATACAGCAAATTGGACGAGGCTTCCAAGATAAAGTAATGGATGTTAGCAAATAGAGGTGCCAGGACGGTCCTAGATTTTTCAAGGGATATTTGTAGAAAATTTATGTAATTATGTTTAGAATTTATAACTAATATATTATCAATATTCTTCACCCAAAATGTTTTGCCATTGCGCTGCGCTATAATGCTCTAGTGTGTGATGTATTATTAGAAGGGTGTTACATGATACACTTGAAGTATAGTTATGACACACGATTATGATTATGGAGTACTCAAGTGTCTGTAGAAACCAACTCTTTATTTCCAATTTCTACGTTTTTTAAACCAATACCTATACCACTCACAAACATTAATACTTGAGTGTGGAATTCTACGAATTCCAACACTCGAGTGTCAGGAAGAATTCGGTTGTTTTTCATTTAAGTTTATCTTCAAATAGTCTTAAGAATAACCCTTGAGTGTTGCATTACTAATACTCGAGTATCTCCTATATTCAAACTCAACTCTGTTTTCGTAAATTAAAACTCACTAATTATTATTTAAATACTTATGAATACTACTATTATTATTCTCAATGTTTTTTAACATGTTGATTAATGAGTTTCAGTTAACCAAATGAAGGACTACATGCTAATTATCATTAAGCAAGTTTTGTGTAAGAATCATTAAATGCTGAAGCAGAAATATAACAGAAACATGAAAATCAGTCATAGCAAATCAATGATCATTCTTATAGTGACCTATTTTTGCTAAAGCAAAAGCGACTCTACCTTATTCAAATACACAGACCAAAGGCATGAAGTATGAAGATTGTCATCAGTGATACGAAAATGACATTTCGTTGGAATCTTCTAATGACTCTGACTTGTGTCAAATGAAAGTTATTGAGTCTAATGGAATGTTTAAAATCTCTTAACAACTAGTTTGAAGCTTCAACTACGGTCATTGATGGATTCGATATAAATAATAAGAGCATTCAATTTGAAGCTAACAATCAATGACGATATCATTAATTGCTCAGTCACTAATGCTCATTAATACTCTTTGAATTATCTTTGACATATTCATTTTCAATGTTTATTCATATACTCTGTATAAGAATCAATAATCATTAAATTGAGTTTTGTGAAATCTTAAAGTAGTATGTACTTGAGTGGGTTGTTCGATTAAAAGTTGTAAGGGGGAGTGAATCTAGTAAGATTACTCAGTGCCTTTTGTAATCAGTTTGTGAAAGATAGCAAAAATCTCAGAAGAGTTATAAGGACTAGATGTAGGCCACATGATTAAGGCTGAACCAGTATAAATTTGTGTTCTCACTTTTATAATATCTCTCTAACCTTTCCTTCCGGTTTTAACTATTGGTTAAGTTTATTTTAATTTTTATAATCCACCCAATTTACCCCTCTTGGGTGATTCCTAGAACTAACATTTGGTATCAAAGTATAGGCCTTTTCTTTTAGGATTAACATCCTAATAAGGATCCATTAAAGGAATATTGTCTCACAAAGCATCCATCAGCCGACCACCAAGCTTCAATGGTGAACACTACTCATTCTAGAAAGCAAAGTTAAGAGTCTTCATGATGGTCACTGAATACAACTTATGCCAAGTAATTGAAGAAGAAGAGAATATTTCATAGAAGAAAGTAGAAGAATGACTTGTAGCGAAGACAACAATAGAGTTTGATGATAATGACAAACGATTAGTAACTTTGAATAGTAAGGCTATTAACAATTTAAGTTGCTCTCAATCAAAAGGAGTACTTTTGCATATACAACTTAATGATTATTAAGGAAATGTAAAAAGCTCTCAAAATCGCTTATGAGGTAACTTTTGGTATAAAAGAAAATAGAATCAACATATTGATGATTGAATACAACTTGCTTTGTATGAAATATGGAGAATGAACTGCTAATTTTGAACTCAAACTCACCTATTTGATAAATCAACTAGTAGCTCTAAGAAAGACCTATGATCAAAGAGCCCAAGTGAGGAAAATCCTAAATATTATCATAAAGGAATAGGAAGCTAAAGCTGCTAACATCGAAGAAGCCAGAGGAAAATCCATGAAATAAATAGCAGCTTTATTTAGAAGTTTGTCTGAATATGAAGGAAGTAGAAATTCAAGAAAGGCCTTGATGAGATCAACAAGGCTAAAAGAGTCATATTCAATACTACACAAGATAAAGAAGTCAAGGAGGAAGATGAAGATGAAAATAATGATGAACTTGACATGTTTGTGTAAAGGTTCAAAAGGTTTTACAAAAAGGACCAAGGCTTCAGAAGATTTCAGAAAAGGAGGACAAAGTAGTAGACGAAAATTCAATGACAAAGATCAAATCATCTGCTACGAATGTGAGAAACTAGGTCATATCGAATATGAAAGTCCTCAATTGAAAGGCAATGATAAAGAAAAGAAAAGATATAACAACTTCAAGAAAAAAGCCTATATATCCACCATTTGGGGAGATAGCTCTTTTAATGATGAAAGCGAAGAAGATGAAATGGCTAACATATGCCTTGTTGCTTATGAGGAATCTGAAGACGAAGAGGTATTTGATTCTGAACCTACCTATGATGAGTTTCTTTTTGTAATACCCCAAAAATCCTAATTAGCATAGCCACTATATTTTGATAGAAAACACCTATTAAAATAGGTGAATATGTGGTCTCAAAACTAGTGAAATAATTACCTTATTTTCCTAAAATAATTTCTCATGAAATTAGAATTTGGGATTAAATAGGGGATAAAGCAATAATCAAAAGTTAAATTAGAAACCTTGTTAAATGTTGGTAATTAAGCCTAGTGGTTTAGGATATTGTGTGTTTATTAAAATACACATTGAATGAATATTAGGGGGGGAATTTCGGTCAAGGAAAGGAAGAAGAAGTTGCTTAATATTATATTAAGAAGCACATGTGTCATCTATTGCTTATGGAAGAAGATTAATAAAAACTTGGAGAGCAAGTTGTGAGTCTTGGTGAGCAAGGTTTTCTTTAATTAAGTAAAAATAGATAAGGACCTTTGGAAATTAAATCATAACTTGAAATATTGAAACTAAGTATTTAAGATAAATACATATTTGAGATCAGTGAATTATGAGCTTCAACTTGACTATACCCAAAGTTATTTTCGGTTACTTTTAAGATTCATACCTAAGTGTTTTGGGAATTAAAAATCACCATAAATCTAGTCATAAAATTAGGATTGCAAAAGTGCAATTAAATCTTGAATAGGAACACCTGATTACACCTAACTAAATTAGATTTTGGAATTAATTGAGACAACTTGGGCAAGAAGTATTAAGTCTTGGAGAGAAAGCAAAACATTAGGGAGAGAGAAGAGAGAGGGGCGAAATTGGGGAGAGGTGGAGGAAGGAGATTAAAACCTCCTCCCCAAGTAAAGATCAATAGCTAGAAGGCCAAGGGAAAATCACAAAAATGCCACCACCCTCTCCTATAAATAGAGACCATTAGCAACACAAATTCTCCACCAATCCACCAAGCCACAACTGAAATTTAGAGTGTGTGGGAGAGAGTGAAAGAGCTTCAAGAAGTAGGTAGCAAGGTTCTTCAAGAGGTAAGAGAGTTTTTAGTTCATAAGTTCAAGTTCTTAGTTTATGAAGTAGAAATGCTAGAAATGTTGTTTTGATCTTCAATCTTCCAAATATATTTTTATTTTCATGTTTTTATGGTTTCCAATGGCTTTATTTCGAAAAATTGATGAAGAAGAAGTTATAGCAAAATTTTTGGAAGATTAGGATCAAAATAGCGAAACTCTGGCGAAATCTCCTCAAACAGTGATTTCTGGAGTCAGGGGTAACAACGTCAGTATTTTATGATGAAGATGATGTTCTAAAATTCTGAGAAAATTCATGGTAAAAGTAGATGTCTAGGGCTTTTCAAATCTATAAAGAGTGTATCATTTGAAGCTCTGTGCAAAAAGATAAAAATCTTAGAAGTTAGGCAATGTTTTCTGTGCGAAATTCTGGGCAGTATTTAAAAACGTGAAATCTGGGAATTATCCATGAATTCTGGGTAAGTTCCAGTATTTTTCATCGAAAGTAGACTTCTCAAGGATTCTGGGAAATTTTACGGATCCTCGGTTCGATTTTTCTAGAATTAATTATGATTTTTCGAAGTTAGGCGAAATTCTGCCCAAAAGTGCTGGATCAGCGTTTTTTTCCGAAAATTAGGGAATAAATTGGAAAATAAATGCACCAGGGGTAAAATGGTCTTATATAGCCAAAGTATCTCTTTGAAATAATATTTGTGAGTTAATAGAGGCGATATTATCCTTATAGGATATCCCTGAATACGTTTTGACCAACTGTCGTACCGTTTTCCGCCATAAATATCGTCAAACGTCAACGAAGGTACGTTCGCGTACTGTAACACTAACTCTGATATTTACAGTATGTGTATATGTGGTATGTGTGTTGTATGCTGGTTGCGGTGTGTTGTTTGAATATATGTTGTTGTTAAAGGATATCTGTACATCTGCATGCACTGGGAGTGATATATCTGTTTTCACTGGGAGTGGTATATTTTCGCTGGGAGCGGTACATTTGCATTCACTGGGAGTGACATAGTTGGTGACATGTTTGGAAGTGTTTCATTTGCTGTGATTTTGTACCGTATATGTAAATATGAGGTTAACCGTTACCTGAGGTTCAATGGGCATTGAACCTCAGCTCTTAACATAGCGTCAGGGTCAGAAGAACCAAGGACGGAGGACAAAGGAAAGCGCAAGCAGGACGCATAGTAGACCCGGCTGAAGACTTCCTTTGACATTCTGGCGGAAGCTTTCATTTTGTTGTTGTACATCCCTTTTGAACCACGCGGTTACTACACCGCTATTGTATTCAGCCAGACTTACGGCATTTTGAAATACAAGTATCAGTTACTCTTCCGCTCAAATGCACTACTCTGATGATTTTAAATGATTTTAAATGAAAAATAAATTATTTCGCTTTTGAAAATTGGGATGTTACACTTTTTGAGTATAATGAGTTACATTATGAATTTTGAAAAATTTGGAAAGAACTCATTGCTTCAAAGAAAATAATCAAGTCTCTTGAACAACAAGTTTAAGATACTTCTCTGGTTTGCGAAAAATGTCTTGATTTAGAGAAAAGAAATTCTTATCTTAACAAAACTCTTGAAAACTTCCCCAAAGGAAGTGAGATGCTTGACATCATTTTGAAAACTCAAAGGGTTACAAACGACTAATCAGGAATAGGACATAATCCTAAACTTGATAAGAAAAAGGGGAAAAAGAAAAGATTATAAAAAGCCTATTTGAGTTACTCTCAAAAATATGTTCACTCTTCTTGTGACGTCTGCCCTTTGGGACCGTTATTTTATCAAAGTTAACGCAGAACGAGGATTGAGGCGATTTGGACGACTTGATTTCAGAATAAAAGTTTTTGAAATTAACATAGTTTGAAAATATGGACTAATTTTTTCACGATTCGATTTCATTTGATAGTTGGATGTTAATACAATAATCCTAAAATAAACGAATGATAAACGTTCCACTACAAACTAGTTACTCCTACTCTTCCAAAAGATTCTAATTGTTGTAACCCTTACAGCTGCTTCTTGCCTTTTGATCTCGAACCACTACCTATATCTTTCATGGGGTTTGGAGTCCAAATGGTTGGACCCTAGGATAACAGTTAATTTCATGCACATGTATGAAAATATAAATGATAAAATAGCACATGTTAAAGCGTGATAGCATTTACAAGTTCAAATAACTATAACCGTAGTTAACGGCCAAGGACCACAACCCTTGTCTAGGACACGCAGCCCCATGAGACCGCAGCCTCAATTCCATAGCTAGGAAAAACATATAACAAGTAAATAAACTAGCATACATGATCAGCCAATTAATGCATAGATACTTACACACATGTTTATCATCGCTATTAGTCACTTATTCGAATTGCAAATAAACTAATTACGTGAATTAGTTTAGAGGATTAATATTAATTATTAATCCCTTGAAAATTCCCTAACAATAATAATAATACTATTATTATTATTATTATTATTATTATTATTAATTCCATTAATAATAATAATAATAATTCCTTATTTGTTATTGTTATTATTTTTTCCCAATAATAGCAACAATATTTGTCCTAAATTCCTATTAATCTTCCCACTATTAGCCACGATTCAAAACTCTCTAATTTGGGGCTTATAATTTTATCCATAAATAGCCACCATATAAAATAAACTTCAAGGGAATACTTATTTTTCCTGTTGAGCATTTCATTTAGACTTCCTTCTCTACATGTTATTTATACACACATATATACTCAACATTTTAACTTCGTTTATTCTGACTTAGCATCCTCTTGAGCTATATATATCTATGTATAAAATACTTTGGTTTTCAACATGGCTTCAAGTAAGGCACATATATTCTTTTCTTTCTTTTATACTCTCAGCAACCAAAAAACATCATTCCCTTAAACACTCAAGCAACTTCAACGTTTTATTATTGTTTTCTTTCCTTCTTAAAGATAACACACCCAAAGATATATTCACTCACACCATGGCTTCATATATACTTATAATGTGCCTTACGTAACGGACAACAAAACAAACAGAAAACAAGGTCCCCGTGAATCAGCACTTATTTCTATATATATGAAGCTAGCTGCAGCAACTCATCTCTTATTATTTTTTTTTCTCAATTCTTTCAGCAAACTCGTACCACACACATATATATGATTTAACTTGTTTTCCTTCTTCATTCACAGGCACCACGTTATACATATTATATATGTATGTAAGACAAAGTAGTTACTCCTTCTTTTGGTCCATAACAGCCATGACATACATATTTATTTATAAGTTTTTGTTCCTCATTCAGTTTCAACAACACCTATGTCAACAGCTCAACGTTTTCTTGTCCCAACCCGATGACAACAAGCATGTTTATTTATATATATAACTTATCCTATGTGTTTTTCTTCCCTTTTCATTTGCATATGGCAGCCAGTAGATGCCAAATGAAACCCAAGTTTAGCAACAAACAAGAACATGATAGCAGCTCCCTGTTTTTGGTTTTGTTTTCAACCAAGTTTCAGATTCAGTTTCAACAATTTAATCTTGGTTTTCCTTTTTGCTTAAGGCTCACAAACTACTGATGGAAATGATAAAAGCTTTGAGGTAGGTAAGCTTCATGACTCAACTTAGTTTTCAAGCTTGGAAGTTGGAACCAATTTGCTGATATACTCCTCTGTCTTTCGATGCCCAAAACAGGGGAAAAGTATTGCTTCAGTCTTCCTCTCTTGCTCCGACACTCTGCCTCTCTTTCACTTTCCTTCTCCCTCTCTTTACTCTCTCGGTTTTCTCTCTGTTTTCTGTTCTATCTGTATACTGAAGGAAGAGAGAGTGGAAGTGAGATGAGGGCCATATAAAGACTCAGAGTTCAGGCTATGCACTTCGGTCCGGAGGTGTTAACCGATGGATGTTGAGCACAAGGCTCGAGAGGTATGGCTGTTCTCTGATCCCTCTGACTTTCCTCTTTATTACGTGATCTTCCTTTCCCGTAATAGTCACTGGATCAGATTTAGATGAGATTTGGCTTCTGGTTTTCGATATCTGCTTCTTCGGTTTTTTGACAGGTTGATGGATCTTGGATAATGGATATTAACTAATGGTTGGGATGTAGTTTGACTGGAGCGATTTGTTTGGGCCGAAGAAATGGTTCTGTGGTCCAACAATTATGTTTCTGCCTTCATTCACGTCGGAACTGGAGGCTGGAAATAATCCTCATAACTGATGTTTCTTGCTCTCACATGGGCCAAGACTAATTGCTTATTGGATAAGATTTGGGCTTGGCAAAATGGGCTTACAAATGGTCACCCATTGGATCTTTTTTTTTTTTTTAATGGTTGATCATCACGTGGCCCATCTGATTCTTTTGTTCTCTCTTTTTATATTTTACAACACTATTTTATTTCCAAATCTTATAAGGAAAATAAATTCCTAATTTCCAATAATTGTTTTAGACCATAAATTATCCCTTCCAAATTTTCTTTGACTTAATCAATTTATTTTGGCCATAAAATGTCATTTCCAAAATATTTAGGCCAAAACTTATCCTCTAATTATTTGTCCTTAATTTATGGAAAATATGTCTTAAATTCAAAATTCTTATTCTTTAAAATTCCTCAAGGCCAAATTTTCCATAATTAATCCTTAATTCCCAAAGTCCAAAATTTGGGATGTTACACTTCTAACCCTTTTGCTCATTGTAACTATTGTAACCAAAGAGGTATAGTACATCTCCATGTTTTTATAAGATGGATAGGAAGGGTAGACCTGTAGGTACTTATAAATGGGTACCTGAAAGATCATACGTTGCTTTTGTTGTTCGAACTAAACAAAAAGGAACCAATAAAAGATGAGTACCTAAAACTTGATTACTTATAAAATTGCAAGTATGTTTAAGAGCATCAAAAACCAATTAGTGGTATATTGACAGTTGATGCTCTAGGAACATGACGGGAAATCAATCCAAATTTATTGCAATGAGACCAAAGGATGGCAGCAAAGTGACATTTGGAGGAAACCAGTTTGGAAAGATAGCTAGTGTTAGTGAAATTGGTAAAATTTCAACCAAACAAAAAGTTAGTGAAATTGGTAAAATTGATGGACCTCAGAACAAAGATGTATTTTACATTGAAGGTCTCTATCACAATCTTCTCAGCGTCAATTAAACTACAAATAAGAACAACTAGATTATCTTTGATTCGGAAGAATGCTCATTGTCAACAAAGAGGTTATTCAGATAGATAAAGATCAACTAAAAATCCTCTTCAAGGCATTAAGAGAAGGTAACTTCTATACCATGAATATGTCTTGTAATATTTCTGAAAACTATTTTGTTAGCAACATAGATGAAAGTTGGTTATAGCATAAACGTTTAGCTCATGTTAACATACACCAATTGGGCAAACTGCTTAAGAAGGAATTATTTCCCGATTTACCCAAACTTACTTTAAAAAATGACTTGATATGTTATGCTTGTCAAAAGGGTAAACAAATTAAATAATCTTTTAAATGAAGAAGTGAAATCATGACCAATCAACCACTTCAACTCCTCCATATAGATTTAGTTGGACCAGTAAAGGTTAAAAGCCTGGAGGTAACTTATACACCTTGGTCAGAGTTGATGATGTCTCTAGATTTTCATGGACTATATTTCTTTAATTAAAAGATGAAACATTTGATCTATTTGTTGTATTTGCCAAAAAAGTGCAAAATGAGAAAGGTATGTTTCAGGAACAAGGACAAACCATGGAGGAAAATTTGAAAACCAAGCCTTCGATGAATTTTGTGATGCCAATGGAAGTAATCACAACTTCTCAACATTAAGGACTCCTCAACAAAATGAAGTAGTGGAAAGAAAAAATAGAGTTCTCACTATGATAGCCAGAGCTATGCTTAATGAAAATAACATATTGCAAGTATTATGGGCGGATGCCATAAGTGCTACTTACTACATCTCTAATAGAGCTTATATTTGCAAGAAGCTTGAAAAAATTCCCCATGAACTGTATAAAGGAAGGAAGCAAAATCTATCTCATCTAAGCATATTTGGATGCAAATGCTTCATCCACAACAATGGTAAGGATAACTTGGGAAAATTTGATCCTAATTCAGATGAAGGTATATTTCTTGACTATTCAAATAGAAGTAAGGCTTATAGAGTGTATAACAAATGTAACTATGTTGTTGAAGAGTCCTTTCATATTGTCTTCTCTGAGTTTGACTCCTTTCCTAAAGCTTTAGATGATGAACTTCAATTAACTCTTCCTAAAGAATCCCAAATCATCTCAAAACCAACTTTTCCATTGGAAGTTGAATCTGAGAATGATCTTGATCTAGATGATCAAGTCAACCTTTAGCCTCGATATATAATAAGAGTCATCCTATAGATAAAGTTGTAGTTAACGTCAATGAGGGAGTCAAAAAAAGAAGTAAAGTCCTTAATGAAGTTAGCTTCTCTACCTTCATTTTTGAGATTAAACCCTCCAACATTAACAAAGCCCTTTCAGACAATGATTAGGTAATAGCAATGTAAGAGAAACTAAATTAAGTTGAAAGAAAGTAAGTGTGGGACTTGGTATCTAGGCTTAAGGACCATCCGGCCATTGAAACTAAATGGATATTCAAGAAGAAACATGATGAATGTACAATCATTATCAGGAACAAGGCAATGTTAGTTTCCAAAGGCTATAATCAAGAAGAAGGTATTGATTATGAGGAAACATACACTCTAGTGGTTAGATTGGAAATTATACAAGTACACTTAGCCTTTGTGTGTACCAAAGGATTCAAACTATATCAAATGGATATGAAAAGCACCTTCTAAAATTACTTCATTTAGGAAGAAGTTTACGTTGAACAACCTCCTAGTTTTGAAGACACGATTCATCCTAACGATGTGTTTCATCCAAAAAAGTCTTTCTATGATCTTAAACAAGGCCCTAGAACTTGATATAAAAAACTAAGAAAATTTCTTCTTTATCAAGACTTTGCCAGAGGAAAAGTTGACACAACTCTCTTCATTAAACATAATAAGAAAAATGATTTACTAATTATGCAAATTTATATCGATGACATTATATTTGGTGCTACTAATGACTCTTTGTGTGAAAAGTTTTCTAAGACTATGTAGGGAGAGTTTTAAATTTTAATTTGTTTAAAAAATGATTAACTTAAGCTTTAAGGTGTTTAGTGAGTTATCTTGCATGATCCCTAACCACTGATTAAAAAACAGAGATAAATAGAGGAGGATGATCCTGTGATAACACTTAAGTGTTAGTAAAGACATTCAAGTGCCATCATAAAAAGTTTGCATAAGTTAGCAACAAAGCTTCAACACTTCAAGTGCTAAAGTTTGCACTTAAGTTAGGCTTTCGAGTATAAGTCTCAAACACTCACGTATTGAGCAGTTTATGCAATTATAGAATACTAACAATGTAAGGTTCAAGAAAAAAAGAGCTTACACTGGAAGTGCCAAAAATCATACTCGAGTATAGGTAAGTACCACCCGAGTGATGTTGTTTCCTCTATGTACATTTACTTATGAAATTGCCTATCTATTACAAGTTCCTCAAACACTGGAAGTGTGGGAAATATTACTCGAGTGGGACACTCGAGTACTCTTTTGTAACCTCAAGTACCAGGTCGACTAATGGAGAAAGAGCATTGCACATAGTGGAACACTTGAGTGCAAACAAACGACACTTGAGTTCCATACTTTAGTATGATATTTAGCACTTAAGTGTGCCTATAATCCATCAAGTATTCACGGACACACTTGAAACCAGGTATCTTTATTACTTTCAAATATGCATAAATACTCGAGTATTAGAGCCAACACTTGATTGTGCTTTTCAACACTCAAGTGTGACGCGTCTCTTTGCTCAGTAATATCGGTTACGTTGAATTGTATCTCTCATTTATTAAATCTCACAACTCCCCGTCTCTCCTTTTCTCTCCAATAGCTGAACCCATTTAATTAGTTGTTTTGTTTAAATTCCTTTAAATAGACTTGTAACTTTCTCCCAACCATTACACTTTTGCATTTCAAATCCATGAATACTCCCTCTCTCACAAATTCTCATATTTTAGTTTTGACACTCAAAAACCTTAGTGGAATACTTGAGTATCATCATCATGAGAACCAAAAACCATTAACTTTGTCTCAAAACCTCTTTATCTGGCCTATCCTCTAACAATGAAGTCACTAATTCCTCTTACTCTCCCTTTCCTCTTCCAACCAAAAAGCCTCGAACAACATCTCAAAAGTACAAACCCAAAGTCTAGAATGATCCTCCTTCACCAAGACCAAACTCGAGACCAAGAACAAGGGGCCTTGTCATCTGTGAGCTTGCTGAGAACCTTCATCAAACAAGGTAAAGGAGAAAGGAAAGTAGAAGGAAAGAGCTACAGATAGACATGCTAGGGAAGAAGAAGAGCGTACTGATATTTTCCTACAAAGACTCAAAGGAAAGTCTCAAGTTAGTTTTGGACCATCTAAGCAATGCCACTCTCACTCCCAATGTTGCAACCAATCTATCTCTTCTTGAGGCTACCTAATCATTGCTGCCTCCTGAAGGTTTCATTTCTATATCATTATCTATCCTTGAATATGATATGTATAATTTCCAAACTCAGTATGCATCTCGATCATTTTGCCCTTCTATTTACCTAGACCTAGCCAAATTAAGATCAAATTGTAAACTTGACTTGTCTCCTTGGTTGAAACCATTTAAACCTCTTTTGTCTATTCATACTATATATTGTCCCTCAGTAGTCAAACATTTTTACTTCTATATGAGGATAGCTAACAAAGTTAATTATGATGAGAACTTGATAGAGAAGCAGTTAGACATAGTAGTTCGAGGTAAGAGGCTTAAAATTATTGTTGCCTTTCTAAACACCCTTTTGGGAATTACTGACCCCCTATTGAGTCACCAGAGGCCCTATTTGATAAGACCATCTTCTCTATTATATTCCATGGAGAACCTTTGGGATCCCTTACTTTTAAACATGTTGAATGAAAATGGAAGAAATCACCAAGAAGGGGGTGAATTGGGGATTTTAAAAATCTTTTCGAAAAACACTCAAGTTCTTGGATTGAAAACAAAATGTAAGAAGGCAAGGAAAGAAAAGCTTAGACACAGAAGATTTATACTGGTTCGGTCCTAACCTTGACCTACGTCCAGTCCCTAAATATCTTCTTGGTTTTTCTACTATAAATATTCCTTAATTTCAACAATGTAACTCTTCAAGCAATCCTAATCAACTAGGACTTGCTCCCCCTTACACTTTGTAATCAAATGACCCAACTCACAGGTTCCACAACCATGAGTTCTCTCACACAAGTGATCAAAATAATTTTCAAAATAACTCTCTCAAACAGAGCAAATATTGATAAACACTGAAGTTCAAATATAATAGAATGCACAACAATGACTCAAATTGAAAATGTAATCAGTTGTAGTTCTGTGTGTGTTGTTTCAATGAGCCTTCCTGGGTATTTATAGTTTGACCAGAGAAACTAGCCGTTGCATATTCTTCTCTCTTATTCTTCAATGTTCAGCATCATTTTTGGAATATGACAGTTGCATATTTTTCTCCATTCTTTCAATTCTTAGCTGGAATCCTGGATTTAGCCGTTGCAGATGATATTCCAAAGTTCTTGTTATTCTATGATCCGTATTTGACCGTTGGAGAATGATTTGATTGATCTATAGTGGTTTGAGTTTAACCTTTGGGAAGAAGGAGAAGTTTCAGGCTTGTTCTTGGTTCTTCATTAAATGCATTTGACCTAGATTTGATTTCACCTTGATCCTTGCTAAATTCATCTGAAACATATGAGCATATCGGTCAAGTGTATATATGATGATTCACAACTTAATATATAAGTAAATAAACTTATAAGTTTGAATCAAATAGATATAGAATCTCGCTTATGAAACAGAGTTCTGATAAACTCGAGTTAAAACCATATAAGCTCGAGTCTAATCGTGCTGTAGACTTTTTGACAGCTCTCTGTCTGAGCCAAACTCGAGTTTATAAGTTCTAGGCTCAAGTTTGTTTCAGTCAAACTCTTTTTGAAATCAAAGATAGGCTTGAGTATACACAATCACGTTCGAGTCCATATTTCAAACATATTTTTGAATGCTCTCTGTAAGGGACAAACTTGAGTTCAGCTTATCAGGCTCGAGTTTGTTCACATGAATAATTAAGGGAGGACTCTTTGTAATGCTTAAGCTTGAGTCAGGTAAAAACATGCTTGAGTCTCAAAATGTCAATATGCTCTCTCTAAGACATAGGCTCGAGTTCATTATGTCAGACTCGAGTTTAACTAAGAGCGACAAACCTGTTTTGCTCTCTGTAACTTGTAGACTTGAGTTTAATATAATAGGCTTGAGTTTATTTCAGATAAAATCATGAAACTAGCTTTTAGTCACGAGTAGGCTCGAGTTTGACTTACATAACAATGTCAGTTGTCATCAAAACACATAGAAAACTAACAGAAATGTGTCCTACCTTTTGACCCATTTGGTATCTTTATTCTCGGAATTTAGAGCAAAAAGGGAAAATTTTCACTCATTTTACCTTAACATGAGATGAGAATATTTAGATTTGGCTCCCAAGGTGTTAAGTCCAAAAAGAGACAATCCCCTTCTAGCCTTTATCATTGCTAAATAGCCTCATAACATAGGTCAGTGGGCACTTAATGAGATGAGAATATTTAGATTTGGCTCCCAAGTTGTTAAGTCCAATATTCCCTTTCCTAACCTTGTATCACTTATCCTATTTTACCACCAAGTTTGGTTATTTGATGAAGGTAAAAAGACTATAAAACCTAAGATGTTTGTCCAGAGTCATCTCAAGGGGATGAAGATACCTTTTTGAGAGGGTACAAAGCAATTTAAGGCCCCTTTTAAGACAAAGTTTAAGGCTACATCTAGAGTTAAGGAAGCTCACTCTTCTGTTGTTGCTATTACTTCTTCTTCTGCGTAGGCCCCTTCATTCCTTAATGCTTCTTTATAGCCTCTGATTGAGAAGATTGTTTAGAAGACTATGGATACCATGATTACTTCCTTTAATCATTTGATAGTTGATCTGGAAACTTAGCTTGACCTTGTGATTAGTGAGATAACTAGCACATTTGACAAGATTCTTAAGACTCAGACTATGCATTCACACATACTACAAAGGATTGAGGAGACTTAGGCTTGTCATATTAAGAGATTTTAGCATATTTAAGGCTCTCCTTTAGGGTATGGGATTCCCTTTTGATGAGCCATATACTGCTAGTGTAGGTCCTTCAGGGACTTCAGCCCATTCTAAAGATAACCCTGCTCCCACTGAGCCAAAACCCTTTCAACCTAATCTTGAACCTACTCTTAATCAGATCTATTTCTCCATATCTTTATCCACTGCCACTACTCTTCCTCCAACCACCACCTTTGCCCCAGCAACTACTGCTACTCCTTCACCTGACCATTCCATAACTACATATACTCCTCTTGCTACTATTACCAACATCGTCTTCACTCCTCCTCTTGCCTCTACTCACTTCATTGTCCTTCCTTCCATTGCTCCTATTTAGTCTATTGCTCCCTCTGACTGCACCTTTCCTACCTTTTTGCCTAATGACAAAAGGGGACAATTGAGATGAATTGCTGATATGACTTGCACTAATATTTTCATGTGTATTTGTACCTCACTACATTTGTACTTCACTCTTTATGCTATTTGACAATGGAAATTGTACTTCAATAACGATGCTTTTGTACTAATTTTTCATTATCAATGCAAGTGTTCATGCAATTTTCATGTTTATTATACTCTGTCTAAATACTTAACATATTCTTCTTTGGTGATCTCAAATTGTTTTCAAACTACTTTAAAAAATTAACAAGTGTTGACATCAATAAAAAAAAAGGGAAAATGTTAGTTCTCGTATTATAAGTTTTGATGATAATAACCACTTGCAATAAGCTAAAGACTTGATCGTTCAAGTCACTCAAGTGTGTATTAAATAATACTTGAGTATATAATAGACATTGAAACCAAAACTTGAATCAAAAAGCCAATTTCAAAGTGTATGATGCAGACACTGGAGTGTAACTTTTCAACACTCAAGTGTTGATTTCTAAATCAAAAGAAGAATGTGTGATATTTGCTCCTATCATGCAAAACCTAATGAATGCTCAAGTGTTCAAACAATACACTTGAGTGTTGTTGTAAGGTTAAGATATGATGAGACTTTACACTTGTATACTTGTACCCATTCTGACATTAGCATGACAAATACTCGAGTGTATACATTAACACTTAAGTGATAAGGTAATATCTAAGTTTGTGCATGATACTATTTGATGAATTTTCTTATTTGTGATATACTTGAAGTGTCAGTTATGACACACAAGTGTGATTATTGAGCATTCAAGCATTTGTAGAGACCAACTCTTTATTTCTAATCCTATGTTTTTTTTAAACCAATACCTATACCACTCACAAACATTAACACTAAAGTCTGGAATTCTGACACTCAAGTGTCAGGAAGAATTCACTTGTTTTCCATTTAAGTTTATCTTTAAATAGTCTTAAAGTTCATCAAAACTTAAGTTTTAAGAATAACACTTAAGTGTTGGATAATTAATACTTAAGTGTCCCTTATACTCAAACTCAAACTCCATCTTCGTAAATTCAAACTCACTAATTATTATTTATATACTTCAGATTACTACTTATTATTCTCAATGCTTTTTAACATGTTCATAAATGAGTTTTAGTTAACCAAACGAAGGATTACACGCTAATTATCATTAAGCAAGTTTAATGTCAGAATCATTAAATGCTGAAGCAGAAATAAAACACAAACATAGAAAGTCAGTTAGAGCAAATCAAATGATCATTCTTACAGTGACCTATTTTTGCTAAAGCAAAAGAGACTCTACCTTATTCAAATACATAGACCAAAGGCATATAGTACAAAGATTGTCATTAGTGATATGAAAATGACATTTCGTCATAATCTTCCAATGACTCTGACTTATGTCTAACAGAAAGGTATTGAGTCTAATAGAATGTTTGAAATCTCTTAACAACTAGTTTAAAGCTTTACCAACGGTCATTGATGGATTTTGGTATAAATACAAAGAGCATTCAATTCAAAGCTAACAACCAACGAGGTTATCATTGATTTCTCATTAATACTCTTTGAATTATCTTTAAGTTTATTCATATATACTTCAATGTGTATTCATCTACTTTGTATAAGAGTCATTAATTATTCAATTGAGTTTTTTAAAATCTCAAGGTAGTAGGACCTTAAGTGGGTTGTTCGATTATAAATTGTAAGGGGGAGTGAATTTGGTGAGATTACTCAGTGTGTTTTGTAATGATTTTGTGAAAGATAATATAAATCTCAGAAGAGCTTTAGGGATTGGATGTAGGCCACATGATTACAGCTGAATCAGTATAAATTTGTGTGCACACTTTAGTGATCTCTCTAACCTTTCCTTCCCAGTTTTAATTATTGCTTAAGTTTGTTTTAATTCTTATAATCCACCCAATTCACCCCTTCTTGAGTGATTCCTGGAACTAACAAGAAAAAGCCCTTATAAAAACTCAATAAAAAAACAGAGCTAGCATGAGTTGAAAGAAGAGCCGAAGGCGTGTGTAAAGACTGTCCAAGGATAAGGTAAAGGAAGAGCCGAAGGACGAGTTGAATGATGGGGAAATTGAAGTTGAAATCAAGCTGATTGGAGATGGATGTGTATGTTCTAATCTCTGAGTGAACTATGCATTTTTTTCCCTCTTACCCCTATGTTCTAGTTGCACATACACATGCACATAATGCCACAGGAAGCAGTTTTGGGTATGATTTTATTGAAAGTATCACCTGTTAACATGTTTTGTTTGTATTGTGGGTATTCTTTTTTTAGTTAGCAATTGTAAAGCATGAACCCAATTGAAAAATGTGATGAATTTGCTTCTTTGTTACTCTAAAGTGTGCTCTATTTTTTTTAATAGATTTAAGTTTTTATAGCCATATATACACTATGTCTTTTGAAGATTACAAGTGGGTTTTGATGTAAAATAGTTTAGATTTAAATGATAAATCCTTAAATGTGGATTTAGTTATATTTTTTTATTGTGGTTATTCTTAAATGAACACTTGTATTTAGAACCATTGAAAGAGAAAGCAACATACTTGAAAGATATAATGAGTTTGATAGTTTTTGATTGACAATGTCTTATGTTTATTATCTGAGAAGTGATTGTGTAATTTAATAGGTTGGGATTTAAATAAGATGTGTTTAAATGTATGAAGCAATAGTTTAGAAATAGGACTTAGTTTATTATAATGTAAAGTAAATGGATGTGGTGAAAATTGTGTAGGTATGGAGCTAGAATCGAATCAAATGTTTGTAATGTTTGTTGGGAGCTTACCTTTTCTTCTAGCAGTAAGGAGGTTGACTGTGACTATGATAGTTACTATGGGAGCAGGTAGATTGAGGCACATATTGAATAGGTTATTTAGATTAGATTTTCATGCTAAGTGAGTGAATTTGAGGTCTATGATATACAATTGTAATATTACTTGCTTCAACCAAATTAAGATGTATCAGGAAACTTTTGATAAATTGTGTTATATATTAGACACAATTGGTGGGTTGACACCAACAAAACATATGTTAGTAGATGAGTAAATGATAATGTTCCTTCACATATTGGGTCATTATATCAAGAACAAAGTGATTTAGTTTATGTTTGGTAGGTCGCCTGAAACAATTAGTAGATACTTTAAACTTGTCATGAATGCCACTATTAGACTATAATCATTTCTTTTGAAAAAAGCCCAAAGCCTATTCTGGAGGACTCAAATGATCTTATAATTTTGTCATAAATTTTAATTACCAAGGATGAAAATACAAACTTTTGAGCTAAAGGGAATTTTTTTTTTCAAGGTTGCCTTAGTGCATTTGATAGGACACATATACCTATACAAGTCCCTGTAAAACACAAAGGCTGGTACCGAAATAGAAAAAGAGAGGTCATAACCAATATGCTAGGTGTATGCTCATTAGATGCATATTTCATCCATGTATTGCTCGGGTAAGAAGGGTCAACTACGGACGGTAGGGTGTTGAGAGGTGTTATAAGGAGACAACATGGGCTAAGAGTACCACAAGGTATATGTGTAATAGTCATATTCATATTAGTATTTTTTATATTAAGTGTACATGTCGTGAGCCTTTCTCGTTTGATTGGTATAATTGGTTTTGGCAAGAAAACTACTACTTGGTTGATATGGGGTACATGAATTAGCAAGGTTTTAAGTGCCTTATAGAGGCCAAAGATACCAACTTAATGAGTGGAGACAAGGACATCAACCCTAAACTCCTCAAAAGTGCTTCAATATGCATCATTCATTAATCCGTAATGTCATAGAAAGGTGATTTGGCATACTATAGTTACGTTAGGCAATCACGAGGAGTTCATCATTTTACCCAGTGAAAATTCAAAATAGATACATCATGGCTTGTTGTTCGATACATAATCTCATTTGTCAGGAGAATATTCAAGATCCCCTTGATGCACAACTTCAGTCCTTTGAAACAACACCACAACAATTGAGAACATCCCTATGATGACTATCAAAAGTACTAATTCGTGGACTAACTTTAGGAAGCATCTTGCAAATAACATGTTTGATGCCTATGTGGCTTATAGAGATTGTTGATGATTGTGTAGAGTAATGTTTTATGTTTAAGAACAATGTCTTTCCTATATATTTGTGTATGGAACAAGTTTGTGTTATGTGCATTTGGATTAAATTAAAGTGGCACTTTTTATATGGTATGCTTATGTATTACTTTGTTTCTTGTTATGATTAATTTAAGTTAACAAGTTTTCTTTATATGAGAGTTTTTTTCTAGATGGAGCAGAGTGAAGAGGGAAATAATTCAAAGATAAAATCTGGTCTTCAGAGGAGGAAAAGGCGCTGGTTGAATGCCTTGTTACTCTAAGAATCGGGGAAAAGTTCATGGCGGGCAATGGTTTAAAGCCTGAATTTGCTAATACTCTATAGGTTATGGTGGAAGAAAAGCTACTTGGATGTAGGATTAAAGCATATCCTCACATTACCTCTAGAATCAAGACCTTGAAATGTCTTTGGCAAGTGGCTTATGACATAGTTTATAGCAGCAACACCTCTAGCTTTGGTTAGGATCCTGAGACAAAATTTGTCACTACAAACAAAAAGGTGTGCAATGAGTAAATGGAGGTGTAGATGGTTTGAGTAAATTAAGTTCATATGTCATGTGGTAATTTTTAAGTAGCTAAAACCTTGTTATTTGTTGCACATATAGTTTCATCCCAAGGCAAGACAGATTTAGACCAAGTCCTTCCCTAACTTTGAGAATTTGTGCTTGGTGTAGGCAAGGGACAAGATTGTTTGTGAATAAGGAAAATCCCTTGGTGGAATGGAAGATGAAGTGAGTATAGAAGATAATGACCTTCCTAAATTACCACATATTGTTGCTGTTGATGTGGAATTCTCACACAATGTTTGAAAGTGCACCTAACACAAATCACATGAATGATACCTTATTTTGTCCAAGGAAGAAGCACTGATTGAACAACTATGAGGTTCTTGCTGAATTGTAACCTATTTAGAAAAAACCATTGTTAGTATGGTTGAAAGACTAAGGAATCAAATGTCAAGTTAAAGAGGCAAGCTACACTTGATGGCGAAGGGTCTTACCTATTCATGGAACTTTTTCAAGTTAAAGATTTGGCACTTAATGAGAGAAATGCAGCTCAAATCAACATACTAGGATCTAAGAAACTTCTGAATGCCTTTTCTAAGATTCCTATAGTGTTTAAACCCTAATGTATCTGTGGCTTACTAAAGAAATGATTAAGTTAAGGCAGTTAAGGTTGGGTACATGGTGTTTTGGTTGATGTTGAGGGAAATAGACACATGTGTTACTTTTGCTGGAAAAGGGCTGCAAACTTTGAACCATGTTCAGGAAGGGGCAATGCAAAATTGAACATATAATAAAGTTTATGTCCATGCCATATACCTATATATTTTGGTACATATGTTGTCAATAGCCTATTTGCATATAGTATAGTAAAAGGAGTCATGTATGAAAACTTCTAATTTTTGAACATATCTGATATGACTTACAAATGTAAATGTTGATGATATGGAAATGGAGCTACCATGTTTAAATTTGTGTTATTTATCACCTTCAACTACATATTATTTTAATTATGTAATCAAAGTTTTTTCTCACTATTTTTAGATATTGACAGGTTTAACATCTCCTTTATTATCATTATTGTAGTTCAAATTAACATATTCAAAAGACCATAAAGTTTGAATTTGGCTTTTTGGTTCAAATTGCAATTTTATGCTCCCTTTGTTGGTACCCCTAACACATTATTAACAAGTTCTAACTTGGCTTTATGGTTCAAATTTTTACACCTGACCTTATTTGGCAATTAAGATATAATTACTTAATTATTTATCAAATTTTAATGCATTTTCTCCTTATTTATGTATATTTTCAAATTTTAGGGAAAATATTCGTATGCAACTACCCCTGCTCTATTTTCTTTTGAGAACCAAAATTTTGTTCAATTCTCATAATCCACCTTTCTCATTGGTCTTTATCGAAGACTAATGGTGGGGGTCAAAATGACAAATGTGCGATTACAAGAAATGGGGATAACCATAAAAGATGTGAATAATTTCAAAAAGCACAGGACGAAGCTTTGACATTGTAATCGAGAAGGGTGATTGAAGTACAAAACGAAATAGACCAATTTGTATGACAATTATAAGAGAGTGGCGAAGTGGAAGCACCATATTTTAGTTAAGGAAGCAAATAAGATATAATGGGAAGAAAAGATGAAAGAGAGGGACCAAGGTTTAGGTAAGAGATTCATATTCAGATGACGATGAGGAGTTATTAGACAAGTCTTTCAAGCCTTCAAAGAGGCAAAAGACAGAGGACATTAAAGGGGGGAAAGAACTTTTGTGTAAAGCTAGAGTTCAATAGGGTCTAAGAAGGAAGGAAAAGACGAAAAGTCAGAAGAGTCATCCTTGGTAGCCAAGAATAACAAAGGTGAAAATGTCATTCTTGATGAGGTAAGGGCTAAGTTTTACAAGAGGCTACGAATGAAATAGAGGCCTAATGTTTTACCACAACCAAAGGTAGATTTTGACAAGTCTTCTCAGGAAGAGTATGATATCAAGTTAGTTGGGAGGACATTATGTAAAATGATCAGGATGAATTTGGATAACTTTGACAATGATTTTAAATTTGGGTTAGGTCAAATACTTAAGCCTTTCAGGAGAATTTTGGAGTTATCTTTGCCTTATTTTAAATCTATTATTAAGGTTTTTTATTCGCATTTGAAAATGTCTCGAAAGGGAATTGTGACAACATGTGTTAGAGGCCTAACAATTGAAATTAATGATGAAAAAAATTCTTACTTGATTATATATTAACACCATACAATCCATTGACACTAAATTCTCTACACAAGAAATGGACAACACACTTCTTAAGGGTGACCACTTATGTGATATTGCTCTATGTAAAAGCTTACTCATAGATATGGGGTATTTCATTATTTGTACAATAGGGATTTATTTAACAAAAGGAAATGCTACACTTATCTAACCCCTGAGGACAAATAAATCATAACCTGTATGATAAGAGGAAAGCCTTTTCATATGACCAAGAGGATTGTAGACATAATGTTTAGGGCTGAAACTTTAGGAAAAAAGAACTCGAAATTGTCATATCCCTCCTTGACTCACTAATCTTAGAAAAGAACAAAATTTGATATTTATGGGGAAGCACCTACCTAGACTGAGGAATTTGATTAAAAGGCCTTATACATAATGCAAATACATGTCAGAGGAAAAAAGACTTCAAACGTGTAATATCCTGAATTCACTTTATCAAAATTCATTGCATAATGTGTGTAACAATGGAATGGAATTGTGAATTCAAGTCAAGTGCTCGATTTTCCCGAACACCAAATTCTGAGACACATATTAACATAAAGGTGAACTACATGGGATTAACATCCGATGAATGTATTTTGACCATGATTTCTGTCAAAAAGGAAGGAAAAGAGGCCAAATGAATTTTCTTTAATGGACATGTCAATCATCAAATTGCAATCAATTATCCTCCTTGCATAAATATGTGCTACATGTTACATTGTTGGATATTTGTCACATGTTACACTTATTGGATCTTTAATTAAACATAGGTGTATGTGCCAAAAGTTAAGAAGTGTGATTGATAGACGTCCTAACTAAGCCCTAAATTCGACCATATGAATAAGGAGGGAGAGGGAGCATGTGATTAAAGCATTTAATACACATATTGAAAAAAAAGAGGGAGCAAAGTTAGTTGGCACATGTGTAGGGCCCATGAACATTCTTCCCAAGTAATTCAAGAAAATTTAATCTATCCTCCCTTAAACTCAAAGTCGGCCAACACTCAAGTACACTAAAGAGAAGAGAGACCGAAACTCTAAGAAAAGAGAAGAGAAGAGGAAGAAAACCTAGAGAACAAGAGGTGAGTATACTTGCCATGGTCTTCATCTCTACCAATCCTCTTCTTGTGACCACTTTTAACCCTAATTAGCTCTCTTGGTATGGTGTTTAAAGAGGAGGCCAAAACCCTAGAGAGCCAAGGAAGGAAGGAACTTGAAAGAAAGAACAAGACAATTCAAGGTAAGTGAGAATTTATCATTAAAAATTAAGGGTAGGTTTTCTCAAAATGTCTAAAAATAGGTTAAATTGTGATTGAGGCCTAAATTATAAGCTGGAAGGTGATTTAGGGACAAGCCATGGTGTTATTTGAATGGAAACTTGGTAAACAACTTGGTATTTCTCTAACCCTAATTTCAACCAGAAATAGACATGTAGACATAATGGGATTTTGATAAATGTGATGCTTCCAATGTGTTGAAAATGTAAAATTGTATAGGATAGAGGTTAGAAAGTGAATTTGGAAGCATTAGAATTCAATTGTACTAAAACCCTAATTCTGCCAGTGTTGTTTTCCTGCGTGCCAGTCAACTTGTGACATGAGTTTGGGATAGTAAATGTTGTCCAATTGCTATAGAATTTTCCATATTTCAATTAGACATACCAAGCTTTAATTGGATAAGTCATATGATTTATTTGGATATGAGTATATTGATAGATGAATTTTTGAAGTTGATCATTGAACTTAGAATGTCATTATGGTTAGTGTGAGCTGTTTGATTGAAACTAGAACAATATGCGTGTGTATTATGGTAGGAAGTATTTGTATTTGAAAATAGACTCAACAATGGTTACATAACCTTTAGAATCACTCTAATTGGACACTTGTATAAAGATATATGAATTTTCAAAGTGTGTTGAAAATTATGGTAGTGTTGGTCAAGGTGCAAAAATGATGAAAGTAAAGAGCAATGGTAATCAAACTAACCTTCAACGGTTAAGATAGATTCTTTGAGTTGGTATAGACCATTTAGTTTTATGATTGTGCTTAATATGATAGTTAACCTTAATGTATAGGAATGCCAAGAACTTGAGTAGGTAATGACCCATTGTCTGCAATGTACAATTATAGGAACCTACGGTTGCCTGAAGCAATTAAAGGACTCGAAGCCAAGTCGAAGATTGGATAAGAAATTAGGTAGCAACTCTAACACTCATGTGCTTTGTATGATTGTATATGCTTGTTTGAACCATGAGTATGATTCATGTTGTGAACACATGTTAGGTAGTAGGGCCTAGTGGACCAGTAGTCCTTAAGACGTAAAGCCTAGTTTATATACAAATTATGTAGGTTATTGCCAATTTGATGCCTAGCATTGTGGCCTAGGACAAGTTGAGTCTTGTGTACACACATACACAGACAACATTGTATATGATCTTTTGTTTGCATTTATTGTTGTATGTGATATGTGAGTTTGATCCCTAAATGTTGTATGTGTTGTTGTAGATTATTTTTCTATTTGTGGTTCACTGTCATGTACTGTCTATACATTATATATGAGATTAACTTTTTCTCTAAGATTCATTTGAATCTCAGACATTCCCCTTAGATCTGAAATAAGCAGAGCAGTGGACAAGGCTCTAAGGGCAAGGTAGCGAACATGGGTAATTGATGCTTGCATCATGGTCGTCAGATAGGGTTGCTTATTTGTAGTTTTAGCTTTGTTATTACTATTATAGGTTTGTATTAGTATGACACAGCTGTATTTTGGATTACTATATGGATATGTAAGAACCTTGTAGGATACTCCTGTTATGTAAACCAAGTAATTTATTATCATTTTATTTATTTATTTATTTTGCCCACTATGTTGCCCTATTATACTTTGGTACATTCCGATATACTGTAAGGTATGACAAAAAGCATCAAATAAGCCTAAAAACTTAATGAGAAAAAGCCTCAAGTAGATGCAGGGGCTACTTGTTCCCCTTCACATACATCAATTCATCTACAAGCACCTGCAAGAATGGCAAAAACCTTTGCCAAAATTGTTGAGGAAAAACTAAACAAGTTTTTAATCACATGTGGACTCCAGGATTAATCATCTTGAACAACAAGAAGCTAAACTTAACACTGTTGTCAAAGAGAAGTAAAAGGTTATGGGTGGACATATTGGATAGATGGAGTAATGAATAACAGAGCTTGCACTTGATTTCAAAGACCTTAGAGATTTCATTCATTTATAATGCACTGAATTTAAGGAATTTGCTTCCTGTAAGGCCTCACAACATGACTTTTAAAGGCCATCTACCTATACTAGAAATGAATTCCAACCCACGCAGCATTAGAATCCCTCCTTCAACTATTGTGGACCTACTGCAGAAGGTGGCAAGCATGATGACACTCCTCACTTTTCTTCACACTCCTTACCACATTCCCCCATTAATGATGTTCCTTCTAAACACCATGTGCCTCAATCAAACACCCCTGCTGACATACAAGATTGTGATCCAATTACCCTACTCTCAATTGTACCTCTCCCTCAACCTATAAACCCTTCTCATGTTTCTTTTAAGCCAATAGTTAAGCCTCAGCCATTGAGATTCACAATAACTGATTGTTTCAATCCGGCTTTGTTGCTAAGAATATGCCCTATTTATTCACAATTAGAAGACCCTTTTCTCCAACAGTTAAAACATCTGGTTCCCCTATGTTCATCCATGTTAACCTCCTTGGTTCAAGCAAAACATCTGAAAGGAGGTTCACTCCCAACAGCTTCCCTATAAAGAAGAAGAAGAAGAATTAGGGATACATTATTTTTTATTTTATGTCTTAACTTATAATTATCGAGGAACGATATGACTTAACCTTGTTAGTTCTCAACTTAAGTTTTGATGATAAAAACACTTGTTAGTTGTTAGCTTTATCAAGAACTAGAGTTCTGGAGATTAAAACTTGAGTTTAGAGAAGTTGAGCAGTAAAAACTCGAGTTCTTGGGAGTAGAACTCGAGTTCGCAGCCTCTAATAAGAAAGTTCTCAATCTGTCGAATTGAGAACTCGAGTTCTTGGAAGTAGAACTCGAGTTCGCGTCTTCTGCTAAGAGAGTTCTCACCCAGGCAAGTTGAGAACTCGAGTTCTTGGGAGTAGAACTCGAGTTCGCGGCCTTTACATCATACAAAATTTTCAAACCATGAGAACTAGAGTTCTTAAGAGGTGAACTAGAGTTCTTTGGTCAAGAACTAGAGTTCTTCGTTCAAGAACTAGAGTTCTTGGCATAAGGACTCAAGTTTGCGAATTATGTCTCACTGAAATTCTTCAAACAAAAGAAGGGAATTTAAAACTAGAGTTCTTCATTCAAGAACTAGAGTTCTTGGCATAAGAACTCGAGTTCGCAAAATTATGATCTGTCCAGAATTCTTCAGGAACATAAGAACTAGAGTTATTGAACAAGAACTAGAGTTCATGACTAGAGTTCTTGAACAAGAACTAGAGTTCTTCATTTTGTAAAACAGCGAAGTTCCTTTGCAAACACAAGAACTAGAGTTCTTTATCAAGAACTGGAGTTCTTATTCAAGAACTAGAGTTCTTGAGAAAGAACTAGAGTTCTTCATAAGGAAAAACGCTTGGACCTTTTTGGAAAGTACAAGAACTAGAGTTCTTGCATATAGAACTAGAGTTCTAAAGTAGAGTTCTTCTTTAAGAACTCGAGTTCCTTTGAAACTGGGTCTGGGCCATTACACAGAACTAGAGTTCTTGTGATAAGAACTAGAGTTCTTATACGGAAAAAACGCGAATCATTTCTGGAACTCTCCAAATGTTTTGAACTTAAGCAGATACTTGCCAGATTGATAAATAATCATTTATAAAACACTTTCAACATGTTTGCTAGTGATTTCAGGATTCAAAACGAAGCAATAAATGAAAAGAAACATAAAGCGAATGCTCACGTCATCACATTTCAGTGAGGACACTAAATTTCCACCCACAAACATGTATGATCTATATTCAGCTCCTATGGTGGATCCTAGTAGCCTTTGACCTTACTTGATATGCATTACAAAAAATATCAATGTTGGTCATATAGATTATACCACGATCAAGTGACTCCTTCAAGTAATGTAAGACTTTCTCTAAAGCTTCCAACTAAGCAATAATCAGTACTACCATAAATTGGCTAAGTATACTAGCTAGAAAGGTCACATCAAGTTGAGTCACTGTGAGATAGTTCAATTTCCAAATCAATTTATTATATTTCTTAGGATAAGCTAATGGTTTGATCTTCTTAGAATCAACCATTTTTCTCACATCCTCAAGTAGTTCGTCAAACGGTATGCTATCATCAATATTCAAAAAAAACATGAGAAAACTACTTGGTGCAACTATGAGTTTGCCAATTTATTATAGCACATCAAGAACACATTTCCTTTGTGTCAAAAGGATGCCTTTCTTATTCTCATAACGTCGATCCCAAGAAATTACTTTAACAAATTTGGAAATGAGAATTAAGAAAGGCCTTAAGTGATGAGATTCTTGAAGTATTACTACTCATAATAACAATATCATCAAATATACACTAGTGCAAAAAGGTGTTTTAAGACCGCCTCATTTAGAGCGGAGAATCGACGCACCGCTCTTAAAGAAATGACCAGTGGCAATTTTGTAAATATAATGAACTTCTTCCACCGCATCAATTTTTAAGACCGCCTTAGTGAGAGTGGATGAATAAAACTCCGATCTTAAAGATATGACCGGTGGCAATTTTGTAAATATCAAAGATCAACTTGGACTGTATCTTTTTCGATAGGTCTTAAATATATTATTCAGACTGCTAGTAAAACCAACCGCTCTTAAAACATTTATAAAAAAAATGAGATGTGAATTACTTTAAAGAGAAATCACGGACATCCCGACTTATATTTTATGCGGTTAAAAATAACATGGAAATTTTTAAAAATAATTGTATAAAACTTTTAAGACCGCACATATATAAATGACCGCTCTTAAAACATTCATTAAAAATAATTATAAATATTATGAAATTATTGAGAAATCCCGTACAGCCAGACTTATATTTTTTGCGGTGCATAAGGAAATAAATATAAAAATGGTAAAAAACTTTTAAGACCGAACATACGTAAATAACCACTCTTAAAAACAATCATTAAAAATATGAATTATTGAGAAATCCCGTACAACCAGACTTATATTTTTTGTGATGCAAAATAATAAGGAAAGATATATAAAAATGGTAAAAAACTTTTAAGACCAGACATATGTAAATGACGTTCTTAAAGTTAATATTTTTAAGAGCGGACGTGACTTCTACCCGGTACTAAATAATGAAAATTTAAACTAATAGTTTATTACTTTTAAGACCGGACTTAATAAAAGGACGTTCTGAAATGTTAACCTTTAATATCATCGTTTTGAGTTTGTCCAGTCTTAAAAACTCCCACTGTAACCTTTAAGACCGTCTTTTTATGTTTTGTCGGTCTTAAAAATGCCTATTTACATTTATCGTGCGAAACCTTAACTACTTGTGTCTTTCGTCTTTCTATCAGAACACTGAAACCCCTGTTCTTGTTGCGAAACACTCAAACACCTTTTCCTTGCAAACCTCTACCATCCTCTGTTACTCCCTCATTTGCTCTGGCATTCCTTTCTTGCACCACCTCTCTCAACCTCTTTTCTTGTTTCGAAAATGAATGGAGGAAACGAGTGTAGTTCTGTTCCTGAAATGCCAGTTGATGATGTTACTGGTGTTAGTCAGAACGAACCATCTCCTTCTCAGAGTGAGCCTCCTCGTAACCGCCCTGCAAGCCGTCGTGGTAGAAGAGGCCCCACCCGATTGAAAGAGCTTGCCCTAGGACAGAGTGCCAATGAAAGGCTCGATATACAGTTTGATCGAAATTTGACTCCCTGCGGCCCTAATAAAAGCAGATACAATAGTTATGTCGGCTTACAAGCACGCAGCAAGGCAAGCATTTTGGTCGACGAGTGGAAAAATGTCGACAAAAAGAAGGTGAAGGATGTTATCTAAGATTCTATTCGGCTTATGTACAATGTTCTTGACGATGAGAAGTTGAAAATCAAAACATTATCGTATTGTGCTGATCGCTGGAGGAAGTTTAAGACCCACTTAGTGAACAACTATATTTTTCCCGAGGTTCCAGTTGGTCAGCCTCCACCTAATCCTTGCGCCAAGTATGCCTTTCTTGATGAAGCAATATGGCAACAATTTGTTCAGATGCAGACTATTGAAGAAGCTTTGGTGAGTCTATATTTAATTTTTTGTCCCTTCTTGTATACTTATTAACCTGTGCTGATATGTGAATGTTATTGTGTTCATTTATGAGGCCGTTAGTCAGGTTGCTTGCTTAGTAAGGTATTCTGTTATAGTAGGTCACGTAGACATTGCTGTTAGTTAGTTAGTATGTTAAGTGTGTAATGGTATATGTGCATGCTGTTATTGAAACTTGACTGAGTTTGAACTAGTTATGATGAATGAATGAATTGACTGAGTTGATAGCAGTTCTGCAACTCCCTTTCCTCTGCTTCTCCCTATTTATTATACATACAATTCTCCATCTTCCTTAACAAAGTCTTGAAACTTGATGAAGTGAATTTGACTAGTGTTTGAATTGAGGTCTGGAATTCATAATGAATAGTTATTTTTTCTGATTCACAGATAAGAAGGCGGCAAGCACAAGAGATTGGGAGAAAGAATGATTGCCCACAAACGGCTTCTCGTGGCGGATATAAAAAGGCTGAAAAAGAGTTGATGGCCGCCAAGCGAAAGAGATTGGAAGATGAAGCTCAAGCCAATCCTTCTGAGATATGTGATCTGCGGCTGCCATCTCCAATACGCCATGAGGAGTTATGGCTCTATATTCGCAAAAAGAAAGGCGGGGCGTACTCTAATGAACAAACTCGTGCAGTTGCTGAGAGAATTGTAAGTAATTATTATGATCTTGTTATTTGTTACTTTTTAGTTACTAAACATGTTTCGTTACTAATTATGCTCTTGTTATTTGTATCTTATAGGAAGAACTCAAAATGCAAGAACAAGAGGGATCATTTGTGTCAGACGGAAGGCAAGATATCCTTACCGTTGCGACTGGAAAACCGGCTCATGCGGGGCGTGTAAGGGGAATTGGAGGACCGGTAGGCCTGAAGCAATACTTTGGTAAATCCAAACGCCAAAGACAAGCAATGGTTACCCGGGAGGAGATGGAACTCACGCTGGCCAAAGCAATTGAGGAAGATGAGGCCAGAGCAGAGAAGAAAGCAGCTGAGCGAGAAGCTTCATTAAGTGTAAAGTTTCAAGAAGAACTGAAAAAGATGAAGGAGGAGATGATGAAGATTGTCAGCTCTCGTGAAGAGAGCACTGTTCCCTTCCCACACTCACCTCCACCTGTCCAGCAGAGCACTAAAGGGAGCTGCATTATTGGACAGTCGACGGAACATTATGAGCTCTACGTGGAGGATCCTGGTAGACGATTGGTTGCAAGAGGGAATGTCTACAACTTTGGATCAACTGTACACCACCGAAAAATGGCTGATGATGAAGTCAGGGTGTCAGTTGAAGAGGTGATCATTGCTGATGCACCTATCCCTCTTCAAATCGATCAAATGAAACTTGTGAGTGATTGCTTGGGAGGCTTCTTCTCGTGGCCAATGAATCTTGTATGTGTTTGTACTCCTCCTCAAGCCCCAGCCCCTGCTGATGAAGATGCAGCCCCACGTGATATTTTGCCCGCTCCTAAGTTGACTGCCAAGGATGAGATTGGACTTCTGGTAGTCAATCAAACTTTTGAAACCAGATCGTGGCCTCTAAATGCTGAAGTAGGCCTAAAAGAGAAGCTACCAGTCTTCGTTGACCAGGAAGATTTAATCTCCCTTATCTTTCCTAAAAGGGAGTTAACTGATGAAATTGTGTTGTTATTCATGAAGTAAGTAGTATCTTCTTCTATGAGTACGTACATAATTTTAAGAGGTTTCGTTTATACACGTACACATACATATATACCAGCTAATTTACTTATGCATGTCATTATTGTGGGTTGATGTATCGTGAGATGGGAGTACAGGGCAGAGAACAGGATTTTGGATTCTTGTGCCCACAGTACCTAAGTGGGGCAACTGTGGCTCAAAGAACATCATACATATCTAAGAGGTTGTCTAACAATATGAGAAGGTGGTACCTTGCACCATTCAACCATTCTAACCATTGGCAGTTGGTCCTCCTTTCCGTGGAGGAAAATAAAGTAGTCTTTCTATGCTCCCTTCATCACGAACCAGTGGCTGTGTTAAAGCAGATGGTTGATAAGTAAGTAGCGCATGTCAATTTGTCACTGATTTTTGTCTGAAATCTCTTTCATGAATTTTCAGTTACCAATATTGATAATTGAAATTTTTGATTTCAATAATAAGGCCATGTCAGAATACCAAAAGAAGGCCAAGAGAAAGGCTGGGTATCAGGTCAAAGATACTATATAGATCAAACCACAGGTTAGTATGCATGGACACTACCTTGTGAACTTTACCTTGTGAACTGTCACTGTGTATGCGCTCTTATATATATATATATATATATATATATATTCTTGTTTGATTTTAGACACATCGCCAACTACAAGCTTCCAACTTATGTGGGCTTTACGTCATGCAACACATGTATAATATTATCACGCGAAGAATTCTGTCTATCACTGAAAAGGTAAATGTATATGATATTATACGTACATAGGTTTGCCGTGCTAACCCCCTTTGATGAAAGGAATTAAGGTAGTATATTATATATTTTTGTCTTTGATGTTATAGACGTTCGATTGCGCCGACCCCTTTCCTGATGGTGATATTGAGCGCATACGGCAAGTCATTTGTGAATTTCTCATTCAGGAAATCGCAAATGCCCCCAGGATTAATTTGTAAATATGCATATGTTGTAGACCTATATTACATCTAATCTTCTGTAAATAATACTTGAACAATTGTATAGTTTAATAATCAATAATTAATAAAATTGTTTATTCATTTCCAACAAATTATATTGATGCTTTCTATTTTTTTGTTGCTGAACGTATTGCATGGAATTAGTTCTTAAACCTTTAGGACAGGATGCTGAAGAATGGTGAGCTTATTAAAAAGTTCAAAGACTTTTAGGACCGTCTATTTCATATAAGTCTGGTTCTAAAAATCTTAGTATAATTTTTTAAAATATTGGAGACTTCTAGGACCATCTATTTCATAAAAGCTCGGTCCTGAAGGGCTTTTTAAAAATACATTAATTTAATTTTAAAATATGCGAGACTTTAGGAGCGGATAGTTATTAAATGACCGGTCCTAAAAGTCTATCCCACCATTTCATTCGTTATGTAGGAATCTTCTTCTTCTGAGAAATTTAAACTTAAATATTGGAGACTTTTAGGACATGTGAGATGGAAAAAATTGAAGGAAATTGGCCTTCTCAAATACTGTATAACAAGCATTTGTTGAGTTTTTCACAGGTTGCCTCACGCACCACAAAATAGAAGACTAAAATCGGAAACCAAGACACTTTTAGGACCGTCTATTTCATATAAGTCCAGTTCTAAAAGTCTTAGTATAATTTTTTAAAATATTGGAGACTTCTAGGACCATCTATTTCATAAAAGCTCGGTCCTGAAGGGCTTTTTAAAAATACGTTAATTTGATTTTAAAATATGCAAGACTTTAGGAGCGGATAGTTATTAAATGACCGGTACTAAAAGTCTATCCCACCATTTCATTCGTTATGTAGGAATCTTCTTCTGAGAAATTTAAACTTAAATATTGGAGACTTTTAGGACATGTGAAATGGAAAAAATTGAAGGAAATTGGCCTTCTCAAATGTTGTATAACAAGCATTTGTTGAGTTTTTCACAGGTTGCCTCACGCACCACAAAATAGAAGACTAAAATCCGAAACCAAGAGACTTTTAGGACCGGCTGTTGATATGTCTATGGTCTTAAAGGTCTTTTTTAAACAAAAATAATTTTCTATTTCTTTTATACAGAAATGATGTTAATGTTCAAATCAAATCAACTAAGTAAATATATCATGGTTAATTTTAAAGTCAATTAGCAAAGACTCACGATGACTTTAATTTGCATGTTTTGTATGTTCTTAATTAATGTCGTTATTATATTTTTTTTTTACAAATTAATTGTCATTATATAACTTATGTTAATTTCGAATCCATTTTTGGAACTTCTCAAGCATACGCAATCAGGTTTGACAAAAAATGGCCTTGGCGGCCGTCATCATATATATATTTTTTATGTTGCCCCTAAGGGCAGCAACATACAAGAAAATAAAAAAAACATAAAAACATAAAAAACATACAAGAAAAAAAAAACTAATTAATCCTCCGTCTTGTTGCTGGAGGAGGAGGAGGAGGAGGAGCATGTAGAGTCAGCTTCAGAGGATGGGGCCTCGACGTCATTTTCGTCGAGGACCAGGTTGACCTTCTTGTTGATCATATGAAGGAGGCCACAGATTTTGCCTATGTGTCGGTCCATGTGATGGACGCGGGCCAGCAGATGCTCTACAATCTGCTTCACCGTTGGATTCGGCGGCAGAGGGGGAGGTCTCGCAGGTAAGAGAGATGGAGGAGGAGAAGGAGGACCCGATGGTGGACGAGGAGGTGAGGCAGCCATTATAGAATTGGAGATTGTAGAAGAAATGAGGATGTGGAGAATAATGTGAAGAAACTAAAGTAACGAGGGGCTTAAATAGATGGAGCACTATCATTGGATTGTCTTTTGAAGCCGAAGAAACTATCAATCATCATTACAGAGTGTAAGGATAGACACGACTGCACCTCTTGGAATTTGGAACGAAGGAACTTTTAAGACCCATATTCTAAGATAACCGGTCTTATATGTATTTTTAAGATAAATTAATTAAGGATCCAAGTACTTACACAACTACTCTAGGATACGAAAAGATTCATCTGACTGAAGTATTAAATTTTGGATACAACTCCCAATATCATAATTTGTATCGACGACACTTTTAAAGATATTACAAATTTCAACTTAAATTCTAATTGGTTTAAGTTAAAAATTAGTAATCTATAGGCCGATTTTAGTTTTTAAAAATTAAAAATTAGGTCTTAAATATTATTACTAATTATTTATTGCCAGTTGTATCCAATATTCTCACTTTCCCATGTCTGAGACAGTGAAGCATATGTCCTGCCATGTGATGAAATGGAAAAAATTGAAGGACTTAACTTGGCCTTCTCAAATGTTGTATAATAAGCATTTGTGAAGTTTTTCACAAGTTGCCATATTATTAACATAAAAATTGAAGGACTTTTAGGACCGTCTATTTCCTAATAGTCCGGTGCTTAATGGCTTTTAAAAAATACGTTTTTAATAATTTAAAAATATGATAGACTTTTAGGAGAGATGTTTTAATAAATGTCTGGTCCTAAAATCCTTTAGGGTCGGCATTTTATATGTGTACGGTCCTAAAGGTCTTTTAAAAAATAAAAAATAATTAATTATTATATTTCTTTTATTCATAACTTTATTTGCTCAAGACTTTATACAGAACTGAATCAACTGATATTATATATGTTCAAATCAAATCCCATATTCTCACATTCCCATTTTTTGTATCCCTCTGCTCCCCTCTGCCCTAAACTAAGCTAGACAATGGTTATATACAAGATAACCCCTCGCAGGACTACTCCTGAAGCTCGTTGGAAGATCTTGAGACAACTCGTTGGGCTACGTCATACTCAGACCAAGAAAACACATTCTGTTCAAACGGAGGAGTCTCAGGTCGTTGGACCCATTGTTATTTCGGATGATGAAGAGGTTCCCGCTCCCCCTCTCCAGCCTCCTGGTCCTAACCCTGAAGAAGTGATACTGATGCGCATACAACATGAAATTACTGATATCCGGAGTGAAATTTCTACCACTGAAGCTGATATCAACAAGACATTAGCTGATAATTAGCTTTAGGACTTTTAGTCTCATTGTAGGTTGTTTTTGTTATTTGTAAGTTTGTCGTTCTTATTTTTCCTTTGTACTTGCACATTCTCCATTAAGGTAAAAATCAAAATGAACTAAGCTTATTAATGGAAAAAACCTTATTCTCAACATACTATCCTTTATTTTCACTAAATTCTTATATTAAAAAAATTGATATTTTTAGGAGCAGATGCTTAATAAGTAATCGATCTTAATGAATTCATTTAGGAGCGTTTGCTTAATATGTAACCGATCTTAAAACTTCTATACCTTTAGGACCGGATGCTTTACAATTAACTATTCTTAATGACATTAAATCTAAATGATTTTGTCGCGCAGAAAAGTTAAATTTTGCTCTCTGAACTTCTCTTGTCCCACCGAAAGTGATAATAACTTCTGTTCACTCTCAACTCTCAAGTGTTTGTGTGTTGCTTTGTCGCTGCCACGAGACAGATCTCTAGACAAGCTAGTGTTGGTTAGCTTATCACCTTCTAGTTGGTTCCTTAGCTAAACGGCAATAGACCTGTACGTAAGATGTGTATTTCATCAGTTACATATATATTTTATTTTTCCTCTTTTCGTTCTGGGTTATTCATGGTTTGCACGAAATCGGTGAAATGTTGACGTGGGTTACTCTATTGTATTTCGATACTGTACTTTGAAGTTTATGTTTTACACTTTTACTTGAGACATATCCGAATGACCAACAAGTGCACTTAGGTTTACTTTTGTTGTCTGCATTTATTTTCTGCGTCATGCATTTATTGAACTTAGCTTCTTGTCTCGACTGTACGTGATACATTTATGAGCATGAGTGATTCTTCATGTTGCATTTAATGACCAAAGTCTTTTCTTGTTTGTTTTTGTAATAATACTAGATTGACTGTACGCGATACATTTATGTTGCATTCAATGGACAAAGTCTCACTTATATGCATTTAATGGACTTGGCTTAGTTTATGTGCAATTTTCAATTTTTTCGGATAATGTATGTTAAATCTTTTCATCTATATATTGGAATTATACTATGGATCGTAGTTGGATAAATGCGAGACGGACGAGTGTTGAATATGAGAATGAGGTGAGGGAATTTATAGAGTTTGCAAAAGGAAATGCCCATGATGGTAGTGGGAAGTTTTATTGCCCATGTGTAGAGTGTTTAAATGAGAGGCGAGTAAGTCCAGAAGTTATATATACACATTTAATTTGTGAAGGATTTTGTAAGACCTATACAATATGGAGATGGCATGGTGAAAAAGTTCCAAGTGCATCTCAACATGATGAAGTGTCCTTTGATGATAATGACACAGATATGGATGATTGCATAGAGGACATTATTCGTGATGTGTGAGAAGAGGCTTTTGAGCAATCACAAGCATATGGTAATATGTGCAGTGATGCTGAGACCCCGCCATACCCTGGGTGTAAAAAATACCAATTGTTGAACGCCGTTTTGAGATTGGTCAGCTTGAAAGCACGTCATGGATGGAGCGACAAGAGTTTTTCAGAAATGCTTGAGGCTTTTAAGGACATGCTTCTGGATGATAATGGGTTGCCTTATCGGTACTATGATGCTAAGAAAATTCTTTGTCCACTGGGGATGGAGTACAAAAAGATCCACGCATGCCCGAATGATTGCGTGTTGTATAGGAACGAGTTTGAAGATAAGCAGAAATGTCCTGTATGTGAAACCCCAAGTTACAAGTCAAATAAGGGGCCCACAAAAGTGTTGTGGTATCTTCCAATCATACCAAGGTTCAAGTGGTTGTTTGCTAATGAAAATGATGCAAAAAATTTGCGGTGGCATGCTGATGAGAAGATTTCTGATGGAAAGCTTCGACATCCAGCCGATTCTTCTCAATGGAAGAAAATCGATCAACTATTTCCGACCTTCGGGGAAGAACCTAGGAACCTTAGGCTTGCCTTTAACACGGATGGCATAAATCCCTATGGAAGCCTTAGCAGCATACATAGTTCATGGCTTGTACTCCTGATTATTTACAACTTATCTCCTATGTTATGCATGAAACGAAAGTACATCATGTTGTCTATGTTGATTTCGGGGCCAAAACAACCCGGAAACGACATTCATGTCTACCTTCAGCCCATGATCGAAGACTTGAAGGAGTTGTGGGAAGAAGGTGTTGATGTTTTTGACTCTTTCAAGAAATAGGTCTTTAAAATGAGAGCCATGATATTTTGTACCATAAACAACTTCTCAGCATATGGGAACTTGTCAGGGTATAGTATAAAAGGCCATAAGGCATGTCCGGTTTGTGAAGAAGGCACATGCTACCATCAACTTCAACATGGAAGAAAGACAGTTTATCTTGGACATAGAAGATTTCTTAGAAGAGGCCACCCATATCATCGATTAGAGAAAGCCTTTTTTGGTGGCCAAGAGTATGAAGATGCTCCGGTGGCATTGACTGGGGATCAAGTGTATGAAAAGGTGAAAAATATAAGTGTCGTCTTCGGTAAGACTGCAAAGGGTAAAAAAGAAACAAATATATGGAAAAAGAGATTGGTCTTCTTCGATCTTCCATATTGGCACAACCTTGATGTGAGACATTGTATTGATGTCATGCATGTTGAGAAAAACGTATGTGATGGCATTGGTGGCACGCTTCTCAACATACAAGGTAGTTCCAAGGATGGTGTAAAGGCAAGATTAGATTTGCAAGCAATGGGGATACGAGAAGACTTACATCTAAGGCCGTATGGTAAGAGAAGTTATTGTCCCCCGGCCTCTCATACGTTATCTAAGGATGAGAAAAGAAGTTTTTGTGAGTGTTTACATGGGACAAAAGTTCCCTCGGGGTATTCTTAAAATCTTAAGAGGCTTGTATCGATGAAGGACTTGAAATTAGTAGGCCAAAAGTCTCATGATTGTCATATATTAATGCAACAGCTACTCCAAGTAGCTATTCAAGGCATTGCCGAGTATGATCTTCGACACATTTTTACTAGGCTTTGTTTCTTCCTCAATGTTGTTTGCAGTAGAGTGGTCGAGATTGAACAATTAGATGAATTGGAAAATGAAGGATATCTGATATTGTGCCAGCTTGAGAAACTTTTTGTTCCTTCATTTTTTGACATCATGGTTCATCTAATTGTTCATCTAGTGAGGGAGATAAAGCTGTGTGGCCCTGTCCATTTACGGTGGATGTACCCAATTGAAAGATCTATGAAATTCCTAAAGGGGTACGTGAAGAACGCATACCGGCTAGAAGCATCAATTGTTCAGAAATATGTATCTGAAGAGGCCATGGAATTTTGTCAAAATTATTTGGCAAAAGTAAGACATATCGGGCTACCAAAACGTAAGCATGTTGAAGGGGTAGACGAGGGGCCTCCATACAGGGTGTGGATCCTGATGAATTGTCACAAGTCCACTTATACATCTTGAATAATGTTAATGAAGTTCAATCCAGCATAGCTGCACATAAAGAAGTTGTGAGGAAAGAAAATCCCTGAATAACTGAACAAAGGTTTATTAGGGAGCATAATAGAACTTTTGCAAACTGGTTCAAAAAAAAGGTCGAGGGAGAGGAATCTGTTTTTGAGACAATGAAATGGTTAGCACGTGGTCCTAAGGTTGATGTCATTAGTTGGAATTCGTATGTGATTAACGTGTACACATTTTACACGAAGTCCCTAGATGATAGGAGCACCATCCAGAACAGTGGTGTAATGTTAGATGTTGAATCCATGCACTTCTCCAGTTCGAAAGACAAGCGGCCTAAATTGGTAGTCATACCATATTATGGGGTTATTGAAGAGATTTGGGAGGTGGACTATGTCTTCATCAGATTTCCCAGTTTCAAATGCAAGTGGGTTAATGTCAATAATGGAGTTCAGATCGATCGGCTGGGATTTATATTAGTTGATCTCAATAGTACAAGTTTTGGAGATGAACCTTTTATTATGGTAGACCAGGTGAAACAAGTTTTTTATATCACTGATCAAGCAAATAAAATGTGGTTTGTAGCTCTCCAAGGAACAAGGGTCATTGATATTGATGAGGAAAATGATGCAAATTATGGTCTTCCTGAGAGTACTCCTTTTTCAAGGGGTCTACTAGACATCAACGAAGAAGATGAAGTAGATAATGAACCCGGCATAAGAAATGATCATCAAGAAGGGATATGGGAAGATATCCCTTTATAAAAGAGTCATCAATTCATAAGGTAATATTCATTTGCACAATTATTTGAAAACTTGAAGGTTTTAATTTACATTTTAACTATATTCATTTACTTCTTAAATATTTATGTTCTTAAACAATGTCACTGACTGTGTTTTGTTCTTGTTTTTATTTTTCTGGCATGCCATGATCCGATCGAAATGGGCTAGCTTGTCACAAAAGAAGCTAGGAATATTAGTTATGTTCGTTGTTATTGGCCGGGTGGGAATTTGATGAAGACAAGGTGATGAATTGGTATATATGTTCATTTAGGTGTTGTACACTGTTATAATGCATTGTAATGTGTATTTGTCTTATT